>JASDQU010102319.1:159420-204081 GCA_032191745.1 Picea mariana | reverse complement strand
GTCTTAATCAATCGATAGAGACATATTGAACCTCCCTCGGACCTCAAAGTTTATCAAATTTTCGATAAATTTGTCCCAACTACTATAAAATTCTTCAATTATTTGACCCCACCATGATAGGGACCTGACATTTAGACCGCTAACCATCGCCTTCGTTCATTATGATGATGATGATTACCTCTCTTAGTACGATAGGAAGGAGGAAGTGCTGGACCGCTGCCTATCGCTTTCATTAATGATGTGTTAAAATCAAATTTGAAGTTTGAAGGTAGAGTCCGCAGGACTCTAAACATTTTAATTTTTAAAAAAAAAATTATTGTTTTTTTTTTTTTAAATCTAGTTAAAATTTTAAAAAGAGTGTTGGAATTATAAATATTAATTTTTAAGAGTATATATTTCAAGTTTTACAAGGGTTTTTTTTATGTAATTTTAATAATGTAAAATTTCAACTTCACCAAAAAATTTATTATGACTTAATAATTCCAATAATGATTACAATAAAATAAATCTAAAACACAAAATGTTTACACTTCTTAGGATCATATTTTGTTATAATTAATTTAATATACATTTTAAATGGTTATAATTAGTTTAATCTTTTTATATTGAAAAATTAAGACACATAATACTTATCATTTGAAATAGAAAAATAAAAAATGGATATATAAAAAGTTTTTATCTTAAATATCTAATTACAAAATCTTGTACCTAGATGATAGTACTATTCTTATCTTGAGAATAAATTACATTCTCTTATGACTTTTAAAGAATTTACCAAGTATATATATTTTTTAATATTTTACTATCTTTGACACTTCCATAACATAAATGTATCCAAATTCTATATAAAATTAAGATTTTTTTAAAGGAATAGATGTACACTCCCTAATCTTAGAATATAGATATAAGTGAAGTTTTTATCCTAAATATCAGATTCTGATTTCACCAAAACAATTGCATATCAATAATAGAATAAGTTATATTGTGTTATGGCTTTTAAAGAATTTACCCAATCTAATTTAAAGATTTTACAACCTACTTTCACATCATGCATGTGTCCAAGTTCTAGAAATTTTTAAAAGAAATAGATGTACACTCCCTAATCTTAGAATATAGATGTGAAGTTTTTATTCTAAATATCTAATCTTGTACGTAGTTTCACCGAAACAAATACATATCAATAATAGTGATATATTTATTTCGAGAATAAGTTAGAATTACATTATGTTATCACTTTTAAAGAATTTACCAAAATCTGATTAGATTTTTTTGGGAACCTCTAACATTTCCACATTAGAGATAATTTTTTACTAGGAATATATGCACACTCCTTAATATCAATATATAAGTGTAAAAATAAATTGATTGTATATTATAATGGTTTGAAAATAAGTTAGTAATTTTATGGTGTAGGGATTAATATAAAAGAATGATTTTCTTTTAAGCAAATGATTATTATATAAATTTTGAGTGTAACAATTTAAAATCTAATTTAGTTGATTAAGTTCAAGAAGATTATTGAATATAATAAAACATTTTTCATTGGAATGTCAATATAGACATTCCAATAGGATATGGTATCAATTTTAAAAATTATTATTCAAACACATATAGGGATATCAACCATCATGTAGTTCTAGAAATATATCCTAATGCAATATCTCACATAACTTTAACATTTTTAACATTGATTAGAGATTCATGTCATTTATGCAATGCATTGAAGATATTATAATTAGTGTTCAAGCATTATCAAAACTATCAAAGGAGAGATTGATGAGATTTTAATTCTAATCTTGAGATTGATGGGGTTTTCCTTAAAACTTCTAGTTATTGGAAATCATGAAATGTTAAGGTGGACAAGATGGTATTTTCTTCTTGTAATTATGTTTCACTTATCACATTGTAATTATGTTTCACTTATCACATATATCATATTCATAATTTACTCAAAATTGGGTTTCCATGAGGGTTTCAATGGGATATATGTAGAATCATTTCCTTACTATACCAAACATAGGGTTCTTAAAATCTTATTTCAAGAATGGCTTACAACTCTACTTGTAAATAGGGCCATGAAACATCATTTCTCAAACAAATAATGAAAAAATAAAAGTTCACTTGAAATAACATATCCATCTTATGTGTGCTTCAACATATTTTTCTTGATATTCAAGACCAGCCTTGAAAATTGCATATTCTATTGCAACAATTATTTATTGTTCATTGCAATTGATTAACAAATGTAAAGGTTGGAACTAGTCCTCTAAGATTAGTAACATTAAAAAAACTTAAGTAAAAAGTTAGTATCTGATCAAATCGAAAAATCGTAAAAACATTTTCACTTGTTGAGGAATAATTAATAACTTAAATAATATATTTTATTCAAAGAACCTACCAAAACCACTGGAAAATCATATATATATATATATATATATTAAGGGTTTAAACATATTTTATGCAATGTTCTTTTCGCTTTCTTGCTTTTGAAAAATCGTTAATTTCCACATACTAGTGATTGTCTCTTCCACTTAACAAAAACCTTATCTTAGTGAGGAAGAGTCAATAATGCCAATGGTGACATATGAAGTGAGGAAGAGTCAATAATGCCAATGGTGACATATGAAGTGAGGAAGAGTCAATAATATGTATCCTAGTGAAATGAATGATTATGTTGTAAGTACTATAATTATTAATAATTGGGATTAGTCGCAACAAGAGTACCAATGTACATCTATGGAAAGTTAGCATAAAATGGTTGTAAATAGAGTTAACATTACCATTACCATTTAGCATTTCCCCTCTAATTCCACGTCCTTATATTTTTATGAATTAAATATTGAAAGGTTATTAGAGTGATTACCCTTCTATTGGAATCATATGGAATGATCCTCACTTTTTGATTGACAGGGAATTTATTATTTTAAATTTATTTTGCAAGTAAAATGATTTAATGTCCTTTTATGAAGAGCCAAAGGACTCTTGAAGAGCCATGAAGCCTTTAAATTTGATCCTTGATTATGATGTAGGTGAGCACCTTTGTGAGTAAGAATTTGTGATATGGAAGCGTGATACAGATAAAAACACTACAGATAGAAGCATGAATAGAAAAATGCAAGTTTGACAAGAAAGTGTAGTGTAAATTTATGAACAATGTGACAAGGAGAATAGCACAAAAAGGGAGTAGTCTAATCATGTAGTAAACTTCCATTTAGCGGTCAAAATCTGACAACATGGGAAGTTAGAGTTCTCATCAATTCAAAATTTTGATTGATGTTTCAAGGATCTGGGTCAATTTAGAATTGAGAAAAACCCTTGAGGGAATTGTTCCACCATGTATGCAACTTGGGTCATGGTGGAAATCTATTCATGCCTACAATTTTTACAAGATTCTTGTGAGATTTATGCTCGAAAGAGGGTCCTTTTGCAACAAGATTAGCTTACTCTGCACATGAATAAAGAATATGTTGTCAACAAGATCATGGCAAAGGATGAGTGAGCCAAGCACAAAGATGCAGAGTTGCAGATAAAACACCACCTCAACACCCTCAATTGTGCATGCTAGCCCTTGCACCCCATTTACCAAGAATATCAATTGTAGTTAAGGTGTGATGCCCTTGGCAACTTCTCATCATCATTGATGGGCATGGTCAAGAAGCAATGCCTTGAAAACCTCTACAACATTTGGCACAGAGAACACGAGATGCACTAAGTAATAAAGCTTGTGCACCAAGTTCTAGTATTGCATGTGCAACCTTCAATGTTTTGTATGCATGCTTATAACCAAGAATGCCAATTGTTTCCCAAGACCATTATGAAAGGCCAAGAATTTTTGCAATCAAGTCTTGGTGCATCTATATAACTATTTGTATCATACATCTTCTTTCCTCTCTTAAATCTTTTCTTTCAATAGTTACCTAGCAAATAAGATTCTACCTCACAATTCTCCATGGAACTTTGGCATGCAAGATTTCCCCATCCCTCCTTGTTGGTCATACTAGCATGTACTTTCTTCATTCTAATAATCGATGGAAGAGCTTTAATGTTATATAATTGTCTCAATTGCAAATGTGTATGTAATCAAATAATGTAGCTAAAATTCTACATGTTCATGGTGGTTTTTGTAACTTTGAGCTCTCTCAAGTTTAGAGTTGTCCTTCATGCCAAAACATCTTGGGCTCTTGGTGCAAATCATTGAATACAAAAGCACACAAAAGTTAGGAAAAGTGCACACAGTGACAAAGCATGACAAAAAAGTGTGCATGATGAGGAATGCAACAATGCATTGGAGAATGTCGAAAGACTTAGCAAATGGCAACATTAAAGCATACATCTTCTTAAAATTACATCAATGGATCTCATACAACAATTTGGTATCTGGCTTGGCCACAACCTCCTTCTTCTTCTTCTTCTTCTTCTTATTATTATCATCATCATCATCATTATCATTATCATTATCATTATTAAATAAATTACAATGATTCATTAATGTATAAGGGATTTTAGTCTTGTCATCTAAGATTTTATTCTTAAAAAAAAGAAAAAAAAAAATTTAACATTTTATTTTTTATTTTTAATATTTATAATTTATATATTACAAATTATGGAATCTAGATGTTTTGGAAATACCAAAGTACGCCCATTACATCACAAACTTTAAATACATATTTTCAATCAATTGAATTGTGGTCTACCGTCAACTCAGATGCTAAATTTGATTCTCCAATAATTCCCCACCAACACATCTCAATATATATTTTCATGACATGTGGTTGTATCTCGTTATAAGTTGTCTCTCTATAATTGGAGCCTTGAGCCTACTAGCTGGCAAGGGACCCTCTCTATAATTTGAGCTTTAAACGTATGGGCAAGGGATTCCTTTCCTTGCGTGTTTGCTTGGGAAGGCATTCTTTACTCCACACACACTTTATGTACAAACTAAAATAATTTAAAAAGAGATCCCACTGCCAAGTAAACTCATTATCTTAGAACATGGCATGTGCAGTGTACCTCATCAAGGATGCAATAAGAAGGATGGTAAAGCTCCAACAACCATAGAGATAACATTTGATGAAGGATATGTTTTTTTATAAAATAAAATATATTTTAATTTTATTGTATTAAATTATTATTTTTATATAATAATATTTATAAGATTGGTCTAAAATGGTATAGAAAATAAAAAGTGTCATACATAATTAATAATATAAAAATATGTTATTGTAGCTCTCATTATACATGGTTAATAATAACAAATAACAATGAATCCCATTACAGTACTTGTAATAAGGATAATAGCAATAACCATAGTGAGAAAACATTTATATGACTATTTTATAATAAAATAAAATAGTCTTATTTTTATTATTATATTAAATTATTATGGTTATATAATTATAAAATAGTCTTATTTTTATTATTATATTAAATTATTATGGTTATATAATAATAGTTATAGGTTATTTTGGAAAAGTATAAAAAATAAGAATTTTTTCAATGTAAAATTAAATTTTAATATAAAAATATGTGATTGTAATAAGATTGAAAATTCTTCACAAGGTATGGCATTAAAATTGTCCATAATATTAATATTAAAGTAAAAGAACGCGTTATCACATCAATTTATGAATTTGAATCTTAAAGCGAAATGTGATAAGAAATATTTGGTTTACTATAATGTCATTTTAAGCTATCAAATAGCAGTGCACATCATGTGATATGGATTGGAGGTAAAGGAGATTGTGAAAATTCATTTGCATTTAGATCCTAATCAACCACACATTATACAAAAACTTTTTATAAACAACATTTTCTAAATGTTCTACGTTTTAGTGTTTTTTGTTGGAATCTGACAAATAAATTTGGACGAAATCGCATTTTCATATTGTTTAAATTTCATTTTTGAATACATAAATGGATTCAACATGTTGAAAAAACCTTGGGGCACTCAAATTATATAGACTTAGCCACTCAAATCTGAAGATTCAACAATTTCTAGCCTGATTTCAGGCAAAATTAAACAAAAAATATCCCAGGAAAAGGGCCAAAACATAGAACATTTAAACTACGACTTTATAAGCCAAAACATAAAAAGGAGAGGAGAGAGTGCTCGAAGTGCACCTTAATGTTGGTGAAGAGCTACAAAACTAAATGTTAACCCCAAATCCAACACACACACACACAACAAGTGCATCATTTCTTTAAATAAAATTTGTAGGAAAAAACTATGAAGAGCTTGTTCCTAATATTTAGGATTAGAAAGAACTCAAAAAGGCCAAATGGAACCAATAATTCCTTCTACAACTATCTAATGATATCTTTGAGTGCCCAAAGGAGTAAGATGAAAGAAGTGCACAAGATCAATTTCAAGACTTCAAATCACTAAGAGACCATTAATCTCTAGATAAGATATAGAAACACAATATAATAATGTTAAGAATAAAAACTAACCATTTATAATAATTTTAAAAACAAAAATGAACTATTTAAATGACGTAAAAGGGTCATATTTAAAGAGAAAATAGAAGAAAGAAGAAAAAAACCTTTAAATAATTTTTTAACCTTGGAAAACAATAACTTGTTAGAGTGACTTGGGCTAGGCCTAGGATCAAACCAACTGACAACCACTATAAACCAAGAGTATATCCAACAACATATCAACCAGATATACCATTAATTTATAACTTAGCAAGAATCGAGACGTTCTGAGGAACACCTAAATGGACCTATATTTTAGGGGAATCTACCATTTTAACCTTATCACAACATATTAAATTCTCATCAAATATGTGAACCCAAGTAGGGAGAGTGCAAGACCTACAATACTTTCTCAATTTCTATAAAAAAAATTACACTTAGAATTTCCACAAAGACAAATTAAAATTGCAAGGAATATGTTAAATAAATGCACAATATATTCAAAGGAGGCTCAAATTTCATATTAAACAAATAATGTTTTTTTTTTTATTATTGTGCTACGCCTTTGGATTATATATATATTCCAAAGGAGTGGTAAAAAATGATACAAAAGGTGAGATTTTTTGCTTTGAACACCTCAAACATAGGTGAGTTAATGTCAAACTTCAAGCAAGGAATAAAAAATAATACAATACAAGAGACTGCAAATGTGGGGGAGTTGGCATGCCCTAAGGGTTAGTTCAATAAATTAATGTCAATGTGGCTAGGACATTGTAGGTAATCTAACACATTATGCAAGTCCCATATTTAATTCTCATAGGACTAGGTGCACTAAGTTTATGCTACTCACTTTACATTGAGTACCATCCTTAGAATGGGGAGGAGTGCTCGAGAGTTTCTTAAGGAGTTATTTCCAATGAAAAAAATGTAGGGAATTAGAAAGGGCTCCTATGGTGACCAAATATTTAAAATATTTTGTTTAGCTCATGGGATATAATAATCAACACTATAAATCAATTCATCAATTAGATCATTCAAAGTCCAAGTTCCTTCTTATGAGCCTAGTTACCTCTACTTTCACCATCAATGTGAACGATACAAATATAAAAATGTATTGTCAAATGAAACATGGATTTGGTTTGGAATTAGGTTGGCAAGCCCATTAGGAATACACTACAAAAGCTCTAGATGGTTGTGATTTAAACTAGGATTGATATCATGCTAAAGGGTTTCTCTATGAGACGTTGGACAAGCTTGAGGGATAGAGACTCTTGGTCTTGTAGTTGACATATTAATGTGGGTAAATTGCCAAGAAAGCATACTATAGAAAGGTCCTTTACAAGAACAAACTTATCCCTTAAAGTGATCTCAAGAACTCAATGATAGTGGTGTAACATTAACTCTAGCTTAGAGGATGAGGATGCATAAAATCAACTAAATATGAATGATATAATATTCACCTAATTCCTTCCCATCATCTTGTCAACCCACCCAACATATATGGTAGAAGACAAGGAACCCAAAACTTTCAACAATATCCCAAAGTGAATGACAAGTTTCACTAATAATTAGTTCATAACCAAGGCCCAACCTTACAACCTTACATAATGTAAAAATACCAACAATCAACCTACATGACAAGAGACCAAGCCAACAAGAGAAACATGATAAGGAGAAGAGACCAAACCAACAAGAGAAACATGATAGGGAGAATATTAAAGGGGAATAGCAAGGAAAAGGAGAACAAGTTGATGAAATCTTCATGTATCTCAATTGGGTTTGAAACTTACGTCAAAAGCCAAGAAAGGGTCCAATAATAAAAATAGAAATAGGAAAATAAAAATAAAGACCCAAAAACTAGAGCAACAAACTCAAGAGATCTAGAAAGAATAAAAGCAAAGAGGAATTACTCTTGAGTTATAAATGATGACTTTTAACTATCTCATGATACAATGAAAGTAAGCTAGGTGAGCAATCATTTCTACGAAATTTTCTTGGGGCTAAAGTATCATGTAAATGCAATCATAGCATCAAAAATCTCTACGGGATCTATTTTTGGAAAACAAAGGTTGAGAAGTACTTACACCTAGTGTGATAGATGGGAAAAGATAAAAAATGATTAAAATAGTGTGATAATGGGAAAAGGTTAAAAGGATAGGATTTCTAAATGAAAATGGGTAAAAAATTGTGTAGATTAAATTTTAGTTTTGAAAAATATTAGGGTGTCAGTGTTCATGACAACCAAAGGTCAGAATATGCCTACACATAACACGATGCACCAAATATACACAAGGAAAAGGAGGTGACTTAACACCAAAACCATGAGAAATAAATCACACGGATGGGATTAGTGTATTGAAAAATTTGAAGGGTTCCATTTTTTCTATAAAACAAAGGCTAATAGTTGCTTACATGAAAAATGGTGCACTAGGTTTGCCAAGGTAAAAGGTGATGACTATAAGTTATGTGAGTATAACTTTTTTGCAATCAGCGTGCTACAATGCGCTTAAGGAATTGTTGGTTTGAGGTTGGGCGGGAAACATAGATTTGAATGGAGCTGAACCAGTGGAACTGGTTCTTTGGTACTCTGTTTGATGATGGCGCGAGTTGTTGAATGTCCTTAATTGGTTTTAGTAGGTTCTCTTATGGCGGTTTTGGTTAGAACCCTTTCCCCCTTTCTCTCTGTTTTATTTGGAGACATATGACCTCAACCATCCTTTAGGTTTACTTGGATGTGACTACTTCACTTTCATCTTAAGCGAGGTTATTATTTCATTAATTTATGTTGTTTTGGCTTTATGATTTTAGTACCAAGGCCCACTTCTGCACCTAACTTCTACCACTTTCTATACTTAGAAACTAGTTTGACCATCTATCTTCTTAGTGGAGTCTAGGTGTCGTTTTAACTGATGATGGCACGTCTTTCACCACTTGAAAAGAATTTTAGTGCACTTATGGGCTCTTCTGACGAGGAATATTGGCAGTCGGAAGGTCCTAACACCACTGAGCTATGCAAAGAAAGAGTTATTGTTGCGCCTTCGCCACCTCGTCTCGGTGTTACTTCTTCTACTGCTCTAGTTTGCTTATCCCGTGACTCTTAGATTTACCCGGAAATCCTTATTCTGTTTATAATGCTCCAGGTTTTTCTGTCGAGCCTGCTACCTTTGATGGTATTGGTTTTACTCCGAAGAGAGGCGAGAGCCCGTCGAGAGCTTAGCATAAGGCACGTATACAATCTTCTCCTTCTGGCTTTAAGCGAAAACTATGGAAGGCCAATAAATCCGCAAAGAATTTAATTCTAGGTTCAGACGTCGCCTTAGAAGAAACTTGTCGGATGGCACTTTGCAGTTTAGTTGGTCGAGTATCTTATCATTACCTAGCACAGGAACCTCTTCTGGATTGGATGGAGAAATACTAGGCTCCTACGTTAGGTTATTCGTCAGAGGTCTTGTATCTTGCGAAGGGTTGGCTGGGGTTCATTTTCCGAACTCCCGAGGACACTACCCTTTTATTGGCTTCCTGTTGGGTTTTTGGTGGTAGTAGCCTAATGCTTAAGAGGTGGTGGGTTGCTTTTGATCCAACCTTCGATTATTTCCCACAGAGGAATCTTTGGGTACTCTTTCCTAGTTTACCTATCTACCCGTGGAATGAAGGCACCCTCAAAGCTATTGGTGACTCTTTAGGTACATTCATTACAGTATACCACCAGTCTTTAGGGGCTTCGATAAGGAAGGTTGGTAAAATATTGGTGGAGATTGACATACATGGCGGTTTACTTGAGGTCCTTGAGGTTGAGTGGCATGGGCGTAGGTTACTTCAGAGACTAGACTATATGGGAATTCCCTTCCATTGCAGTCTATGTCGTTGCACGGGACACCTACGTTGGGACTCTAAAGGGCTGATGGCTGCAGAGGATGCAGATGATTTACAAAATGTTTGGAACGTGTCGGACTGCTCTCCTGCTGTGGAAATTTTCATCTCTGGAAGTTTTCATTTTTTTCCCGAGATGGACAGCCAGCTTGAGTCATTGGACACTCTTACAGGTAAGCTTAAAACTCTCTATCCCACCCTTTATGATTCTTTAACTTCTTGGGAGCGAGAGGCCTTGGATACTTCGGGCTGGCTTAAATGAACTACTTCCAGGGATCCTTTACCTAGTGAGGCTGCTAAGTTCTTTTCAGCTTCGGAGGCTAATGAGTGTTCTCGTAAAGAGTCAAACATCTCGACACAGTCAAGGACTGCCTTTACTGCTACTTCCTCTCTAGACCTGCCTTTTACCCATCTCCCAAATTATGTTCCTCGTCTAGTTTCTTCTCCTAACTGTTTAGAACAGAGTTAGGTGAATGTAGCCTCCTCCTCGCCTTTATCCTGGTCAGATGTGACTATTGTGATTCCCGGTTGTAGGGAACCTGAGGAAATGATTCCTCTCTTTCTGTTGTACTTGATTCACTTCTACCTTTTATTCGTGATCATAAGTCAATTGTTCCTTTACTAGTCTATTTGGGTAAATATGTCTATGATGATACAATTGGAGGGGGGAAGACCAGTACTTCTGGTACTCGAGTGGAAGGGGCAGGGAAGGATTTTGCATGGTCTAGAGGTTTGGGCATCGAAAATTCTCTTATCAAGACTCGTAGCTCTCCGAAAAAACTGGCAGGTGTGACCAATCAAACCTGTGATACTGATCCTTTTGCCATTGATTGTGGGGCACTTAGAGCAATGAATGCCCTAGCAAGGGAAAAGTAATGATCCTTCTTTCTTTGAATATCAGAGGGGTAGGGGGCACCCTTAAAGCCGCCTCTTTTCATCGTCTTTTGGATCGAGTCCATCCAGAGATTATTGTTTTACAGGAGACTTTAGTTCATGAACAAAAAGCTAGGGAATTTATGAACACTTTCTGTCCTTCTTAGGTTTCATGTGCTGTTAATTCTCTTGGTACCTCTGGTGGTTTATTAGTCACTTGGGATCCTATTATTTTTTAGTTGAATCCACATCTCACCTACGGTGGTATTCTGTTGACAGGCAAAGTAATTGCTAGCCAGAAGCAACTTTCACTACTTAATGTATATGGACCATGCTTGGATAAGCGAACCTTTTTGGATTTAGTGGATGATAGTGGTCTACTATATCTTGATAATTTGATCCCAGTGGGAGATCTTAATATTACTCTTTCATCAGACGAGGTTTGGGGATGATCTAATTCTCCTGGTTCTTTGGTCGATTATTAGAAAGTTTTGTTGCAGTCAAAAAATTTAGTGGATTTACGACCAGACAAGGTGGTTCCAACCTAGCGCAATGGCCGTCTTGGGGTACATGCTATTTCTAAGAGACTAGACATATGCTTAATCTATGAAGGTTTATTATCCTCGTGTGGCCTTTATCGCTCCTGGGTGGAGTATCCCTTCATTTCTGATCATGCCCCAGTAATTTTACAGCTGGAAATTTCTCTAAAGTATAAAGTGTATCCCTTTAAACTTAATCCCCTTTGGTTGATCGACGAGGATTACAAATATCTTGTTCATCAGGTTTGGAAGGATCCCAAATTCACTTTAGAATTGGGAATCTTGCGTAGACTTGTTTGGAAGCTTAAAGACCTGAAAAGATAGACTAAATTGTGGGTGAAGCAGAGAGATGGGATCATACAACAATGCATGGAATTTTTATAATCAAAGATAAGGGACACCTTTATGAGTTTTGTGGATGACTATTCACAATCGGATAAAGAACTTCTTCTTGGAAATTTAGAGCTGGAAATGAACAAGCTACTTTGAGATAATGAAGAAAAATGGCGCCAATGCAGTAGAGCGATCTGGGTTAAAAGTGGTGATCGAAATACAAAATTTTGTCACCACTTTTCTAACCACAGACGCATTCAAAAGCATATTTGGGAGATAGTTGATGATACTGGACAAGGGCACATGGGACAAACTACAATTAAAAATGAGGCTATTCACTACTTCAAAAATTTCTACAAAGCCCACTCTTCTACTTATACTAATGAACAGGTTCAAGTAACTAGTCTTTTCTCCATGATGGTAAATGATGATGAGGCAAGTTCTCTTTATGAACCAGACACCTTAGAAGAAATCAAAGATGTTTTAACATTGTTCAAAAAAGACAAAAGTCCAGTCCCTGATGGCTGGACGGTGGAATTTTTCACTTATTTTTTTTATTTGGTTGGTGAGGACCTCGTACAGATGATTCAGGAGTCTAGGCAGAGGGGGTTTATAACAGGAATCTTAAACTCTACCTTCCTAGCCTTAATTCCAAAATAAAATAAGCCTACAAATTTCGGGGACTTTAGACCTATTTCCTTATGCAATCTATGCTATAAATTAATATCCAAAATCATTGCCAATCAGATCAAGCCTATCCTGTCTAACACTCTCTCATAAGAACAATTAGGCTTTTTGAAAGGAAGGCAGATTTAGGACACTATTGGTACAACTCACGAGTGCCTACATAGTATAACAAAAAAGAAAAAAAATCTTTGATTCTCAAGTTGGATTTGTGCAAAGCTTATGACTGTATAGATTGGGATCTTCTCAGGATGATTTTAATTCAAGTGGGTTTTGGAACCCAAATGACAAACTAGATTATGAGTTGCATTATTTCTCCTACTTATGTTGTTTTAATTAATGGAGAAACCACAGATTTCTTCCGGAGCGGACGTGGTTTGCGTTAGGGTTGCCCTCTATCTCTGTTATTATTCATCTTGGTTATGGAAGGACTTAGTCTTTTATTAAAATAGAGCAAAGAGGAAGACTATATTTCTGGTATTAAATTCTCCAGAATGATTAACACACTTCATTGATTCTTCGTGGATGATGTATTAATCATGACAAAGGAAAATATACAAGAGTGGTTGGAAATTGATAAACTCATAGTTTTATTCTGTAAAGCCTCGGGTCTTCAAGTAAATGTTTCAAAAACATCAATGCTTTTTGAAGGATTATCCGATTCGGACCTTACCCCTTACAGGTCCTTTCTACCTTACATGTTTTCATCCCTTGACACAGGTTTCAAGTATTTGGGATATCATCTAAAGACTGGAGCACATCGGGTTATTGATTGGAACTGGTTATTGACAAAAATGGAGAAAAAGATTGGCCTATGTTGCAATAAGTGGTTATCTTTGGGAGGCCGCTATATTCTAATTAAGTCTTTCCTGGAGAGTCAACCTATTTACTGGATGTCTCTGGAACTTATCCCGCACTCAGTTCTTAAACAGGTCCGCAAATTAATGTTCAACTTCCTGTGGAATGGAAACAGTGAGTCCAATCATTACCACATTTGCATATGGGATGTGTTATCTATACCTAAATCCTATGGTGGTTGGGGCTTTCGAAACTTATTTCTTTTCAATACAGTACTGAACGCCAACACTCTCTGGCGAGTTCTCAATCGGGAAGGCATTTGGAATAATATTATTAAAGATAAATATCTAAAAAACACAACCATCATCAATTGGTTCAAATCAATCTCCTTCAAATAGAATTCAACTTCTAGGATTTGGAACGATCTTTTAAAGTCAGTCCATCTCATTACTCACTGGCTTAGTTGGGTACCGAGCTCTAGTCACCTTATCTCTATAGGTAGAAATCATATCTTGGGAATGGGAGACAGACCCCTTCTATCTCCTGATATTCTTGAACATCTAAAGAGAAAAAAAATATCGGTACTAGCACAAGCAAAGAAACATACCATTCCTCACGACCTTATTTGAAACTGGATCGAGAGCGCAAACCTGGAATTAAATGGAATGTTGGCAGCTGAATGGGACCTTTTTTGAAGATCACTTATAGGAGTTGGAGCTTCTATCAAGGACACTGCAGATCAACTAATGTGGATAGGAGGTAACTCATCTGGAATTCTTTCTGTAAAAAATGCTTATTTGGCTCTTATTTCCACATACAATTTTCTAATTTTGGATGGTTGGAGGTATAAAATTTGGAAATGGGATCTTCAGCTTAAGATCAAACTTTTCATCTGGTTGGCAACAGATCAAATTTTTTTAACATGGACATATTACAGAAAAAAGGTTGGGAAGGTCCAAGTCTGTGTATCTTGTGTAAAAATAGTACAGAGGATATCAATCATTTATTTCTTGATTGTATGTTTACAAAGAAGGTCTAGGAAAGAGTCAAAATTACACAAAAGATTAAAAGAAAGTGGGAAGGTAAGAAAATTTCTCACTGTTTTAATATATGGATTAAAGATAAAACTGTCTCTCCAACTCTTGCAGCTATAATCTGATGGTTTATTTGGATCGAAAGGAACAAAGCTATTTTCAAGAATGTTGTACCATCATCTCACTCTTTGGTTATCAAGATCCTAGGAATCTATAAGCATCAACCATTGACACAAAAGTTTGCCCCTATAAGAGATTGTCTGGTCCCCTAATCAGAGGGATTTTCTATTTCTTTTTTTGATGGGGCAACGCAGAGTGATAAGAAAGTTTGTGGAGCAGGGGGGGTTATTAAAAATTCCAACTCTTTAGTATATATATGGCATCTAAACAATGGTGAAGGCACATATACAAAGGCAGAGCTCTTGGGAATATGGGCCACTCTCACTCTGGATATTCATCTAGCCCTCCCAAAACTCCAAGCTTTGGGTGATTCCAGGGTAATTATAGATTGGCTCAACAATGGAGGAAAGCTTCATGCATGCACTATTGAAGGATGGAATCTTAGAACTAAATAATTTATAAAAAAAATTCAGGTTGTTAGCTTCCACCACATCTTTAGAGACTTCAACAAGGAGGCAGATCAGTTTTTTAAACAAGCTCTTCATGAGCCCAAGGGCAGAATTTCATATTATTTATGGGAACTTGGAGGCGCAGGCCCCATGAATTACCTGGCTATGTTATGATATATATCCTTTCAGTTTTTAAGTCAGTTTAGTCCAGTTACATTAGTTTGGTTATAGTCATGGCGATCATGAGTATGTGCATCTCTTGTGATTTTCTTTTTTGAATGATGTATCTCCTTGAGCGATTGTATGATCTTATAAGGCTGAATTGTCCTTTTTGCCTAAGATTGTTATCAGTCATGTTTGGACTGAGATTTTTCTATGAAAGAAATCATGTAAAAAAAATTATATCTTAATATAATTTTGAGCTAATTTTCTATTGGAAAAAAGGTAAAAGGTGATTTACATAAGGTTAAAAAATAGGGTTTTAGGGAAAATCACATGGAAATGATTGGATCGACATGATTAAGAAGTTAAAAGATGTTGAGGGATATGTTTTCATGGTAAATAGTGCTTCACAAAAAAATTAAAAATTGAGGCATGTTGGTTCATCCAAAAGGCACCCTACAACATGGTTCTAGTACATTGTCACGTGACTTGGTGGAAAACCAAGTTTAGATAAATCCATTTGAGTTAACCATGTTTGATTTGCACCACACCCTAAAAAACTGAGCTATGTTGGTTGAACCCCTTGGTGATCATGAATATGGTTTAGTGTATGAAGTATATGGTAGATAACTTGATGAAAAGTCGATATAATTAGATGATTTTTTTTCTATATAAAATGTTATTTGACTATTAATTTAAACAATTATGCATAGTATTGATATTTTTTCAAAAACAATGTGTTACGTGGCAACCACCATAAGCTAAATCAAAATTAGGTACACCCTGTTATAGCTCATATTGTATGAGGTTTCACCTTGTGATTTTCGCCACATTGATGGATATTTCCTTCTTGTTCCTTGGAGTTATTGGACCTAGTTGGGGGATTCACCTTTATGGATCCCCCTCTCTTCATAGAATCATATCATTTAATGAATATATTTGGTTGGGGGAGCCTCACTTCTCCTTGGTTGGATGGTAATTATGCTTTCTACTTGGTGGTCTTCTCACATGTGTTGGCCTTGTTGATCAACACTTGATTGCATAGTCAATGGTTGTGGAACATGTTATCTCATTATGGTATGTTGATATGTGTATCTTGGATATGTATGATGGTTTTATCCTCCCAAGGGTTTAGATGAAGATGGTGTTAGAAGAAATACGTTTCATGATTATTGGGATTTTCTAGTGACTTTTGCATGATGATGTGATATGATGTCAGTGTCACTAGGAGGGGGTGTTCTACATGGTCCTCATGTGTTAGATGTGTGATGGGGAACATAATTGATGATTGGATGGGTTAGAGCTTTGTTATGTCTTGTTCTCTAATTATGATGTTTCCATGGTGAGATGATTCATGTTTCCTTTGTGGGATTTTCCTAGGTGATATAACTTAATGATGTAGCATTTACTAGACATCACCTAGGGTGGAATGTGTTTCATGATGTTTTTTTTTTTAAGTAAGAGTTCTATATATTACCTTTCATGGAGAAAAATTACAGTATCATCTGTGATATCAGGGATTTGCTTGTGCTGAATTTCCCCAAGGGGAAACCAATTCAGTGAAGCTCTTGTCTCTGTAAGCAGATTTAAAATTTAAACAATATTTTCTCAATCGCCCCGTGGGGAAACCGATTCAACCAGATCCTTCATAAAAACTATAAGGCAAAAAGAATTCCTACTGACATACAAAAAATTGACTGTGCTAAACTTTGATGGGATAAGAGGAATCTTCCAAAAAACTTTCACAATTGACAAGGTGAGACATGCATGATGTCACATGTTTGCTTGCCACATCTCAAGTTCTGTGAAGTTCATGCTTGTCCATTTATTTCATGGTAGTCATCTGGATAGATGGAGAAAGAATCGCTTCTGAAGTACCTAGGGCATTGGTCACCATTCCTGGAGCATGCAGTGAACAAAGAAGGGTCACAAGCATATATTCAATTATCTTTGCGCGTTGGTCCAAGTGCTCCAGCTGAAAGCGAAGGTCATCCACGTCCTTTCTAACCGCAAAGACCAAATCCTATAGTATCGACAACGAGTCTCTGAATCTTTTACAAGAAGCATAATCCGAGCAAGGGATGGTCTGGCTTGGAGGCTCTTCGAATTGAGCAGGGAGCTCCTCCAACTGAGCAGGGAACTCCTCCTGAGATGAAAAAGGGTTCGAGGGTGGCAAGGGAATAGAGGGTGGCGACGAGGGGAAGGAGGAAGGTGGCAAGGGGGAAAATGGTGGTGGGCTTGTCGGGCGGACCAAGGCCGACTATGAAGATGAGGCCATATCCTGGATTGGGCCAGGAGCATAGCCGAGAGAATTTTCGTGGAGTTCAAACCACTCCACATGACATGCCCATGTCGAGGACATAGGTGAGAGTCCACTCTGACCTGGGGAGGATTGGGTGGAGGAAGGGGACAAGGAGCTGGGAGACGGAGCGGGGATAGGAGGATGCCTGCTAGAAATGGCCACTTTTTTTGGAACCAGAGAGGTCCTCTCTTTTTCTTCCCACAGATCCGAGGCATGGCCAACTATGAGTGAAGGTGAGGCAGAGACGAGAGTGGACAAAATAAAGTGAACAATAGGTAGACTGGTAGAGAACATATGCAATGGACAGGAAAGAAGGAATGGTGTGAGGGTTGTCGGGGGTTGTTGCCATAAAAATAAAGCCGGAGGAGAAGATCCCACGTGCGTAGAGGTGACGGCCTGCATCCTTCCTCCATCGCCAGGATAGAAAAACTAGAGGAGGCATGCTGGGGCAGTTAGTGAGGAGCTCGCAACAGTGAATGAAAACAACTCACATTGGGGGGTGATAAATGAAGGGGAGGGGTTGCATGTGTTGGTCACGTGGTCTATGAAGAGGTGACAGGCATCGTCTTCTCCCATTGACGCGTGGACCCTGCTGGCACCCCATCCAGGGGGATATCAGTGCTGAGAGCCTGAGAAATACAATCATAGAGGATAGGATGATCATTGTGGGTGGGGGATGAGCAGATAATATATGGTCCATCTAGAGCCACCCCAATATTGGCTAACTTGTTGGCTATTTGATTATCTCTCCATTGGACATGCAAAGGAATGAGGGATGAGTGAGGCCTAATGAGAGCTGCAATGGCACTGAGTCCTGTGGTAAGTCGCCAATAGGGGTATATTTTGTCTGGGTCAGCCCCTTAAGAATTTTGGCGAAAAAGGATGAGAATGATTTGAGAGTCCCCCTCGACGATCAACTTATGGTGATCGTGTTTCTGAGCAATCTGTAGTCCTTTCATGAGTCCCCAGATCTCAGCTACATTGTTTTTGTTGTGTCTTATGCTGTCAGCAACAATAATCATGATGGTTCCTTGGCAGTTGTGGAGAACCACTCCGAAGCTAGCAGGGCTTGGATTACCTTTGGAGGCCCCATCAAAATTTAATGTGACAAAACCTGGAGGAGGGGACCAGTGTGTAGGGTTGCCTATAGTCTGTAATATTTGAAGTTTCCTGGGAGTATGAGGGTTGAAGTTGATGTTCCAGCAGTCCAGGATGTGCTTTTCTTGGGGAGAACAAGACAAGTCCTCATCTTTCCAAGGCTGCAGGTGGATGGTTTATCTGATGTTGTCATGTATGTGTTTCCAAACTGTATGCCAAGCAAGATGAGACGAGTGGAAGATCCTCCTATTACGTTCTTTCCATATCTGTCAGAGGATGAAACCCAGAAGTAACTGCCAGATGTGGTTGAGAATGGGAGAGTGAAAAGCTGAGTCTCTCCATCCTTCTAAGGTTTCCCTAAGGCCTTCTCGATTATGGTTCGTTATGCGCATGATTATGGCCCATTGGTCCCAAAATTGCGAACTATAGGAGCAAAGATTAAGCAGGTGGTTTTGGGATTCCGAGTGTAACCTGAATGGCTTGCACCCTGGGGTGCCTGAAATGTCCAGTGAGATCTAGATAAGCCAATGATCATACCCAGAGGTGTCCAGGATACTGGATTCCAACGAGAGGCCATCCATTAAGAGGGATTCTGATACGAGGAAGCGATCAAGGAAACACGACAGCTGTTGGGATCCCGAGCATTTGTTCGACCAGGTAAAGAGGCCATTTTGAGTTTCCAGATCTATGAGACAGAGCTTGTCAATTAATGATTGAAAGTGCGCACATTCTGCCTCAAGTCTACGAATTTCCCTTCTTTTCTCATCTAGGTTGCAGACCATATTGAAGTCACCACCCAATATCCATCTATGATCAGTGGTGAGGGTAGCCATCCATTCCAGGTTTTGAATAATGTTTATCTTATCCCCCTGAGTGGCTGGGCCATATACATTTGTAAGGTAGCCCGACTTATTGGAACCGATAAGCATGTATTCTGCCGATATTGTCAATTTGGTGGTGAAGAAATTATCCAATACCATAGAGCTAGGATTCTAGAGAATGGCCAAACTGCCAGTCGCACCTATGGAATCGATGTTCATCGTTTTCCCCTTTTTCCAACATCTGGAGAGGATTTGAGTCAATTCTGCTCCTGCACATTTTGTTTCTTGAAGTAAAAGAATGTTTGGTTGTTTTGCTATGATACGATCACGTAGAAGCCTTTGCTTGCTACGACCGTTGAGACCCCGTATATTCCAAGATATAAGCTTCATGATGAGGATAGGGAGGGGAGAGGGGGGAAGCTATCAGAGATGAGATGTATCTGACCCAAGTTTACCAATAAATGACCGGTTTCTTGTATGAGCTTTTGGGTAGATTTCCTTCCTCTTTTATTTTCCTCCTTCTGAGGCTTGCGTTGTTATTTATGCGGGATGCCTTGGATGCCCAAGCCCAATCTAGATCTGGCCGCAGAACCTATTGAGGAGTTGAGGAATACCTTATGGACTTTGTGCAGCTGATCCAGAGGGATAATGTACAAATCTTTCTTGTGATAAGCCTGTTCTAAATGCTCCAATTCGATTCCCACGAGATCATGTTCATCTAGGTCGATTTCATAATTGCCTTCTTCAAGGTCATATGCGTCTCCATCCTTGGCTTGAGGGCAGAGGGAATAGGGACGAATCTGTTCCAAGATGGGGGTGATTGTTGCTATGCCTTTTGTGTTGTAGTGAGTTGCAGTTTCTTGAGGGGGTATATGTGGCTCGTCCATAACTTTTGGAATTTGCTGAAGGACATCAAAGGATTTGTTGGAATGTGGTTCCTTGTTAGTAGCTTTCACCATTTTCCTGGCGGTTTGGCGTCGCCTTCTAGCCACATGGGTGAATCCATATCTTGATTTATTTTCTTTAGGGTTATCAGCCTTGCCCACAACATTCAGAAGACAGTCTCTGGAAAAATTCCCATGTTCATGGCATTTTCTACACCGAAAGGGTATGTGCTCATAATCAATAGTTTGAGACCATTCTTCATCATGATATTCAATGGCGATGGAGCCTGGGAGGGGCTTTGAGATATTGAGGTAGACACAAATACGAGTATAATATGTGTACCTTATTTGCTTGGTGGCTTCAGAGGATTTGACATAAACCCCAATGGTGTTCCCTATCACTGCCAGGATCTCTTCTAACCAAAACTCCTGTATCAAGGAATATAAACAGATCCATACCAGCGCATGTGCAAAGTCTTATTTTTCCAGGCTAAATTTCTCCGTCCAAAATCGTAGAAAGAGGCTGACTAAGTTGAAAAAATATGGTCCTCCATCGAATATGTGGTTTCTATCTTCTAGGTTGTGGAATATGATGGTGAAGAAGCCCTTTGATCCTAGCTGTAGGTCCTAGTTTCCTTTGGGTTTCCACCAGTGGTGTATCCATTTGACAAGCTCGCATTTAGAGGGCCAGAGGTCTAGGAATTTTCTCACCAGCACATAGTCCCTCATGTATTGCTTATGTTCCTTAATTTTGGACGTGTTGATCACATATTTCCCACGACTTGTTTTCATTTGAACCGGTCCATTATCAATCTCCATTTATTTTCCCTTTGTTGTGCCTTCAAAGAATATTTGCGAGCATTGGTCTGGTGGTGGTTCAAAGGAGGGTTGGTGGAAGCCCCTGTCTATATGCTCCTACACAATTGCTTGACTATAGGAGGTGCCTCATGACCCTCATTCATTTGGAATCATGGCTTGCCCCACCAAGGGCGACGAAAGAAAGCAGAGAGTTGAGCGGCTAAAACCCTAAACCCTAGCAGATCTCTGCATCACTTCACCTCTTTTCTAAACTTAATGTGGGGTATTGCCATGTTTCATGATGTTACTACCCTCATTGATATGTTCTTTCCTAAGTTTGAATTAGAAGGGGGGATACTACATATGATTTGATGGTGATCTAACCTTTTCCTAAGGTTGGATGATGATTTTGATGTAATAATCCCATAGTGGTGGTGCACCTTAGTTGGGCCTTATGTTTTGTTGTTATCATTGTGGGGTTTTGCTAAGGATAACATCTTTCATTTACATGGTACACCACTTTATTAGAGTGCACCCCTCATAGACACACACATTCATGGTGATTTAATTAGTTAGTGACTATAGGAGGGGGACTATGGTTTTATTTCAGCATTAACCTTTGTTCACACATGTTGAGTTTGATTTAACTATTCAATCGTTAAACTAATCTAATTTATTCAAATTAAGGTTAACAACTTAGGTTCCCTACTTCATTGAATTCCTTTTCACACTTGAGGGGGTTAGTTGGATTTGGTTGAGGTTTTCTAGTGGTGTGTCCCCCTCTCGGGCACGATTTTAAAGGCATGCATTACTATATTGTTTCTTGGAGAGGTTGTCACATTTCTCTAGGGCACACTCTCTTGGGTTGGTTGGACATCTTTATGACTTAGTTGTGGAGTAATATTTTATTATTTATGTCTAACCACTCTTAGCATATTCTCCTAGGGTGCACTTCATTGGAGAGTATTTTATTATTTGTGGGTGGTTGCGGTAGCTACATGGCACACTTTTATAGGGAACACCTTTCTTAGGTGCTCTCTTATCTTTATTACATGGATATTTCAGCTACACTTGTCATCATTTAACCTTCATTGGAGAATGACATAACCTCTTTGACTTGGCATATATATTATTATATTAGAGGCGGTTATGGAGGAGTTTTATGGAGGGGCGTGTGTCATACTTGGAGGGCCACACATGTGGATTTTTCATGCATTTTCTTGGTCATGTTATTGTTTTTTAGCATATCCTTGGAGGGTGCACTTGTGGAGACACTTCTTGTTATTCTTGGAGATATATATTTTATTATTTCATGGAGTTTCGGCATGGTCAAAACCCTAATTTTCCCCTATCTCCTTAGATTTTTTGTGTGGAGATGGTACACTTTCTATTTTGGGGTTTTGAATACTTCATTTCTTGTGGAACACTCCATATACTTGGCATATTGCACATTCATCCACAAAGTTGGTTTCCTTAGGATTCACACATGTGGATTGGTTGCATGCATCTTGTGGACTTCTTGTTATTTTTAGAAGAGGTTGTTGTGGAGCATTCTCCTAAGAGGATCATTATATTATTTATTCTCTCATGCATCTTGGAGGGGGAACTTAGTGATTTCTCCTAGGTGGATATTGGAGCACATCCTCCTATGTGGAAAATTATATATATATGCATTCTTCGAGGGAGCATTCCATGTGGACACTTGACATTTGACTTGGTTTAGTGCCTATTTTTAGTGGTATGCCTCCCTCTCATGAGCATTATATTTTTATTTCACCATAAATTTTAGATGGGGTGAGTTGTCCTTGAGAGTTTTTTATCCACGTGATGTGACATGCTCTATCATGGATTGAGGAGAGATCTAACTACTCCAACATTTTACTATTTGTTTGACTTTTCATGGAGTTAGTTAGAGGGACAATAATATTTTATTGTATAAGATAATAGCCTTACTCTATAAAGAGGAGCTCTCTTTCTATTGTAATGTTTTTTTTCCATGAATTAGCAGCTCTAAGGAGGGCTAAAGTGTCACAAAGGTACCCACATGATTTGAACCAATGACCAGATGGGGTCTAAACCCCACACTGACCAACTACCCTACTACCATGGATTCTCCATTGTAATGGTTGTTGAGAATTTGGGGATTGAGGAGCTCTCCTATTGGGATACAATGTACATCATTTTGGCAAGCTTAATGGAATATTAGAGGTATTACATCTATTTTATGTGAGGTTTATTTTTTCAATTCTTTCACATGTTGTTTATTTTTGTAGGAAAACCTTGTAACTAGTCATGAAGGCCTTGTAATGGAGCATCGACCAGTTGGATAATATAATGTGAGGATTAAATCCCTATGATGTTCATTGTTGTTATATTAAACTTGCATCTAACCAACTAGGTTGTTTCTTGAACCAATGTAACATCACCTTCATGGCTTTGTTTTAGAGTAGCACTACTAGCTCTCTAAGGATAATTTTTTGCATCCATTTTCAACAAGCTATGGCTGATTTGTGACATGCATAGCATCCCTTATTTTCCTTACACATTCATTCATTAACCCTCTTACATCCATGCCTTTTTTACTTTATGTTTCCCAATATTTGGTAGGCATTAGTCTTTGGGTTTTCCATGACCTTTTTGTTCTCACACCATTCATATTTTCACCACTTCTACAACCACATGTTTTGTTAAGGATTTCTCTTCAAGCATCACCTAGAGAGAAACTCCACAGCCTTAGAAATCCTATATTTAGGGAATCCCCCCTTGAGTTGGAGAAGCGATAACCAAAAGAGTAAAGAAGAGCTATTGAGATGATGATGGGTAGCCTTCCTAAGTTTCTCAAAACTAGCCCCTTGATGCTTGGGACTTTACATCATACGAACGTGCTCGATTTTGTTGTAACACACCGTACTATCAAAATTTCACAAGATCATTATAACAATAAAAAATCAAACTTGGATATACAATAAATCTAAAAGAAATGCAATTTGCACAAATCCATGAATATAATCAAAGTATAGCCCTAAAATTGATTCAACCAAAACCGTTAATAATAACTCATGCAACCCATCAGATGATGGATGTTTCTTCATCATAGAGATGAAACTTTTGAAAACATTTCTAAGTTAGAACACAAAATTAGAACAACTCACCTCAAAGAAGAACAAATCTGATGAAAAAATTACACAACTATGAGAACAATTACTAACCATTTTCACACAAAGATTGTTTCATGTAGAGATGCACAAAATATTTAGATTGAGGTTTGCTATCTTATATTCAAGATAGCAATTAATAAATTCTAAAATAATTAAGAAGAATTCCTAATAAAACATTGCCTTAAATATTTACTTGCACACAAATCTATACCTAAGTAGAACAATTAAAGAAATTCTATTCCACCTTCAAGCAAATGGTTACATTGAAAAATCAAATGAAAAACCACATATTTAACCTTGTAACCTTGTAATTGCATGAAAACACAATAATTGAGTAAAGCATGTGTTTGTTTCCTGTTGTAATGAATGCATTATATACAATGCTTTCTCTCTTCAACACGTGTTTTGAAAAATTAGGAGGAGTAGGCAAGGGCACGAGGGAGATTGCGGGTTTAATGGCAGAGTTTTTTGGAGCCCATTCCCCCAACTTTGGCAAGTAGTCTTTTTGTTTTTTACTATGGGATCACTTCTTTTAACTTCTCGGCGGGTATGGAAGACTTACATGAGTCTGATCGTACTTTATTGTTTTTCTTTGGGTCACTTCTTTTAACTTCTAGACGGGAAAAATGGCAGAGTTACAGAAGTCCGAACCCCCTTTTTTGGCGCTCATTTATTTATGATTTTCATAGGGCCCATCTATTTTAACTCTATCTGTGAGCGAGTATGTTGTGTTGTGAAGTAAGTTGATAGAACCTTCTTTATACAACCACAAGTGGAGGCTGCAAATTTTATTTGCAAGGGGAGTATCTATGATTGGACATGAGTAATTGATTAACCTCCAAACTGTCCTCTCCTTGATTAACGATATTTAACTCCCCTAACTGCTTACACTGCCATGCCCCGACTTTCGAACTGAGGTGGAAACCTGTCAGGTGCTTGAGGGCGGACTTGGCATGGACTCTAAGGTCATTGCACTCATGGGTGCGGCTGACAAGGAGCTGTGGGAGAAGGAATGATTGTTCTTCTCGGTGGACAACATGTGTAAGGTTAATGCAGGTTGCAGTAACTTAAATGCCAACTTAAATGATTTCACCTCGGATACGATGACCTCACCTCTAGTCGGAAAATAGTGTATGTTACAGAACCCGCGCGCCATTCATCCTACACAAAGAACCTCTTCTTTTGTTCTGGGTAGCAAGGAGGGGACTGGTACCATCCAGAAAAATGGTGGGATGGGTACACACCTGGATGTCATGAACATTAATCCCCCTGGTATTTCGAAGCCTCCGAACAACCGACCTGTAGTGGCTTCGGGAGGTCGTAGCACATCACAGAGGGGGTCTGTGAAACGTGCTGTGAGTGTGTGGAAGTTGAAGAAATCGAAGAGGAGGATGGTGATGGGGGCGGATGTGGGCTTAGAGAACTCCTGTAATCTTTCCATTTGCGCACTGGTGGGGAGATATGCCTACCGGTCGCACTGTAAAAGACCGTTGGGTGCATGGATGGCAAGCACCTGGGAGCCAGTCCTAGGCTATTCTCTAGAGGTGTTGTACTTATCAAGAGGTTGGCTAGGGTTTGTTTTCAAATCTCTCGAGGACACAAAGCTCATACTTGGAAATTTTTGGGATTTTTATGGAGGGAGCTTAATGCTCAAAAGGTGGCGCATTCACTTCGATCCAAACACTGAGTTTTCACCATCTTTGGGTGCTTCTCCCAGGGCTTCTGCTATAGCTGTGGAAATCTAGGGCACTTGAGGAGATAAGTAATGTGGTGGGTCATTTCATAAGAGTAGATGAAGATTCCCTTCGATCTACAGATAAACGTATGGCCAAAGTTTTAGTTGAGGTGGACATACATGCAAGGTTGCTTGAATATTTGGAAATTGACTGGCGAGGACATATTTTTTTTCAACGTCTGGATTAGCTAGGTGTACCTTTTTAGTGCTCCCTTTGTAGACACACTGACCATTTACATAAAGACTGTCTTTTGACACAGTGGCCACCAGACCCTAAGGAGAATTGGGAGGAACAGTCAAAAGACCTTTACATGGATCTGGAGGACTTGCAGGATGTGGGGGGTCATGCCGCTTCGAGGGAGGATGATGCTCATGGGAGCTCGACCGCTACCTTTGTCGGTAATCTCAAGTCCCTATGTCCATCTCTTTATTTTTCTTTGACTTCCTGGGAGAGGGACCACCTAGATAACTCTCACACGTCCGATTGGTTATCACAGTCGGGTTCACACTTGGGGAAGAAACTTGATTCTACTATCCTGATACCACCCTGGATACTAGCTACTATGGATCCCATACCCAAGCATGTGGCCTCCCCTGAGCCTTTGACAAAAAATCCCCTTACCAAAAATTATGCAGATGCTTGTTGTTCGAATCAGAGGTCTTCAGGGGTCGTAGCTAGTGACCCATTTTTGGATAATATGATAATCACTCTGGTTTCACCCATTAGGGAGATCACTGAGTCTATACCTCTTTCGAGGTACTTAGGTAAGGAAGTTTACAAGGATTCTGAGACCAGGGGTACTCTAGGGGCTTCTTCTAGTTCTGGGGAACCCACAGGGTTAGATTTAGCGTGGTCCTGCGGCCTTGGTTTGGAGGTTTCACCAATAAAAACCAGGAGCGCCCGCAAGAAGCTGGGTACCAACTTGTCGTTCTCGACACATATTCTCGATTCACATTTAGAACAGGGAGCACTTAGAAGCATGAAAGCCCTTGCACAGGAAAAATCATGATCCTCCTCTCCCTGAATATTAGAGAGGTTGGGGGACTCCTAAAAAAGGCCTCCTTGAGAAGACTATTATCCAAAACATCTCTCGATATCATCTTCCTTCAAGAGACTTTAGTATCCGAGGAAAAGGCTTGTTTGTTTTTGAACTCTTTAAGACTAGATTGGTTGGTTTGTGTTGTAAATGATTTAGGGAAGTCAGGCGGACTACTAGTGGCATGGGATCCAAAGGTTTTTTTATTAACACCTTTCTTAAGTTGTGGTGGTATCCTGTTGATAGGGCTCTATGTATCTGACCATAGAAGAATCAATTTTTTAAATGTATATGGATCATGCTTTGAGCACAAGCGTTTTTGGGAAAAGGTGGATGGCATGGGACTTTTGTAAAAGGGAGATTTGGTTATTGCCAGGGATTTAAACTTCACTTCAACTTTTGATGAAGTATGGGGAATGACAACTTTATATGATCCGTTGGAATTATTATTCAAAGAAATGTTTCGTAGAAACCAGTTGATAGACATTTTACCAGTGGAGGTGACTCCAACCTGGAGAAATGGAAGATTTGGAGCGGATGAAATACTAAAAAGACTGGACAGAGTTCTAGTATCTGAGGATCTTCTTACAACTCTTGATCGTTTCAGGACCTGGGTGGAATACCCCTACATTTCCGATCATGCTCCCGTATTACTAAAATTGGGCATGGGTTTCCCTATTGTTGCACATCCTTTCAAATTCAATCCAGATTGGTTGCGTGATGATAAGTTTATATATTTGGTTAAAGAGGTACGAGTTTTGCTACGGGCCAAAAGGGATGAGGGGGCATAAGTAAGTTTTGTAAGGAAACTAAATTTTCTTAAATCCCATGTAAAGACCTAGTCTAAGGAAAGGAGATTACAAGAAAAGATAACTCTAGAAAAAATTGAAGAAAACTTGGCTACTCTATTTTTACGGAAGGCACATGGTGTTCACTGTCGAGAGTCAGATTCCCATATAAAACATTTGGAGGTGGAATGCAAGAAGTTTCTAATTGCTGATGAGGAGCGCTGGTGACAAAAAAGCAGAAGAATCTGGATCAAAAGTGGGGATAACAACACTAATTTTTTCCACCAATTTTCTAGCTATATAAGGAACAAAAGGCACATATGGTAAATAAAGGATGAACAAGGCTGTGTAGGGAAAGATAATATAAAGGAATATGTCTAGAGTTTTTTTAAATCCTTTTTTTAGGATACAGGGCAATCTTCCATTACTGATCAGATCGAGTTGGTTAGACTCTTTCCAAGAATAGTACAGGAGGATGAGATTGATACCCTTGAGAGACCTGTTACCTTAGCGAAAGTGCTTGAGGTTCTGAAAGGTTTTTCCAAGGACAAAAGTCTAGGGCCTGACGGATGGACAGTGGATTTATTTATTTTCTTTTTTGATCTGGTTGGGCAGGATTTTCTCGATGTCGTGGAGGAATCTAGATTTATTGGAGTAGTTAATAAGGTGCTAAATTCAACCTTTATAGCTCTTATTCCAAAAGTTAACTATCCTTCAACCTTGGGTGATTTTCGGCCGATTGCACTGTGCCACCTGTGTTATAAGATTATCTCAAAATATTTAGCAAAGAGGATTTGACCAATTCTATCTCGGGCTCTGTCAGAGGAATAGTTGGGTTTCCTCAAAGGGAGGAAGATCCTTGATGCTATAGGTACAACCCAAGAGTTCCTGCACAATATCAAGATGAAAAAGTTACAAGCTATTATTATAAAACTTGACTTAAAGAAGGCGTATGATTGTGTAAATTGGGATTTCCTACGACTTATTCTCATCCAAAGTGGTTTCGGCTTGCCCACTACTAATTGGATCATGGGATGTGTCTCTTCAAAGAATTTTTCTATCTTGATTAATGGTGAATCGACTAATTTCTTCCAGGAGGAAGATGGCTCAGACATGGTTTCCCTCTGTCGCCATTGATTTTCATTCTTGTGATGGAAGGATTAAGTATATCCTTTAAAAAATCCCATTTAGAAGGCAAGCTGATAGGTGTTAAGGTATCTAGAATTATAAAGATTCTACATCTTCTTTTTGTAGATGATATAATCATTATGTCAAAAGCATCCTTGGCGGAATGGTAGGAGATCCACATAATCCTAGGGGTATTTTGTGGAGCATCTGGGCTTGTGATAAATACCCAAAAGTCGACATGTCTCCATTTTGGGTTAGCAGAAGACACACTGGAGCTATTTAAGTTTACCTTTCAGTATATCTTTGTATCCCTCTTGGAAGGTTTCAAGTACTTGGGATATCTCTTAAAACCGGATCGTTATAAAGCAGATGATTGGCAATGGCTCACTGAAAAATTTGAAAAGAGAATAAACCACTAGTGTAATCGGTGGCTCACTATCAGAGGTTGGTATGTACTGATCAAGTCTGTCTTGGAAGGCTACCTTGTCTATTGGCTAGCATTGGCACATATTCCTTTCTCGGTTCTCAATAGGATTTGCCAACTAGTCTTCTCTTTCCTATGGACGGGGGGGAAAATAGAAACAGAGCTATCATATGTGTGAATGGGAGTATATAGCATGTCCAAAAATTTTTGGGGGATGGGGGTTGAGAAACCTCTTCAGTTTTTATCGGGCTCTGACGACCAACACCCTTTGGAGAGTTCTGATGGTTGTAGGCATTTGGAAACGAGTTATCAAAGACAAGTACCTACCCTATGGGTCAGTTCCTAGATGGTTGAGATCGACAGAGTGTATGGTGCCATAGGGCTCACAGACCTGGAGAACTCTTCAAAAATCTATTCCTCTTCTACTTCATTGGATCGCATGGAATTCGGGATCGGGACACTCCATTACTATTGAAAAATATCGGATTATGGGATTGGGCAGTAAGGCATTCTTGTCTGATGATCTGATATAGGCACTAATTCTGAAAAATGTCCATTATCTCTATCAAGCCAGCCATGTATTGCGCCCTGACACTATTTTCTCCACGTGGTTTGACAACAAGGATTTGAACCTGTCGGGTGTTTTGGAAACCGAATGGGAGGGGTACATGAAGGCATTGATCGAGTCGGGGGTACAACTGCAGAATCAACCAGATGTATTGATATGGACAGGTGGCGATTCCTCCGGGCATATAACTGCAAATAACGTGAATAACATCGTTATGACAAATCAGTGGACAACTAGAGTTGGTGGGTGGAGGGAGATGATATGGAATTGGGTTTTCCCTTTAAAAATCAAACTATTTTTTTGGTTGGTTGCAGAATCCAGAGTCCTTACCTGGGAAAATATTCAACTCATAGGTCATATGGGACCTGGCATATGCCAACTTTGTAGGCTTTCTAGTGAGTCGGTAAATCACCTATTTGTACATTGTTCCTTCACCTCTCGGGTATGGGAAAAATTAATCATGATACACCCTTACTCTATCGGGTGTCGTGGTTCCTCTTTTCTGGATTGTATGAACTGCTGGTATGCTCAGAATCGTTCCGCCCCATCATTACCAATTTACATCTGCTGGTACATTTGGTTAGAAAGGAACTTAGTTATATTTGAACCTCATCTCCCTTCATATCAAAAGGTGATTCACTTAGCTTTGGCTACACTGGAAGCCAACAAGAAACATATTCATACTCCAACCCCGAGAGCTCCAAAATAAGTGATGACTAGGCAAAAGATCACTGGATGGTTTGATGGGGCTTCACAATAGAACGATGTACACAGTGGAGCGGGTGGAGTGATACATATTAGGGAGCATACTTTTTACAAGTGGATGATAAACTGTGGAGCTGGAGCAAACACCAGAGCTGAACTTATGGGGGTTTGGGCATTATTAACTTTAGCCTCTCAACTTTTTATTTCTAAGATCAACTTCCTTGGAGATTCAAGAATAGTAATTGATTGGCTAAAAGGAAAAGGATCACTATAGGTGGTCACCTTGGAGAGTTGGAAAGAAAGAATAACAGATCTCATTAAACTTTTCAGGGACATATCTTTTGGCCATGTATATAGGGAAGACAATCAAGAGGTAGATCGCCTTTCAAAACAAGCGCTTATGAGGCATCCAAGATTCATTGCATACTACTTATGTGAAGAGGGACACGAGGGCCCTACTATGCACTTAAGTCTATTTTAAGCCTAGAGTGCTTTCGTCCCATATCTTTTGTCGCTTAGTATTATTACTCAGTGTCTTATGCTTTTTTATAATCTAGGGGCCCCTATGGCACAATTGGAAATGATTATGGGAGGTCTTCTTTTTCTCTCCATCAGTAAATTGTATGGATTAGCCATAGGAAGTAAGATATTGTTTTGAGTTTTTACATGGCAGCCAATGATTCCTATTTTTTGGCGTAAAAGACTTGTTATGTACACTTTTATATTATTATGGAATATAAAGAGAAATTTTTTGTGGAAAAAAATGAAAACACAATAATTTAAAATACATAAGAGATTTGCATTGAATAATGGATGTAACTTGAGAATAAAAATGGGCCACGTAGATCTATATCTAAACCTCTCTACAATTTCCATCAATTTTGGAGGGGGGCACGTAGATCTATATCTAAACCTCTCTACAATTTCCATCGATAACTCCAAGGAACTACCATAAATTTAAGTACATGAAAAAATCCTAACAACATATTTTATATTATTATAAATATATATAATACATATTTTATATTAAAACACTATTTCTATGTACAATGTCATAATTATTGATAATTAGACTATAATATAATATTGTTTTTGAAAAACAAGTCATTATGGTTCACTGAACCAATAAATTTAGACAGACATAATGTTATCTTTATGATAAAAAAGTCATTATGTTTCACTTAAATAATAAATCTAATTTTCAATATTATAATTATAATTATTGATAATTAAACTATAACATAATATTGTTTTGAAAAACAAGTCATTATGGTTCACAGAAACAATAAATCTAGACTGACATAATGTTATCTTTATCTTTATGGTAAAAAAGTCATTATGCTTCACTTAAATAACAAATCTAGTTTCTAATATCATCTTTAGAGTAAAAAAAGTCATTATGGTTTGCTGAAATAATAAATCTAGTTTAAAAAAGGTCATTATGGTTCCTTGAAACAATAGATCTAGTTTCACAAAGTATAATCCAAGCCATTAATTACATAATTAGAGTAGTAACAAACCCTCTGCAAGTTTATTCAAAGTTTGATTTAATAAGTTTTTTTTCAATATTAAAAAAAAATTAAAATATAAGTGATTCAACATATAATTCGCCTATAATTTTCTTTAACAATGATTTTATAATCAAAGGATTTTTGGATAAGCTAATAATTATAAGATTCACGAATGTTTAGATATAGAATTTTGATGAAATATTTTTATTAATTAAATAATTTTAGAATGAAAATTTGTGCTAAATATTGATGTATTACAAATTCTTTTCAAAAATGTGTTTTGAATTTACACAATATATCAATACATCGATTCAAGGCTACATCAATTAACACAAATTATTTTTATAGATCAAACTTATCTCAATCCTAACCCAACCAAACTCATCTTAATGTAACCCAATTGAACTTTAAAATTAATAGTAAACAACATATTTTTAAAATAATTAAAATAACCAATAAAGGCAAACAAAGCATGTGAAGGAACTAGATCTTATTATGCACACAATAATTGTGTGAGTCCTTAAGTAGTAATTGTGTGAGTCCTAAAGTAGTGGTTTACAAAATAATTTTAAAAGCATCAAAAGATCTGGATTTTATTACACACAATTATGATTTGTGCACAATTTCAATGTGTCTTTATTTTAGATTTTGATACCTTTTGAGGGGTTTATTATGTTCACTTATAAACATGTTGTGTATTCTCTATTCCAATCATATAACCTTTTCATAGTTGGCAAATTGTATATCTTTTCACAGTTGGCAAATTGTATATTTTAACACTAATGTGAGGCACTGGAATACTTCTCCATTTTCAATCATATGACCTTTTCACAACTGAAATATTTTAATTATAATGGGAGACACTACACTAAACATATATACATATATATATAATTTGCCCAAGATGATTTCGGTGTAAGTTGCAAATTTTTAACTTGGTTTTAAATCCAGCCTCATATAAACATTATAAGATTGGTATTGTATTTGCTTTACCAATAAACTTTATATATATATCATTATAAAACATTAGATGGAAATGTAATCAAAGGTTTCGAAATATTTAGAATTAATAAACAATAATATAACTCACGAATAAAGTGTTGAGAAAAAGTAATATTCATATCATATTAGTACAAGTTGAGATTCATAATTCATTATTGCCCATAGTAACGATTTATACCAACACCTATTAAAAAAAAAAGGTATTGCATTGATTTGATCCATTTATTAAGAAATATTATATAAAAAATATAAAAAATATTAACTACTCTGGTATGAGATGGTATTTAAGAGTGGTTATTAAATTTGCATAATAATAAATAAATAGAGAAAATTAAAAAAAAAACATATTATTAATGAATTCCAACACCTATTAAAAAAAGGTATTGCATTGATTTGATCTATTTATTAAGAAATATTATATAAAAAATATTAACTACTTTGATATGAGATGGTATTTAAGAGTGGTTATTAAATTTGCATATTATATAAAAAATATTAACTACTTTAGTATGAGATGGTATTTAAGAGTGATTATTAAATCTGCATAATAATAAATAGAGAAAATTATAAAAAAATTATATTTTCTTATATATATTGGAGTTTAATGGGTCCCACAAATAAGAGAATATCATACACCAATTTAATGTTTAGTTTGATGTGACTTTTTTTTTTTTTGTACTGGTGGAATCAATAGTGGGCGGTTCTCGTATTCGCGTGACACGAGGTCGATTCCCGTCTGCTATCTCTATAACCTCCAAGTACGTCCACACAATGAGCAAGCATGGGGCACGAATAAATCGAAGTGAAAATCGAACATGAGACCTCTTTTACATATTTCCTTCCATTTACATAACACTTGACAATCGATCTATATCCCTACAAGCGATATAACCTTTATATATATAATTTTTTTTTAATATTATATAAAAAACCTCAAGTAGTAATTGATTATAAGATGATATCTAAATCTTAAAAGAGTAGCCATTAAATTTATATGATAATAAATTGGGAAAATTTTTGTATGAAACTTAATAAATTAAAATTTCACCCTATGTATGTTAAAAGTTTAGATTATAAAATTTATTTATTTAACATTTATCTATAAAGGAATAACCATTTATTCAATTAGTTGGATGTGAGAGACCAATGTCTTATACTATTACATTCAAATATATTTAGAGATCTTTAGGCCCTACACTACACTTTAGTAATAAAATCTACAACTCATAGAGCATTTAAATGGGCCTTTAATGTTACATAAAGGTTGACAACTAATTTACATCATACATAGATATCATTTCTCCATATTCGTCATCATATTGTATGTAGGTCCCATATTTAGATGGATTTGGAAACTAATGACATCAAGATGTGATGGGGTGGGGAATTACTTGATAGGGTTTACGTATGATGGCAGTATGAACTAAGGTGGTCTGAATCGAGAAGTGCTTGGGAAATGGAGTTTACGTAAGTTGGTAGAAGTTAACAAGTAATTGCAACGGTTTAATAGGTGGGTTTTGGGGGTTTTACAAGGAAATGGAGGTTTTTTAAGTTGTGGGTTTTTCTGATTTTGGTGGTTTTAAAACCTGGTTGAATACAGTGATTTTCGAACAGTAACTAGAGGTTGGAAAACATCAAACAAAAAATGAAAGGTGTGATAGGAGCATTAATGTGTTAGGATGATGAGGAGTTGTGGAGGTAAGCTGGCCTCTTCAACGAGGACGATGAACTAAAAAACAACATAGTTAGGGCAAGTGGTTGCATAAAAATAGGCAAGTCAGTCCTCGAAGAGTGTGTAGGGGCACAACCTAAGAAACGGGGTGGAGGAGGCGAAAACTTCCTACCAAATGTGGCTACACTTGAAGACCCGTGAACAAAAACACGAATTGTAGCTGAGATAGGGGCCATAGAAGGTGAATCGGGAGGAGGTAGGAAGTATTATGGTGAAACCTCAAAGTATAACCCAACTGAACATTGCCCATTGCAAAAGACAAATGGGTGGGAAAGGAATGTAAAGAAACCTTGGAAACCAAGGATGGGTAGGAGGAAAATGGTGCTTGGGGAGGACGTTGGAGTGGAGGAAACATGCAACTTAGCTAGGTGTGATTTAGTGGGAAGGTTAACTTACAGGGCAATGAACATACATGGTGTTGTTGGGTGGGTGGAAAACACATGGAAGCTAAGGCTAGGGTATAGCCTGAAGACGATTTTCTTAACAAAGGTCTGGTTCTGTTTCATTTTAAAAACGCTAGAGGACTCTGTGAAGATCTTGCAGGAAACCTGGGTCTTAAAGGGAGGCAATCTCATGTTAAAACGTTGGAGGGTGGGCTTCGACCCAACGACTGAATATTTACAACTGAGACATATCTGGGTCATTTTACCTGGCCTGCCGATACAAGTTTGGAATGAGGGAGCCCTTGTTGCTATAGGGAATGAATATGTGCTTAGGGGAGTGGATAGGAGATTGGNGGGGATTTTCGTGAAACTGGATGTTCACCTTGGGTTGCTAGAAGCCATAGACATTGAGTGGAGAGGGAAGATATATGGACATACACTATATTATTTGGGCCTCCCTTTCCGTTGCACATATTGCAGAAGGACACGTCACCTACGAAATCCCTGTGAAGGAAGGGTATAGGATGAAGAGTTTGAATCTTCATGAGTGGATGGAGATGTGCTTAAGGGAGCAGATAGGAGATGGGGGGAAATTTTGGTGGAACTCGATGTTCACCTTGGGTTGCTAGAAGCCCTAGACATTGAGTGGAGAGAGAAGATATATGGACAAAAACTAGCTTATTTGGGCCTCCCTTTCCGTTGCACATATTGCAGAAGGACAGGTCACCTGCAAAATGCCTGCGAAGGAAGGGTCTAGGATGAAGAGTCTAAATCTTGAATGCTGAGGAAGGCGACATATAGTGACTCACCGATACAAGATCCATCGTGGAGAAAAAATGGTACTTCAGTTGAGGAGGAGGTGGATACACATGCAACAATGATGGACACTGAGTTAGGTAAGTTCAAATATCTCCGTCCCTCCTTTTACCATACTATGTTTGTGTATCAGATAGTCCATTTAAATCTAAATGCGATTTCTCTAACCGCTCACTCACCTGATTATGCACCACATGAGAATCTCAATAGAGAGACGGAGAGGGAGGGTGTCTCAAGGGAACTGATTAGCGATTTAAACTTGGGGGCACATGTCAAAACTTACACTACCGTTGTTTTAAGCACTGAAAAAGGGTTTATGCTACATGTTATTGATGAAAGGGGAAATGAGTTGCTGAGGGGGATCGAGAAGGAAGCTGGTGAGAGTTCCTTGGGAGCTGTATTAGAGACTTTGGTCCCTTCATATCGGGACATAACAACAAATAAACCCCTTCTGATCTATGAAGGACGTATAGAGGTAAGCGTTATAAAGGAAGGAACTACCCCTAGGGGAGTGGGGCCCAAAAATCGTTGCATAGAGGGATCTACAAAGAAGGAATAATGGAGGGGAGGACCGGGAAAAGAGGCTTCACCTATAAAGGTGAGAAGTGTAAGGAAAAAAGTATTTGACAACAAAGGAGACATAAACAAAAAAGGTAAAAAAAACTCTGATTTGGGGGCTAAAAAAGGTAACAAAAACTCTGATTTGCCTTATAGTGTTATCCTGTGAAGTGTGGGGAAATAAGGCAAGACTGTACCCTATGGTCGAGTATTTTAAAGGAATTATACAAGACTTTGGGCTGGTTGAAATTGTTCCGATTCATATGGTTCCTACTTGGCGCAATGGAAGAGGTGGCTTAGAAGGCATAGAAAAAGAATGGATAGAGTGCTAATGTCATAGGACCTGGTCACTTCGGTAGGGAGGTACAGATCTTGGGTAGCCTACCCATACATATCAGATCATGCATAAGTTGTTTTGCAGTTTGATAAGGGTCAACAACATAAATCCTACCCGTTTAAACTAAACCCTGTCTGGTTGGAGGAAAAGGGGTTTAAAGATATTGTTGCATTGGTGTGGAAGTCTATAGAGTTTGACTTAGAACCATCCCCGATGAGAAGACTGGTATGGAAACTAAAAGTACTAAATAACAAAGTAATTCCCTGGGAGAAAGTTCAAAAGAGGCTAAGATTTCAGGAGATAGGAGATGCAGAGACACAACTAGAGAAATCCTATAATTCAAAAGCAGGTGGGAGTGCGCCGATGATAGTGGAAAACTATATCAAAGAGCTTGAAGAAAAAATATATAAGTATTTTCTAGTGGAAGAAGAAACATGGAGACAAAAGAGTAGGGATATCTTGCTACAACAGGCTAACCAGAATACAAATTTTTTTCATCATTATGCCAGTTTTCAAAGAAACATAAATACAATTTGGGAGATGAAGGATGAAAATGGAATGGGCCATCCAGGATGGGAAGAACTTGAAACAAAAGATGTGAGTCACTATAAAAATTTCCATGCCGAGTCTGGGCAGAATACTATTGTTGATCAGGTTGTTGAAGTGCATTTTTACCCAAGTATTTTTTCGTAAACAAATGTTCAGGAACTTGAGAAACCATTTACAAAAGAATAAATTAAGCACGTTCTGAATACCTTTAACAAGGACAAAAGCCTCAGACTGGATGGTTGGACGGTGGAATATTTCCTTAGTCACTTTGAAATGATTGAGAATGAGGTTCTGGAAGCTGTGGAGGAGTCTAGGATATCTGGAATGATGGTAAGATCACTAAAATCGACCTTTATAACCCTCATCCCCAAGGTGGATAAGACTACGAGTTTTGGGGACTTCAGGACTATTTCTCTGTGAAATATGCTTACAAAATCATTGCAAAGGTCATAGCGTGCAGATTGAAGCCTTTCCTATCCAAGGCCCTTTCTCTGGAGCAGCTGGGGTTTTTAAAAGGAAGATAGATCTTGGATGCAGTAGGCACTGCACAAGAATGCATGCACAATATAAAAACCAAAAACCTGAAAGCATTAGTATTGAAACTAGATCTACATAAGGCATATGACTATGTAAACTAGGACTATCTCAGGTTGATTCTTCTAAGGACTTGTATGGGCCTTTTGGTAACAAATTGGATCATGAGATGTGTTACTACAACATCCTTTGGAATTATGTTAAATGGCGAATCTACCACCTTTTTCAATAGTGGATGAGGCTTATGTCAAGGCTTCCCATTATCGCCTCTACTTTCATTTTGGTGATGGAGGGACTTAGCTTAATGATCAAGCAGGATCAAGATGAGGGTAAAATCACCGAGGTCAAGACCTCAAGACTTCTTAAATGCATTTTGTTATTGTTCATGGGTGATGTCCTGATTATGTTCAGAGGCCGGGTCTTTGACTAGAGGGAGAATGATTCTATTTTGGCTTTATTCTATAGAGTGACCAGATCGGTTATAAACCCTCATAAATCCTCTCTGCATTACTTGGGTTTGATGAATTTTGAATTGGATTGTTATAAAGATATTTTTCCCTATAACTTCGCTGACTTGGATGCATGATTTCGATACCTGGGATTTTTCCTAAAACCTACAAATTATTTGGTGGATGGTTGGAGATGGATGATAAAAAAAATTGAATGCAGGATCGACCTTTGGTGTCATCGTTGGTTGACCATGGGTGGGAGGTTTGTCTTTGTAAAAGATGTTTTGGAGAGTATACGAGTATTTTGGCAGGGGATTATGAACATTCCCAGCTCGGTGCTGGCCAGAATTAGACATCTGATGTTTAATTTTCTATGCTCGGGATGTGGGAATTCGGTAAGGGTACACCTCTACAAGTTGGGGGACCTTTCCAAGCCAAAATAATATGGTGGCTGGGGTATAAATTTTTTTTGTACTAGTTGGTGCTGGCTGCAAACACTTTTTGGCGGTGCCTGACTAGGGACGTACTTTGACATAGAGTAATCAAGGATAAGTACCTCTCCTCCACCTTGGTGGTTTCTTGGCTCAGAAAACCCACAATAAGCTTACGAAAAGTTTCTAATATCTGGAGATGTTTAATTAAATCCTTTCATGTAGTGGCACATTGGACAACATGGAAACCAAGAACAAGCATGAATATCCGCCTTGGAGAAGACATGATTCAGGGGTTGGGCAATAGGTTTTTATTATCTGGTGGTATCTTATAATTGTTGAAGGGAAGAGGTTGCCACTTCCTTTATCAAATGGCAGAACCGGGCAGGAAAGGGGTAATTTGGGCTCAGTGGAAATTAGTTCTGGATTTGGAATTCGTGGGAACAAAGGCGACTGAATGGGAAGGATTCTGTAGAGAGTTGAAGCATGAAGGTATATTTCTGACGAATTCTTCGGATGAGTTAGTGTGGGCAGGGTGTATCTCCATAGGTGTAATCTCAACCAAAAATGCATATGATTCCATTGCTTTCAAAATCTGGAACAAGAGCGATAAATGGTGGCATGGTGGTTTATGGATTTGGGATTTGGCATTAAATTTGAAACTTTTCACATGGTTAATGATGGAAAATAGGGCATATTGGTTTGGATATTTATGCTCTATGTAAACAATACTTGGACATGACTCAATACTTGATGATAAATTGTAGGTTTACCCAACATGTATGGAAAGAGATGTTAGCAGCATTAATTTTAAATTTTGTCTAGTATGGTAAAAACTTATAGTTTTGTTTTAAGGAATGGTTTCATTGGCATCCAAAGTGGAACATGTTTCCTTCCATAATTAGTTGGAAAATCTGGTTGGAGCGAAACTCTGCGATATTTGAGAATACCTAGGCAACAACAACTATGGTTTACCACAGGATTTGGGGCTGGATAGGGAGTACAAAGGTGAGCATAAACCTGACCTTAAAACTCAAAGTCCCACCAAAGATAAATGATGGAAGACTAGTGGGATGGTTCAATGGAGAAACACAATGAGGAGGTCAACTTTGTGGGGCAGGGGGAGTTATAAAACTAAATAATCACACAAAATACAAGTGGATGTTGAACTGTGGAACAAACACACACACCAGAGCTGAACTTTTGGGGGTGTGGGCCTTGCTTTTTTTGGCTACTCGACCTCATATTACAGGTTTATAGGTTTTTGGTGATTCCAGGATTGTCATAGACGGGTTGAATGGAAAAGGTGATATTCATGTCATGGACTTGAATTTTTGGAAACTGTGGATAAAGGCTCTTATGATGGACTTCACAACTTTAGAGTATACACACATATACAGAGAGTTTAACCAGGAGGCAGATGCGTTATCAAAACAATCACTGTTGCTTCTGGAGGGAAATTTACCTTATTTTCTTTTGGAGGATGGACATAAGGGTCCAGACTTGTTTATAATCCTTTATTGTTCTCATTCATAGTTTCTGTTATTGAAATGTTCAGTTTTAGTTTCTTGATGATATTCCGTGGGTGATGACCTATTATTTTGAGAGCTCTCTAGGTGAGGGATGAAAGACTTATGTTCTTTAGGCGACAATCCTCTATTTTGGATGGTTTTTAGCATCCAAAATATGCTACAACATTTTAGTTTTTGCGATTGAAAATGTAATTCTGTATGTATTGGAATTTATTTTGTATATGAGTCTTTTTATATAAGTATATACAAAGCATAATTTTTCCTAGTGAAAAAAAAGTCCCATATTTAGATTAGTTTCAATGACTAACCATGTAATGTGGATGTGACATAATCCTGGATGTAATTTCAAGGTTTTTCCACTTATTAATTTTACTTTTTAATGTAATTTCAAGGTTTTTTTACTTATTAATTTTAGTTTGTTTTGAATTATATATATATATATATATATATATAAACTGAAACGGTTAATTTTTATTGAAAAAAGAGTTGGTTGGGCCGTGGCCAAATCAACCAGAATTACAGATAGTCTTAGTATCTCTTTCCTTGATACAATCTATTCTTTTATTGCTATTTCATGGAACTGAAACTTGCAACTACAGAATGGGACTGAACATAGGTGCCTCGTCATTCTTTTTGAAAGCTCCTTGTGGCAATTTCCAGTCGTCATTTGCCTTTTTGTCTGCTTCTTTGTTCGATTTGCAGAGGATGTGATAAAATTTGAAGGAGGCGAAGATTTGTAATGAACCTTGAAGTCTCCGAAGAGTCTTGTTGAGAGCCAGATTAGCGAGATGCTCCTCTGCATTTAAGGTTTTTATCAAAATTTCTGAATCACCGAAGACTTGGAGAGCTTTGTTTCCATGTTCATGGGCGATCTGGCATCCTTTTAACAACCCAAGGATTTCGGCTTGGTTGTTTGTGCTTTGCCCTAACCCCCAGCTGAAGCTGTCTTTGTGGGAGCCATCGTGGGAGTAGATTATTTTGCCTACTCCTGCAATCCCAGGATTCCCTTTGGAGGCACCGTCGAAGAAGACTGTTACCTTATTTTGATTTCTCCACCAGGCTTGGAATTCTTCATTCGGGGTTCTTATGCACCAAGTGGGATTTGTAGATGGGAGAGCTATGTTCTTCGTCCTGCCCTGAGTCAAGAGAGCACCCATCCAGTTTCTTTCCTCTGAGGTGAGAGAGGTGTCAAGCTTTGTCGAGTATTTTCCCAAGGCTTCCAACAAATATGCCTTGGCTTTGGCCGCTACTATCAAAGGAGTTTGCACTATGTTATTAAAAATAAGATCATTTCTTGCAAGACAGATCTTCCAACATATGAACTTGGGGATGGAAGACCAGACAGAGTTCCACATTGATTTCTCTTTGATCGCCCTTGGATACCGATCTTGCCAAGAGCCAAAGAGTGCGTCAACTGCGATCTAGGAGGGAACGATCACATTGAGACCTTGGAGCACATGAGTCCAGATTGATTGGGAAAAAATACAGTCCACGAAGAGATGGTATATACCTTCCAGGGCCATACAACATAAAGTGCATCTATGTGGGCCATGGATGCCACGTTTTTCTAATTTTTCTCCAGTCATCACACGCCTGTGCAGGAGCACCCATGTGAAAAAGTTGATCTTTGGGAGGCTGTAGCTGTCCCAAACTTGCTTCCAATTTGCAGGGTTATTAACTGGGGGGTGGTGGACTTGTAACACTGTGTATCCTTGAGCTGTTGTGTATGTGCTTGTCTTCCCCCATCTCCAAATATCAATTCCATGGAGACTTACAAGAGATGAACCCTTCAGCGCATCAAGGAGAAGGTGTTTCTGGTGGAGAAGATGTGCTGGAAGATTAGGGAAAACCCAGTTTGCCCAGAAACCATCTTTGTCCCAAGCAGAGATGTTTGCTAGACTATGCATCCCGAGCTGGGAAATACACTCCTGAAGCTCTGTTAATTCCACCGTGTTTTCAAGAGGAGGTTTTACCATAATGTTGTCTGTCTAGAGCAGGGTTCTTTTTCCATTCTCGAGGACTCTGTAAAGCTAATGTTTAAAGATATCAAGACCTTTTCTACATAGATTCCATAACTGGGTGCCTTTGGAGGTGCTATCATTCTGTAGATTTCTCAATGAGACTCCTTTGAGATAATTCTTCCAGAAGAGCAGACTGATAGGGAGGTTTCTGTTGGAAAACAATTGCCATAAAATTTTTCCTTCTAAGGTGATGTTGGCCAGGCCGAGGTCTCTTACTTTGAGTCCACCTTATTTCTTCGGTCATTTTACTAAGTCCCAACTGACTAGATGAAACTTTCTCTAATTTCCTTTTCCTCCATGCCATAAGAAGTCTCTGATTAGCTTCGAAACCTACTCAGTGATCGCCTTTGGAGCAAGAAGAAAAGAAGCCTGGTAGATAGCGAGGGAGGACAAGACTGCTTTGATGAGTATCATCTTACCAACATTGTTAAGCCACTGTCCTCCCCAAGATAGTATCTTAGATTTAATTTTGCTAATAACTTCCATCCAGAGCGAAGGTATATTTTCTCCCAGCGTTAGAGGTAGACCTAGACACTTAATTTTATCCAAGAAAACAAATCCTGGAAAGCCCAAGAGACGTGCAATTTTGAGAATGGTTTTCTCCTCCGTGTTCCAACCATACATAACACTCTTTCTTTTGTTGACCAACACTTCTAAGATGCAACATAATTTTTTAATAATCTCATTGAACTCCCTTGCAATTCGAAGGGAAGCTCCTCCAAGGAGAAGGGAATCATCAACAAACAGAGCATGGTTGAATGATTCTATTCCTTTCACCGGTCGGATGCCCGAAATTTCCCCGACATTCTTTTCAGCTATCAGTTTCCTGCTCAGGGTGTCTGCCATCAAAATATAAAGAAAGGGGGATAGTGGGAAACCTTGCCTTATCCCTCTTGTTGCTTGAAAGTAGTTAATAGGCCGACCATTTACTAGAGGAGAAATTCAGGGCTTGTCAATGCAGGATTTGATCATATTTATGAATTCTGAGCTAAATCCATAAGAGAGAAGCACTTTGTACAAAAATAACCGCTTGACCTGATCAAAGGCGTTGGCCATGTCCAGCTTTATGAGAATTCATTGCTCCTTCCTCTGAAGTCTTGAGTGGATGGATTCTTTGACAAGAATCGCATTATCCAGGATATGCCTCCCTTTGACGAATCCCCCTTTGGTGGGGGAAATTAGCTAACCAAGCAGGGGTTTTAGTCTGTTTTCCAACAGCTTTGTAACGACCCTGCTTAAATAGATGTATAGGATTATTAACTATAATTAGTTTAATAATCTAACTGTCCTAAAAGTTAGCTAAACAATAATTATTTCTTAAATAACATTAACTAATTAATTATTATTAATTACTTGTTCATGATTGTCAAGGATTAATTAATTATTAATTGATTCATTAATTAATTAAGTAAAGAATTAAAGGGGGTTAATAAATTAAATTGTTAAATTAAAGCTTACGTATTTGGGAAGGGATAAGACATTAAACATAAGATAAGATAATAAATACGAGAGGATAAAATAATAAATAAAGGAGATAAGGAACATGAATAAAGGGATAAGGGGCATTAACTACGAAAGGATAAGATAATTAATAAATGGATAAGGAAAGTAATGAAGGAGGGAAAGTGGGTGAAGGGGCAATATGAGCGGAGGAGGTTACGAAGGAGGGGATCATTCGACGGGAGGCTTTGATTGATTTTTGGGGCTCTTTTGGATTGGCAGAGAGGAGAGTTGAGTTCGGGAGTCGGAAGGTTTAGTACAGGGGCACTGGTTTGCTGGAGGTTTTGGGCACGGGGGCTAGGATATCCATATGATATCCTGGAGTTAGGAAGTTGTCCTAGTTGGCAGGGTGGAACAAGGTTTGGGCAGTGTTGGATCCAGTTCAACACGAACAACCTGATTGACGGAGGAATTAGCATCAGACCAAGGTATTTTAAAATTATGTATTTGTTTTATTCTGTTATAAAATTTTATTATTCATTGATCAATTTAAAATGCGTATGTGCTCAATTAAAAGGAATTATTGAATTTTCTGAAATCAAGTCACTGTTACAGTTTATGTTTGATTAATTTTTTGATGT
>JASDQU010102319.1:126748-152536 GCA_032191745.1 Picea mariana | reverse complement strand
TTGATAATTATCCAGCAAGATTTGTAGAAATGTATGGAAAATCCATTAGGGCCCGGGGCTTTGTTGGACTCCATGTCCCAGACTACCTTGTTGATTTCCTCCTCAGAGAATGGTTTCAAGAGGCTTGCGTTGATCTCATGACTGACAAGATGAGACATATGGGAAAGGAAGTCGGCGGAGAACACCTCATTTCTCGTCGTATCTTTTGTGTAGAGATTCTGAAAATGAGATTCTGTTGCTACCTTAACTTGAGAAAAACCTTCGGAGACTGTCCCGTCTGTTGAGGTGATTTCAGAGATATGGTTTCGGGAGAGATGAGCTCGGTACTGCCTATGGAAGAAGGTCGTATTATGATCGTCGACTGCAAGCCACATTCTTCAGGACTTTAGTTTCCAGTACTCCTCTTCATGTATGTAAGCTCTGTATGTGGCATACTGGGCAACTTGTTCCTTCTCCAAAATCTGAGTGGTTATGTCCTGGATTTCCATGTCCAGTTGTATATCTGCTAACTTTTGGAAAACCTCTTTCCTCTTTGTAGAGTATGGTTTGGAGGGAGTTTTGACCCACTCTTTAAGAGTTGTTTTTGTTACTTTTAATTTCTGCTCCCAAACAGAACTTGGTGAGCCAGTGATCAAAGTGGACTAGGCTTTGGTTACTACTTCCATGAATCCTTCCTGCTCAATCCATTGAGGGATGAATTTAAAAGGGATGGGACCTAAGTCTTCTTCCTCATCCAACTGCAAGAGAATGGGCTTGTGATCTGAGGTAGTTTTTGGAAGGATTTTGGTGGACACTAATTTCTTGTCCAACAAGAGGGTGCTTTGCACTAGGAACTTGTCGATCCCAATATAAATGTGTGCAAACCTTGTTCTATTGTTCATCCATGTGTATAATCCTTTCTTTGGTTTAAGGTCAAGAAGGTACCACTGCTGTATCATATCCTCTACAAGGGGGAGAAATTGATTCCTGCTAATGATGCCCGCTCTTTTTTCTTTTGGTTCTAGCACAATGTTTAAGTCCCCTGCTACTATGATGTTCTTGGGAGAGTATGATTCTACAAAGTCAAATAGAGTTTGCCAGCAATATTTTTTCTCCACAAATTGAACCGGAACATAAAGATTGAACAGATCAATTTTAATCTTACTTGTTTTGTGGCGAAGTTCGGTATAGATCCAGTGCTGCATCTCGAAGGAGCTTTCAATATGAAACAAATCTTCAATCTAGACCATGGCTATCCCTCCAGAAGTACCCCTTGCACTTACTACCTTTCCATAATTTATTTTCCATTTCGTTTGGCTTAGATCGAGAAGGGATTTCCCTCCTATTTTTGTCTCTTGGAGCATGAGGCTCTCTAGTGATTCTGCCTTCAAAAGATCTTTCACGGCTTCGATTTTCATAGGATTCCCTAGGCCTCTATAGTTTCAAGAGACTATATGCATTATTTACTAGGATGGGAAGAAGAGGGGCCTCCCTTGAGTGTCCTTGCTCTAGTGTTTCGTCCAATGGAAATTTCGAGAGTGGATTGGCTTCCCTACATTTTATGCCTCTCTGCTTCTTTCTCTCTTGCTTCTTTGAGGGATTTCTTTCCTGCTCTTCTCGATGGTCTTTTGAAAGTTTCATCTTCTGATGAGCCTGACATTTTCGGGGGTTTCTTCCTTATCATGTATGCGTAGGAGGGGGAATAAGAGCCTTCTACTTTGGTATATGGTTGAGTGGGGAGAGCCCCTGCATTGTTTCCTTCAATTGCTGGGAGAGGGGCCTGCTGATCCAAATCATGAGCTATCACCGGAGGGTCTTCCCGAGTGTTGAGTGGTTCGAAAGGGTTCAAGGATGAATCTGTCCATGGAGGAGCTATGTTCCAAACCACTTGAGGATGCTTTGTACTCAGTGCAGTGGATCCTACAGGGTTCCCTTTCAAATGAGGCTTACTGTGCTTCTTTGTAGGGGCCTTCTTCTGCACCTTTGTCCAATGCTCCCCTTTCAACTTCTCTGCTTCCTTCTCAGCCTTATTTTTACATTTTCTTGCAAAGTGCCCATATCCATGGCAATGCCTGCACTTAAAAGGCAGCTGCTCGTAGTCCAGTTCTTGCACATGTGACAAGTCTGCTACTGTTATCTTAATGGCCTCCGAGAGCCCTATTTCTAGGTCTGCCTCCACGCAGATTCACACACAGGAGTATTGGTCCTTCCTTTCTGCTCTATCAATGTATTTCCTAAGAGAATTCCCAATAGATTCTAAGGATTTCAGGCTCCAACAGTGTAGAGGCAGGTGGGGGAGACGCACCCAGACTGGGACCGCCGAAGGAACATCCTGAGATGGATCAAATTCTGATGTCCACTCATTCAGGTACAACCCCTGGGGACCCATAAAGTATGGTCCGTTTATGAAGATTAGATTTATGTCTTCAACATTGTCAGAGATGAAAACATAGTATCCTTTCCCAATGAAATGGATCTTGATGCCTTCCGAGATAAGCGATCTCCAATTCCTCTGTATCCAAGCTTCGATGCATTTTGGAGAAGGCCATAATCCTGTAAATTGACTGATCATGCCTCGTTCAACAATGTTTACTGCAGCACAGCAGGGCTCTTCAGCTGGGAGGGTGACTGACGGGATGGAGTCCATCTTCTTCACAAATTTTTTCTGTGAGGCTGAGACTGGCCATTTGCTAAAATCCTCAACTAGCTTTTTAAATGCCACGAGCTCAGGGGGAGGAGGAGGGGGAGGCTCAGAGCCCCCTCCTGAAGCCATAGCGGTGGTGTGAAGAACACAGAGGGAGGCTCACGCAGAGCAACGCGCGAGAAAAAAAATCTTGTTTTGATAAACTGAAAGAACTATAAAAAAAAGTTATATATTTAAACATCATATCTATATTATATTAATTTGAAATATTAATTAATTTTTTTTATTAATATTAATAAATAATAATAAATTATTAATAAAATTAAAAAAATATACCATTTATTATAATAATAATAAATTCAATATTAAAATTATTTATCAAAATTAAATAATAAATATGTTAATTAGTAATTAAAAAAACAAAAACAACATAATTATTTATTATCAAGTATAAAAGTAAAAGTGGAGAAAGAAATATGGCGTTGATAATTTTTAAAATGTTTTAGGGATTAACTAATTTGTCAAATTTTTTTTGTGATATTAAGAAGATAGTGGATAAAATGACTTTTTTTTTTTAATTTTGTACATATATCACATTAAATTTAAATTTGAAATATTTATAATAATACTAACCTTTCTAAATTACCAATTCATTAAAATTATCAATGTTTAGGAAGCTTCTCTAATTTTAAATAAAATTTTAAAGTAAATCTATTAATTCTTTATCTTTTTATTATTAAAGTCATGAAAGTTGTTTTTAATGGATGATAACCATAATCAACATATCTTTTTATTATTAATAAAGTCATGAAAATTATCTTTTTATTATTATTAAAGTCATGAAAGTTGTTTTTAATGGATGATAACCATAATCAACATATCTTTTTATTATTAATAAAGTCATGAAAGTTGTTTTAAATGGATGATAACCATAATCAACATTTTCATCAACACATAAAAGTGTTAACTCAATGTATCATATTATAACATTAGTGATACAATTCTTGATATTGAAAACACTTAATTAATTATCATAAAACGAAATTAAAAATAATTAATAAAATTTTCTTAACTCTCAATATAATAATCATAATATTTATATAAAAATGTTAATGTAATATATGATCTTATAATATCAGTAATACAATTCTAGACATAAAAATACTTAATTAAATTATCATAAAATGAAATTAAAAATAATCACTAAAAATTCCTTAATATTTAAAAGTAATAATAAATTTTTTTTCGAGTGTCAATTCCACTAGCAGAACTGGTTAAGGTGCGGGTCTCATTTGTTAGGTGACCCGAATTCAATACCCTTACGGTGTGTGTAACATCCCCATTATAATCCTCAGTTTAATTAATGCTTATGTGGATACAATATGTGGCTACGACCAATCGATGTAATATGTGAATTGTATTTCAATGTTTTAATAATAAAAATGTGATGCCAATTGTTAAGGGGACATGGACAAGAGACGAGGGCCGAATTAATCCACATGAGAGTGAAGTGTCTAGGATAATGAACAAAAGGGGTCAAAGGGGAGATTATCAAGGTATATTAATTCAACCCATTTTTCCTAAACTTGCTTATTGTATACAAACCTTCCACTTTTTGATTGAGTGTTCCTAAAGCCAATCATTGAATACATGTAAAAGGGTGGGTGTGAATGGTCACATCCTAGAGTTATTGGGCACATGGGGGTTGAGTACAATCATCTTGGGGAAGAGTGTGAGTCAAGAAAGGAAAGCCACAAGAGAGGAAAATTGTATGGGTTGGGACAACAATTGTTTTTAGTCAGTCAAGTTTGTGCATGGGAAGAGAGGAGAGAGAAAGAAAGAGAGCTTGGAGCTAGTGCAACCATGGAGGGAAAAATMTGGAGCATAACTAGAGTGAATTGGAGTTGGAGAACTGAAGAGCCAAGTTGTCAGGCCTGAAGAGTGAACTCCCATGAGTTTCACTAAAACAACAAGTGTTTGTTGTTGGTTTACTATTAGTTTTCCTAGAAGCAAGTTCCATTTAGTTCCCAACTGAGAGATTCCTAGTTACCYGTTCTAGAGAGACCCTGATAAATGAATGGCACATTCCTTGGGTTATCCCTAATAAACGGATGGTACATCCCTTGGGTTATCCCTGATAAATGGATGGTCCATCCCTTGGGTGATCCCTGATAAAGGAATGGTGCGTTCCTTGGGTTGGGTAGGTCACGATGAAAAGAGATGGTAGAAAAATCGAGATAGATATAGGAAAATATCAGTTGGATTATGATTTTTATGAGCTACGGGTGGATTGTGGGAGACCACCCTCTTTTGTGGATTACTAGCCTCAGCTCGAGGGTGACTAACTGTTGAGATTTGGAGCAATCAGTCTATGGTTGGGTGGAACGTTCGTCCCAAGCGGCTGGTTGCATGATTCTTGTTTAAAGATAAGTGTTTTATCTTGTGCTATGTTATTTACATGTGTTATTGCTATGCATGAACTCTGCGTAAATGAGAATGACATATATGCTACTGTAATGAGTGGTTTAGCCACATTTCATGTTGATTATTAGCATGCTTTAGATGCATCTATTTTATGGTTATAGACTGTAGCTAAATATGTTTTAAATTTGTAGTTGTAAGCTACATGAAATCAACAAACAATAAAAGAATTGCTTTAATTAGCATAAGTTTTGTTTTTATGTGTATTTTGCACGTAATGTTGCTTGGCTGGAGGCTAGGTACATTACATTTTGGTCTCAGAGCTGATAATGAGAGGGTTTTGCGTGACATGACCCAAGCTGGGTGGCTGGGTACATTACAATGTGTTTAGTCAGGAGGAGACACCCAAAATTCCATCCATGTTAATGGTTGGTGCAACCCAGGCTGGGTGTGATCCCAAGGTGATTTTAATGGCTTAGATGCCCTTGGTTGTGGTTTCTTAGCCAATGGTAGAAATGCTGGCCCCGTATGTGACAGACACTTCTAACAAAAATAAATTCTCCGAAGCTTCACATAAGAGTTAATCAATGAATAAGAGCGGTGTTGAATTTCAATATGAACCATTACTTTCACTTGAAATATGCAATAGGAAGGGGTACTAATATGAAGGAAAAATTAGTGGCATTGTGGGTATTACTTAGGGCATCTCAACTTAAGGATATCGAGCATATGTAGGTTATGGGGGACTCCAAATTGGTAATTGACTGGGAAAACAAAAAAAACTTTGTACAACACATAGGTTTGACATGTTCGCTGGAGGACATTAGAAGGGAAATTGATGCATTTGAGTGAATATCCTTTACTCATATCTATAGGGAATTGAATTATGTGGCAGATGAGCTCTCCAAGAAATTCCTTACATTACACTCAAGTATGATATAGGAAGAAGAGCTCACTGATGAAGCTCTTCTCATTGTAATGCAAATCTATGACCCCTAGCAGATATAGAGTAAGGAACATATTATTCAATCTATACAACCATCTTATGGTTCGATGGGTTGGTACTTGATGGATGTTTTTTTCTTTCTATAAGCTTGAAGACATTTTGTTTGTGATATATCCATATACTTGTTCATTTTTTGTTAGTCTGGTGTGAAGTGATTTTTTATTCCTCATAGTCAGGGGTATAATTTGTAATGGGAAAGGGTAGTAATATATAGAAGCCAGAAAAGTGTTGACTCAAGAGTTTTTATAAATGATCTGAGAACAACTCAATGTATATTTCACTGAAAATATAAAGATTTTTAATCAACTAATGAGCAAGGGGTTGACATCGTACCTCCAAGAATGTAACTTCTTATTTTAGAAGGTGAATCGATCAAGGTTGATCAACCATTAATGAATAACCCTAATGTGGGTGGATTTGGTCAAGGAGACATGGAGTTAATCCTAGTGGATAAATCATCGACACTTTTTTATATTTTGTATCAGAGGTACTTTACTTAATTTCTTTTGTGGTTTTAGGTTTTGGTGGTATTTATCATACACTCATAGGACTTTAGAAGAATATTTTTCTAAACCACACTTGACACTACTTAGTAGCCAAAAATGGATATATTCCATATTTAACCTCTCCCAAATATTAATAATATCTTTATTAATACATTGCACAATAATACATGATAAATTTCATGAATAAATAAAACTCAAGATGGATATTATTAGTCCATGTCGGCTACATTGTGGACTTTAGTAATCGAATTGTCATTTTTTGATGAATTTGCATGAAAATCCATGGTTTTATTTTCTATATAATCCTAAGTTTTAGACTCATAGTCCATAAAACACTTTTTCTTGACCTATCAAATGCTTACAACATTTTTTTAAACAATAAGAAACTTTGAGGTCCTATTTGGCCTCATATCGAGGAAATAAGCAATTTTAGTGAATGTTAGGTTTTAAACTTAGGAAATGGGATATATTTATAGTATATATCGCAAGGTGGATTAATGATAAGTTTCAAGTTAAAATTAATTCAAAATACTAAATGTTTCGATATGCATTGTCAATATCCCATAGTCCATAACCAATATTTGTTACCTACATCTCCACATGGAAGTGGCTTCATCGAGTGTGTGACATGAAACATGTTAGTGGCTTCACCATTACTCTAGAAAATTTGTGATGTGCATATCTGTTAAAGGAAATTTCCATAACTGGTTATTCTTACATGAATCTGAGCCAAATTTGTGCCTTAGGAAATATGCTAAATCATTCCACTTTGAAATGCTCATATTCTTGGGATTCCACTTATTTTTTGCTAGCTCATCGCCATAAATCAAACTAGGGCATGGAGGGTGGAGATTGACAAATGGATTCATGATCACAATATAAAATGAGTCATAATAGGGAGTTATCACACTCTATCATAAAGCATGAAGACTAGAATTTGTAAGTTGGTGTTGACGCTTGAATTCGTCAGGACCAAAACGACAACCTCACGAGGATGCAAATCCTCCTGCGTTTTTATAGAGGTGGTACTCCTCTTTGTTTTATGATGTTCTTTGATACTCTAGATTTCCAAAATGATATAGGACTTTGAGAAAGTCCACTATTATACTTAAAGAAAGATAAAGCTGTAGAAAAAAGGTCGGCAAAGGCGGTTGGATGGTAAAGTCGTTCTTGCAATGAAGGTTAGGTCTTGTGATCAAACCCAAGCAAAGACATAGTCTAGTCGAGGAATACAGCTTAACTGGGCCAAGCCCACATACCTTTTGTCATTGAGGTGTAGGACAGTCGGTGATGGAGTGTGCTGTTAAGGCACTCCTTGATGTTAAAGTCACCAGTTCAAAACTCGCGGGGACAAAAAATCCAACCATGTTAAGGGTTGGTGTGGCTGAGGCCGGGTGTAATCCCCAGGTGATTTTGATGGCTTATATTCCCCCGAGTCATGGTTTTGCAGCCACAGGCTAGTCTTGCAGGTCACGGACAAACTAGCGAACAAAAAAAAGAAGAAGATAAAGTTGCAGAAAAATAAAAATGTTTTATTTTAAAAAGAATTCTTGAGAGATGACCAGGAACTTCATACATCACACATTTGAAAACATAAGCAAAATATCCTCACATCCATCATAGAGAAAATAAATATTTCTAATCACACATAAAATAAAATAAGATGATCCATACACATAAGAGAACTTTGATAGAGTGAACACATGTATAGCTCAAAAGAAGAAAATGATAGACCAATCTCAAATATTTTACACTCAAAACTCAGAGTTATAAAACACCGTCAAAACTGATCCCGACTTAGTTCTCTTGGGATTTCTAAAAAAACATTAAAGTCTATTACAATGCTTTGAAATTGAAATGCGTTTTTCCAGAGGACTGGGATTAGGGATCCCACAGACCATAAAAGTAAATATAAACAAGAAATAGACTCTGGAGAGAAGAAGGTGGGCAGAGGAAAAGTAGAAAGACTTGGAGGGAAGATAAAAGGAAATTATCAGATTTTGGTTAAACCTTTCTAATAAAAGAATCATAATAACTGGATGAAAAACTGATAAGGAAAGAAAAATGTGGTCAACATAAGCTTACTATGATGATATCTCTCTTTCTTCACTTGCTTGTTGCTGTCCTTTTATTTTCCTCATTGATAGTCACAAGAACTGTCTCAACTGTTGTTTCTTGGCCCTCTTTAGTTAATTTATTGATTTCCATCTTAAACCAATATTCAATGTAATTCTTCATTGGCACAACATTTATCTCATGCCTAATTTCGATATTAAACAATTCACCTTCTAAATCTCTTAGGTCATGAGAAATACCATGGATCGATTCCTCAATATCTTGATTTTTCATAGAATAATCGATAAGCCAATTATCTATCTCTTCTTCACCATATTCAATTATGCCATTAAATTTCTCAGCTGATAATCCATTTAGTATCTCCACGTGTTCATCAAATTGCTGCCTTGTCATAAACATTGAATTGAAGATTAATTTAGGATCTTGCACCTCACCAATGCTTCCTGCTAAATTTATTTCTGTGAGCCTTCTGAATAATTCTTCTCTTTTCAATATAGATTCATTGCATGCTTGGACAATGTTTCTCAAATTCTTGATCTTTTCTTTCCAACAAGCATTCAACTCTTTGATCCGAATAGAAGAAGGAATATCTTCTTATATCCTCTTTAATTTTTTCATATTTGAGACTTTTATCCCAAATGGTAAAACATCATCGGTGTAAAATCATTCTTCATTATTAAAATCAGTTTGGAGATACTCATGAAATGCATGTGCTCTTGAACCAAAAGAAACAATATTTTTAGATACCTCCTAGGCCTCTATTATCAATGACATTCTCTTTTTAATATTTTTCTCAACATAATTTCGAGCCACTGTAAGTAAACTTGATGATCCCTTTAATTTGATACCAGTTGTAGTTGGTTTAATCATTGTCAAAGGAATCGCCAAGATGGGAAGAGGCATCAAGGCAGTCTCCAATTCTTTGATCTTTTCATTTAAGATGGAATTCTCAACCTATAAACCATCAATGGAATCATCAAGTGTGTCCCCGATTTCCTTATGAATTTTGGAAATCTGAGACGGTTGCATATACTTGAGGTCGACCTCTAAACGAACTTTTCCTTTCTTATTTTTCTGGCCAATTCTTTCTATAGTCATCCTTTTAGATTCTCTGTAAATAAAAAACACTCTGAAAAGTGAAGGATTCTTCCTCACTAAAGGTTTCATTCCCAATAACTTCCAGTAAAGAATCTTTTTGAGCAACATGCTCCTCTTGTTCTATTGCAGGAAATATTTTTTCAATGTCTGCTTCTAGTTTCATATCTTCCAAGGAGAAGCTTTGGATATCATTTTCTATAATATTATTTTCTTCCTCTTGCACTGGGGTTTTCCTCTTCTTTCTCACGGATAATTTGTGTGAACTTTCATTTTTTCCATAGGGAGGATTCTTGTCTCCCCCTCCACTCGAACTATTGTTGACATTATTTTTAAATGGGTGGTTCGTTGGAGCACTGCTCCTGGAGGTAGCATTCTTAGGAGTGATAACTGGAGATTGAGCACTTCTTTCACTGAGATTTTCCCCCTTTTTCTTATAAATATCATTTTTGCTAAGTAATGTTTCTAAATCGCCAACGTTATGCACATGAATGATTTGGCTATTGACTTCTTCTTCTTCGCTCAAGATAATTTAAATGAAAGAGTTATTGAACCCTACTAATAGCATATGTCCAACAAAGATCTTATTTGGATCAAAACCTTTGATTTTTTCAGCACACTTCAAACTCACATTGTTAAAATGATTTGCAAATTCATCAATTTTATTTATATTTCTCAAAACAAAATATCTGATCTTCCATGGCAGGGGAATAAATTGGTTTTTCCTTTTTTCATGGAAAAAGTGCAACCATAAATTATATTGCCTCGCTACCTATGCAATAAATAATTTATCGGGTACATAATACGAAAGGAAACAAGGATTTTCTTTTGAAAAAAATATCCTTATGATATTATGATTCTCCATTTTCTCTATTGTCCCCTTTTTCTCTAAAAATTTGGTAGCTTCAACACATATCCTGGGAGTGTTTTTTCCCAACAATTTTTTTTGAAGACCGAAACAAAGTCATTATACACTTCATAGAAAAATAGAGGTGTTTTATGCCTCCATGGTGCCTGATACCAAAAGGTAACGGGTTATGCTTCATAATTTACTCTTTCACTGATGGTCAAATTTGGGAATTGGCAACAATGTACGATATAAAATATCAAATAAGAGGCCATAAATAATTTTCTATCCTTTTTGTAATGCGAGGATTGGGAAGAAATTTCAATAGAAATGAGCTTTCCCCAATCAAAGATAGCTTGTTCTTGGATTGTAAAATACAGAATATATAAAACCATTTGAGATATAGAAGAAATGTTCGCTTGACCTGTTACTCTGGTGAATATCCATGCAAATTATCGATAGGGATTCTTTAGAGATTCAACCTGGATTCTGGTTATGTCTGCTGGGACAAATGGAAAATTCTCCAAATACTCCGGCATGAGGTCAAGCCCATTGTTATGTTTATTCAAGAATTCTCTACAATATTCACCTTTGAAAGTAAGAGTCGACTCTAATAGCTTTAACATCTTGTGGAAGACTTGAGGTGAAAGAGAAATTGGAGAATGTCCTTGAAGCTGTATGATTATTTGATTCGACACATACTTGTCCACACACCATGCAATGATTTCCTTACAATCGAAAACCTCTAGAACACAACCATCCCGAGCAATTCCAGATGTGCAAATTACGTTCCCATTTTTCTGTGCAGTAGGAGGGGAGGAATAATACCAATATTCTCTTGACCACTGGAAATTTTGATCTTCGTGACCAAAAATATTTAGAGTGTCACCACAGAATGTTTTCGAGTTGATGTTGCCATTAAGGTGATGGGACTATTTCTTCAACTGGATAATGATCTCAAATAAAAATTTTCAGAAAGATAATTATAGTTTGATCCCTTGGAAAATGAAGATTAAATCAGAATTTAATGAAAAATTCCTCGAGCATTTCTCCATTAAAGATGATATTTTCGAGGCTTTCACAATAGTTGTTAGCATTTAAATAGTACTTAATGAGTATTGGGAAAAGCAAAAAATGGCGGGTACTGGTGTGAGAGAATTCCTATATAATATTTTTGTGAACTTGCGAACCTGTGAACTCGCCATCCCATGGTTGTAGAGATGATAACAAATATATTAAGTGTGAGGAACGGTTCGTCGGACTCGTGTGCATGAAAAATGGAATACTTCGGATCCCAATATCTGTGACAAGGCTAAAGGTTAAGTTATGGTCAAAGTGTAGATCACGGAAGTTGAAGTGCAAAGTGAGGGTCACGAAAAAAGGAGAGAAAATGTTTGAGCCTGCAAACTCGCGAAATTGAAGAAAAAATCCGAGTGTTGGAACAAACTTGTGTATGAGTAAGTGAATGGAAATGAAAATGAGATAACCCCGAACCCACGAACTGAAATATGGCTAAGTATAGTAACCGAGAAAGGGAAAAAAGAAGGGATAAAAGGTAATGGGAAGAAGGGGAGGTATAGAAGGGGGAAAATAAAAGGAGTAAAGAAGTGGGGAAAATAGAATGTGGAAGAGAAATATGGAAGCACGAAAAGGTCTCAACAACTAGCTCCAACTGTGGAATGATAACTCCCTATGGGTTGTCAAGAATCCATAATCTTCATGACCAGATGTTTCTATCCTTTGGGCTATGGAGTCGAATAGTAAGGATGTACAAAATAAATTGAAAACTGTGTACAAAATAAATTGAAAACTGTGTACAAGGAGATGATAAAATTTTAGGCGAAGAAACTTTTCAAATGTTTCCCATTAACAACTAGCATTAACATTTTCCCCTTCATGTCTTTGAGCATATATGCATTAAAACCAAGAATATTTTCAATGATATATGGTCCAATCCAGAGTGCTTCAAATTTTGTGTGTATTGATGTTTTCTCCTTAGCTTTGTTCCAGAGCAACACCAGTTCAACCTTTTGAAAATTATTTATGGTTGCACTTTGATCAAAATGTTTTTTGATACTTTGTTGTCTTTGAGAAGTTCTATACAAAGCTTCACTTTGTTCTTCCTCCAATTTTAATAATTGATTCATCCTATTTTGCATATGTGTACTATCTTCTGCATCCTCTATATTAGCTACACAATTCAAGGCATTTAACTCGAGTTTGTTTGGAAGTTTTCTTCTTTCCCATAAACCAACATATACAAATACATCCCAGTAATGTCTTTCAGAGTCATTCTACTCGCCCATAGGGCATTTGTCAATTTCAAATGCCAATTCCTTTGGTTCTTATCAACAATTTTCTTCAACATCTGAATGAGTTTCTTCAATACCTGAAAGAACATTCCCTTGTGGATAATAATTTGATGAATTCCCCATGGAGATACCATATTCTCCACAAAAATCTGTAATTTTTGACTTGATGAAAATTGAACCATTGTCAGCAATAATTTTTTTTGGGACACCAAATCTTGACAAAATATTATCTTTGAGAAACTTAATCAACTCTTCAGAATCGACCCTTTTTAATGCCACTGCTTCTGGACACTTCTTAAAATAATCTATAGCAGTGAGGATATATATATTCCCTTTACTTGATTTTGTATTTATTGGTTCAATGACATCCATTCCCCATCGGGAAAATGGTTGTTCTACATATATAGGATGTAATGGCATTGCAAATTTTTTCATTTTCCCTGAAAATTGTTGACACGATACACATTTTCTTATGGTAGCATATGAGTCCTTAAAAATTGATGGCCAATAAAACCCAACTCTTCATATTTTATGGGTCGTGGCGATGGGTGAAAAATTTCTGCCAAATATACCTTCATGGAATTCTTTCATCAATTCTTGAGCTCTATTTTCATAGACGCACCTTAACAATATGCCATCATAGTTCCTTCTGAATAATACATCAACAATCAGTACATACTAATTTGACTTCATTTTCAATGTTCTTCGCTCATTTGGGTTCATGGTGATTGGAAATTGTTCGGACCTTAAGTAAAATATAATATCTCTATACCACTCTAAAACAATCATAGGTTCTCCAACTAAAATCGAAATTACTCCATTCAAAGAATCACCATTCACAATGAGCTTACATAGACCCTATCCTTTGAATGCTTTTAAAGGATTAATTTCAATGTCATACTCTTGAATCTTTGCCAACCAATTTTCTGATTTTCCTTCTCTCAATTACTGATTTAAAAACATCTTCATAGGAGAGGATGGAACATATGCAATGACATGAGAATTTAATATATAAGTCTGAAAGTGCGCCACTACTTTTACAAGAGACATGGTTTGTTTCTCCAATTCCGAATATCTTAATTCATAATCATGAAGGGTCTTGCTCATGAAACTGATTGGTAGTTCTTCACCCTTGGCATTTATTTGAGTACGAATAGATGCCAAAACGGTTTCTGTTGCAAATGAATAAATGATGAAGTCTCTTTGGAAACCTAGGCTAATGAGGACTGGGGCTGTAGTGCTAAACCTTTTGATATTACCAAAATATTCATGTGTATCCATGGTCCATTCAAAACTTTGATCCTTTTTCAAGAATGAATTGATCAGCTTCACAATACTTGCATGGTCAAGAACAATCTTCATACAAAGTTGATTTTTCCAGAAAATGACTGGACTCCCTTCTTGGATGATGGAGGGTTGAGTTCATTTATAACTTTAACTCTCTCGGTATCAATATATATTCCTTATTTGCACACAATATGACCCAATAATTTTCCTTCAGTTACAACAAATAAACAATTTTTTCGGATTTAAAGAAACACCATATAATATACATCTATCAAAAACTTTCCTCAAGTGATGAATGTGATCACTCCTGGTTTTTGAGTGTACCGTTAAATCATCTTGGTAATCCACCATGAATTTTCCTGTCAAACCCTCAAAAGCATGATCCATAGCTCTCTAAAATGTAGCTCCAACATTCTTTAAACCAAAGGGCATCCGAGCATATGCATATATCTCCTAAGGTGTTATGAAATGTTGGATCATGTTGTCATTGATGCCAAAAGTTTAATTAATTGATGTCAAGTGATTGATTGATGCCAAAGGATTGATTGATTGATTATTGATGTAATATGTATTGTCCTAGATGAAGATGGATCAATGAGTTGTCATTGATGCATGATGCATAGATGAAGATGGATCAATGTGGTTTCATTGGTATATGATGCATTGTTGAATTGATGTAAAGATGACTCATTATTGTCTTATCATGGTCGATAAGGTGCAAAAATGGATGAACTCCAAAGTGGTCCCCTTATGGTGAAATCCCTCATGGGAAGACGCTTTACAATTGAGTTATCCTAGAAGAATGGTTGAATAACCCATGCTTGTTTGTGGAATAATGAGATGAATATCAGTGAATTTGTTAGTAAAAATATCCTAGTTGGATAGTGCTTGTCATACCATTTCCAGTGGTATGTGGAATGTCACATAAATCCTCATGGTTTGAGAGTTATGGCCCTACAAAGATGAAGGACCCTCATATGTAGGCTTGAAGCCCCAAAAGAACAAAAAAGTCAAAGTGCTTGAAAAGAAGAAATTATTATTTAAATGGTAAAGAAAAGTGACAAAGGCAAGGAGGAATATTTAAATGATAAATAAACATAGAACTTTCTAATTATGGAAAGTGGTTAACCCTAAAAATGAGGAAAATAGGTTAAGTGACCTAGAAATGGGTAGAGTGACCTAGAAGTGGGTTAAGTGACCTAGAAGATGCTTCTAAGGAAGCTACTTGGAGAGTATAAATAAGAGGAAAGGGTCTCTTGTGTAGTGTATCTCTTAGGGGATCTCTTGTGTATCTCTTGAGAATGTATTGAAGATCTATTCTAAGAGAGAGAGTGTATGGAGGATCTCATGGATGCATCAAAGTTTCGGTAAGTCTGATATCATGACGGAAAAAGTATCGAAAGTTCAGAAACCCTAGTTTCTGAGGTATACGGGGGTTGTAGTGAGTCAGGGCGCATACATACGCGGGATGAATGAGGATAGGGCATGTACAGTGGATGAAGTCATGAAGACTTGTGTGTGAGCTGGTGCCAGGCTCTTGAAGACTGAAGCTAGTTTCATATCTGCATTCTATGGGCTCAGATCTTCCATAAAAATTCTGGTATAGTTACATTGTTGTCTTGATGGATACTCTTGCTTGTTGTGTAGTGAATGCTTAAGGCATTCTTGGTATGGATGTTGTGATGTGGTCTGTGTTGGTTTATGGAGTGAGCAACACTCTTATGATTCAGTACTGATATGATTGCTATAGTATACTGGTTGCTTATACATGATGAGTAGCATTCATATTGTTGAGAAGCATGAGTAAGTTGTTGGAGAGCTTGGATGTGTTGTGATTGGTTATCGGTCAATTTGGACAGTGAAAGACAGAAAAGAATGTGATTTAAGGTTGCAAAGGATCTAAGTTGATATTGAATAGAAAACCCTAAGTAACTCCGATGTGATATGCAGGCTGTAGTACAGACTGTCTACGTACATACGTGGGCTGTACTACTGGTAGGGTGCATACATACGCGTGCTGCACTACACTACCGTCGGGTCATGTACCTGTTGATAGATTGATGTCTGTTGAGGATTGTTGCCTCATCTTAGTTGGTGCTGAGGGTGTAAGATGAGTCTTGCATTATAGAGCTGGTGCTCTTGTAGAGTTGTACTCTATTCAGTTCTTGCTGATAAACCCAAGGATTGTAGTCTATAATAAAAAGAAAATTGCACATACATCTTGTGTTCTTTGTGTTCCTTGTGGTGATGATTTGTTGATGATATATTACTGATATATGTTCACATTTAACTAGTTATAAATCACAACAATAAGTAATGAGTAAATGGTGATTGCTAACTAATGAGTTTTTATGTAAGAGGGAAGTTTTGAGTGTGATGAAAAGAGTCCTACATTGTTCACCCCCCCTCTCAGTGTAGTCGATGTGTCCAACAACTGGTATCAGATCATGCCTTCACTGTAAGCCTTTACAAGCTTGGAGGAGATACATAGACACACAATTGGATGATGAAGTTCCAATCCTTGATGAGGAAAATTATTCTACATGGAGAATAGAGATGAGAGTACATTTGAAGGAAATGGGAGCGAGTATTTGGAAGGCAGCCATTGGTGGATCAGTTTCCTTGAAGAACAAGTCAAAGTTTGCAGCTTAAAGGGAAGGAAAGAATAATGATGCATTATCTCTCAAGACCATTCTTACTGGACTCTCAAGCCCTATCAAAGAGAGCATGGGACAATGCACTTCCGCCAAGGATCTATGGCTAAATCTAGAGGAGACAAATCAAATAAAGAAGGAATATCTTGAAAACAATTCAAATGAAAGAAAATAATCATGTGATGATGTTGGCAAAGAGGAAGATCTTGAAGACATTTCAAATGAAGGTAAATAATCTCCACAAACCCTTGATTGCAATAATTCAAAATGTGACGATGTTGAATTTTTCTCTACAAGGGAAGAAGAAAATCTAGAAATAGTTTGTGTAGAGTTTGATGGTAGTTATCCTATGGAAAGAATAGAAGAAGAACTATTAGAACGTCAAAATAAATTTTAAGAGGGTCTATATGAATACAACAATGACCATTATTATATAGACTATACCTATCTTTTAGATAACACTAAAAGTTTTCTTAAGAAGAGTCAAAGGGACATCTTGAAGTTAAAGGAAATGTTCAAAGAAAAAGAAGAGAGTAGTAAGAATCATTTAGAAGAAAAGGAAGAAGAGATCACAAGACTAAAGAATGAAAAGGAAGATAAGAAGGTAGATGATGAGATTAGAAAAAGTATTGAAATTGTTGTCCATCTCAAGACCCAAATTGAAGAAGCCAAAAGGGTAGAGGAACCATTGAAGTATCAAGTAAATGAAAAGGAAGAGTCATGTCATAAGTTAGAAGCTGAAGTTGTTGAACTTAGAAAGAAAGTAGAGAAGTCAAACAAATTCTTTAATAGATCAACAATCTTGAATGAGATCTTGGAAATTCAAATATCACCAAATGATAAATCAGGTCTTGAATACAAGAGAGAAGCTACACATGCTGAAGCAAGCACCTCAAAGAAGCATGAGGTAAGTCCATCATTCTCAAAGGATGAAGACAATGTTGAAGATCAACCATCTACACAAGGCAAAGAAAATTTCAAAAGAACAAAGCAAGGAAGACATCAAGAAGCCATCCTTACACCTCAAAGAAGATGGACACCAAAGAAAAGGTATGAAAGTGTTTTTCATGGTCAATGTTATTCACGTAATGAATATGGTCACAAATCTTTGGAATGCAAATATTTTGCAAGGAGAGACAATGGAAGATTTCATAACACCATAAGGTGTTGGAGATGTGATCAAGTAGGACACATTACTATTCACTGTCACAACATGAGATGCTACAGTTGTAGTGGATTTGGCCACAAATCCCAGGATAACTGGAACACAAGAAGAAAGTCCATGATGAGGACTTCATATAGCATGACTAGAAGAAGGAATGAAGTAAGAAAGGGAGACATCTTTGAAAATATGGAAGCTTAGAGATCAAGTTCTGAGAAGCAGGGACACCTTCAAAAGTGGGTGAAGAAGACTGAACAACCAAAGAAAAATGGAATCCTTAAGGGAGGCTCAAGTGTGTCATCTACTGAAGCATACGTGGGTGACAATGGTAACAATCACGTACATAGGCAACATGACCTTGAATAGGTCATGTACATATGCGAGATGTCTGTGCAGCAGGCCGCGTATATGTGGTAAATCCTTGGGAAAAAGGCTATGCACATGGGTTGCAGCTTGATGTGATGGTATAACTCTGTGTTGCAGGGTCTGACATAGTTTGTTGCAGGTTCTGACATTGTTTACTATAGGTTTTCATGATTACATATTGGATTATGTAAAGTGATGATATAAAATGAAAGGCTATCTTGGATGCATGGCACTAACCCATGAGTATGGATTGAGGCATTTTCTATTGAAGAACACTGCTGGTTATGACAATGAAGTTATGGTGCCTTAGTTATGTGATATATCTTGATGATGCTAGCTAGAGATATCATTGATCTATTGAAGCACACTACTAGTACATGTATTGTTGGATTCTTAGTATTTGATGTAGTGAATGGAGGATTGAGGTTGATCTATTGGGGTACATGGTTGGCACATATTTGAGTTTCATTGATATATCTTATAATGTATTATTGGAAGCATGTTTGATGGATATCTTGGTGCATGTATTTAGCATATGGTTGGACTATATCTTGGAAAATTTAATTGGTGAGTTGATGAGGTGATCATGTTGTACTTCATTGATGAGATTGATCTATAGTTGATGCATGATTGGTACACTTCTAGTACACTGGTAGAGGCACCTACTAGAAGTTTTGATTGGCACATGTTTTATGGTGGATTTGGTATACATATATGAGGATTCATCTTGTTGTGGTATTGGTGCATGGTTGATGTACTTGCTTGGTACAAGTTGTGATACATGTTGATGTACAAGGTTGGTACACTCATAGATGGTATATGTTTGGATGATAAGTACTTGGCTAAAAGTACACCATTGCTATTACATTATTAGCACATACTTTGGTACATGAGACATTTGATGGCCGTGGCACTTGATTCATGGTAGATGTATAGAATTGGTGATATGACACTTGTTTTTTGTTTTGAAGCAATGGTTGGCATGTTGGTAGAGGCACATGGTTGGCATGTTGGTAGAGGCATATGATTGGTACACCATTGGCACATGTTTTTAACATATGGTTGATACATTCCATTGATGATATCTTATGACACATTGTATGGTGTTGATGTACATGGGTGTTGTGCATGATGGGCACACATTTTGGCACATGATGTATTGTGTTGATGTTTTATTCATTATTCTCTTATGGACATATCTTTTATTTCATGGTATGGCACGAGTTTTGATGCATGGACAAGTCCAAGGATCGTCATAGAAAGAGCGATTGTTCTATGATCTAGTTGAGAATTGGCATTTGCAGCTGAAGCATATTGCAGTGGTAGAATATTTTTCATATTTCAGAGAAGATAGGGGGAGACATATCCATAGGGGGAGTTATTCTTCTTCCCATGATTCTAGAAGGAAAGAGCCCTATATTCAAAGAAAGAGCACATAGGCATAATTCTAGGGGGAGCGATGGTCACAGGGGGAGTATGAGCGATTTATATTCAAAATTACATCAGAGTGATATCCCTTCTTCAAAAGGGGAGAGATTATTCAGAGGAAGATCAGAGGCATTTAGACAGGGGGAGAATCCCCAGAGAGAGTTCAAGCAGGGGGAGCATCCCCAAGGGGAGAATGACCCTTTAGCATTGATGTCAAAGGGGGAGAGATAGTCACATTGATGTCATTGATGAGTATTGATGTAGATCATGCCTTGTCTACATATGGACATCAATGATTGGTGTTGACATCAATGTTGGTATTTCCATCAATGCAAAAGGGGGAGATTGTTGGGTCATGTTGCCATTGATGCCAAAAGTTTAATTAATTGATGTCAACGGATTGATGTCAAGTGATTGATTGATGCCAAAGGATTGATTGATTGATGATTGATCTAATATGTATTGTCCTAGATGAAGATGGATCAATGAGTTGTCATTGATACATGATGCATAGATGAAGATGGATCAATGTGGTTTCATTGGTATATGATGCATTGTTGAATTGATGTAAAGATTATTGGGTATGTGTTATATTCTTTGCATGTGTGTGTGTGTGGGTGCATCAGATACGACGACTGCGTCTGACGATCCCTTCACATGTGGCTCTGCCGTGTGCGCCGGGCGCTTTCCTAGGGGGGTCCCAGGGGGGGGCAGGTATGCCCCCCCTGGTTACGCGGAGCGTTCGGCACCGGGCGGTAGCCTGGGGCCGACGGGGTTTGGGGCAGCGCCCCAAGTACGCGTAGAGTTCGGCACTGGGCGTAGCCCGGGGCAATGCCCCGAATTTTTTTTTTTTTTGGGCGGTTTTTGCTATTTTTAGCGGATTTTGCTATTTTTAGTTGATTTGTAAATTAATCTCGGATTAAGGGATTAGGGTTTTGGTATCTACGGAATACCTAAAAACATTGTATATATTGTATGGCGAATGGTGAAATTCGATATAATGAAAAAGAAAGGTTTTCCCGGTTGAGGGTTTCCGGTAAAGATCTCTGTGTATTCTCTGTATGAGCCATTGATTAATTTTTGTATTGCTTAAGAATATATATGCATTGCTTTACTTCACAGGTTTAAAACTTACAAAGATGACTCATTATTGTCTTATCATGGTTGATAAGGTGCACAAATGGGTGAACTCCAAAGTGGTCCCCTTATGGTGAAATCTCTCATGGGAGGACACTTTATGGTTGAGTTATCCTAGAAGAATGGTTGGATAACCCATGCTTGTTTGTGGAATAATGAGATGAAGATCAGTGAATTTGTTAGTAAAACTATCCTAGTTGGATAGTTCTTGTCATACAATTTCCGGTGGTATGTGGAATGTCACATAACTCCTCATGGTTTGAGCGTTATGGCCCTACGAAGATGAAGGACCCTCATATGTAGGCTTGAAGCTCCAAAAGGTCAAAGAAGTTGAAGTGCTTGAAAGGAAGAAATTATTATTTAAATGGTAAAGGAAAGTGACAAAGTGAAGGAGGAATATATAAGTGATAAAGAAATGGAGAACTTTCTAATTATGGAAAGTGGTTAACCCTAAAAATGAGGAAAATAGGTTAAGTGACCTAGAAATAGGTTAAGTGACCCAGCAATGGGTTAAGTGACCTAGAAATAGGTTAAGTGACCTAGAAGTGGGTTAAGTGACCTAGAATATGCTTCTAAGGAAGCTACTTGGAGAGTATAAATAAGAGGCAAGGGTCTCTTGTGTAGTGTATCTCTTAGGGGATTTCTTGTGTATCTCTTGAGCATGTATTGAAGATCTATTCTGAGAGAGAGAGAGTGTGTATGGAGGATCTCATGGATGCATCAAAGTTTTAGTAAGTCTGAGATCATGACGAAAAAAGTCTCGTAAGTTCAGAAACCCTAGTTTCGGAGGTATACACGGGATGTAGTGAGCCAGGGCACGTACATACGCGGGCTGAATGAGGACAGGGCATGTACAATGGATGAAGTCATGAAGACTTGTGTGTGAGATGGTGTTAGGCTCTTTAAGATTGAAGCTGGTTCCATATCTGCATTCTATGGGCTCATATCTTCCATAGAAATTATGGTATGGTTACATTATTGTCTTGATGGATACTCTTGCTTGTTGTGTAGTGAATGCTTAAGGCATTCTTGGTATGGCTGTTGTGATGTGGCCTGTGTTGGTTGATGGAGTGAGAAACAATCTTATGATTTAGTACTGATATGATTGCTATAGTATACTGGTTGCTTATACATGATGAGTAACATTCATATTATTGAGAAGCATGAGTAAGTTGTTGGAGAGCTTGGATGTGTTGTGATTGGTTATGGGTTAGTTTGGACAGTGAAAGATAGAATATAATGTGATTGAAGGTTGTAGAGGATCTGAGTTGATATTGAAGAGAAAACCCTAAGTAACTCAGATGTGATACACAGGTTGTAGTACAGACTGGTCGCGTAGATACGTGGGCTGTACTACGTGTGCTGCACTACACTACTGCCAGGTCACATACCTATTGACAGATTGATATCTGTTGAGGATTGTTGCCTCATCTCAGTTGGTGCTGAGGGTGTAAGATGAGTCTTGAATTATAGAGCCGGTTCTCTGGTAGAGTTGTACTCTATTCATTTCTTGCTGATAAACCCAAGGATTGTAGTCCGTAATAAAAATAAAATTGTACATACATCTTGTGTTCTTTGTGTTCCTTGTGGTGATGATTTGTTGATGATATATTGTTGATATATGTTCACATTTAACTGGTTATAAATGGCAACAATAAGTAATGAGTAAATGATGATTGCTAACTAATGAGTTTTTATGTAAGAGGGAAGTTTTGAGTGTGATGAAAAGAGTCCTACACTGTTCACCCCCCCTCTTAGTGTAGTTGATGTGTCCAACAATTGGTATCAGAGCATGCCTTCACTATAAGCCTTTACAATCTTGGAGGAGATCCATAAACACACAAATGGATGATGAAGTTCCAATCCTTGATGAGAAAAATTATTCTACATGGAGAATAGAGATGAGAGTACATTTGAAGGAAATGGAAGCGGGTGTTTGGAAGGAAACCATTGGGGGATCAGTTTCCTTGAAGAACAAGTCAAGGTTTGCAGCTTAAAGGGAAGGAAAAAATAATGATGAATTAGCTCTCAAGACCATTCTTAGTGGACTCTCAAGCCCTATCAAAGAGAGCATGGGACAATGCACTTTCGCCAAGGATCTATGGCTAAATCTAGAGGAGACAAATCAAAGAAAGAAGGAATATCTTGAAGACAATTCAAATAAAGGTAAATAATCATGTGATGATGTTAGCAAAGAGGAAGATCTTGAAGACATTTCAAATGAAGGTAAATAATCTCCATAAACCCTGGATTGCAATAATTCAAAATGTGACGATGCTGAATTTTTCTCTACAAGTGAAGAAGAAAATATAGAAATAGTTTGTGTAGAGTTTGATGGTAGTTATCCCATGGAAACAATAGAAGAAGAACTATCAAAACTTCAAAATAAATTTTAAGAGGGTCTATATGAATACAACAATGACCATTATTATATAGACTATAGCTATCTTTCGGATAACACTAAAAAGTTAAGAAGAGTCAAAGGAACATCTTGAAGTTAAAGGAAATGTTCAAAGAAAAAGAAGAGAGTAATAAGACTCAATTAGAAGAAAAGGAAGAAGAGATCACAAGACTAAAGAATGAAAAGGAATATAATAAGGTAGATGATGAGATTAGCAAAAGTATTGAAATTATTGTCCATCTCAAGACCCAAATTGAAGAAGCCAAAAGGGTAGAGGAACCATTGAAGTATCAAGTAAATAAAAAGGAAGAGTCATGTCACAAGTTAGAATCTAAAGTTGTTGATCTTAGAAAGAAAGTAGAGAAGTCAAACAAATTCTTTAATAGATCAACAATCTTGAATGATATCTTGGAAATTCAAATATCACCAAATGATAAATCAGGTCTTGGATACAAGAGAGAAGCTACACATGCTGAAGCAAGCACCTCAAAGAAGCATGAGGTAAGTCCCTCATTCTGAAAGGATGAAGACAATGTTGAAGATCAACCATCTACACAAGGCAAAGAAAATTTCAAAAGAACAAAGCAAGGAAGACATCAAGAAGCCATCCTTACACCTCAAAGAAGATAGAGACCAAAGAAAAGGTATGAACATGTTTTTCATGGTCAATGTTATTCATGTAATGAATATGGTCACAAAGCTTTGGAATGAAGATCTTATGCAAGGAGAGACAATGGAAGATTTCATAACACCATAAGGTGTTGGAGATGTGATCAAGTAGGACACATTACTGTTCACTGTCACAGCATGAGATGGTACAGCTGTAGTGGATTTGGCCACAAATCCCAGGATTGTTGGAACACATGAAGAAAGTCCATGATGAGGACTTCATATAGCATGACTAGAAGAAGGAATGAAGTAAGGAAGGGAGACATCTTTGAAAAGATGGAAGCTTAGAGCTCAAGTTCTGAGAAACAGGGACACCTTCAAAAGTGGGCCAAGAAGACTGAACAACCAAAGAAAAATGGAATCCTTAAGGGAGGATCAAGTGTGTCATATACTAAAGCATACTTGGTGACAATGGAAACAGTCACATACATACACAAGATGAACTTGAATAGGTCACGTAGATACACGAGCCGTTTGTGCAGTAGGCCATGTATATGTGGTAAATCCTTGGGAAAAAGGCTATGCACATGGGTTGCAGCTTGATGTGATGGTATAACTCTGTGTTGCAGGGTCTGACATAGTTTGTTGCAGGTTCTGACATTGTTTACTGTAGGTTTTCATGATTACATATTGGATTATGTAAAGTGATGATATAAAATGAAAGGCTATCTTGGATGCATGGCACTAACCCATGAGTATGGATTGAAGCATTTTCTATTGAAGAACAATGTTTGTTATGACAGTGAAGTTATGGTGCCTTACTTATGTGATATATCTTGATGATGCTAGCTAGATATATCATTGATCTATTGAAGCACACTACTAGTACATGTATTATTGGATTCATAGTATTTGCTGTAGTGAATGGAGGATTGAGTCTGATCTATTGGGGTACATGGCTGGTACATATTTGAGTTTCATTGATATATCTTATGATGTATTATTGGAAGCATGTTTGATGGATATCTTGGTGCATGTATTTAGCATATGGTTGGACTACATCTTGGAACATGTAGGTGGTGAGTTGATGAGGCGATCATGTTGTACTTCATTGATGAGATTGATCTATAGTTGATGCATGATTGGTACACTTCTAGTACATTGGTAGAGGCACCTACTAGAAGTTTTGATTGGCACATGTTTTATGGTGGGTTTGGTATACATGTATGAGGATTCATCTTGTTGTGGTATTGGTGCATGGTTGATGTACTTGCTTGGTACAAGTTGTGATACATGTTGATGTACATGTTTGGTACACTCATAGATGGTATATGTTTGGATGATAAGTACTTGGCTAAAAGTACACCATTGGTATTACTTGATTAGAACATACTTTGGTACATAAGACATTTGATGTCTGTGGCACTTGATTCATGGTAGAGGTATATCATTGGTGATATGACACTTGTTTTTTGTTTTGAAGCAATGGTTGGCATGTTGGTAGAGGCATATGATTGGTACACCATTGGCACATGTTTTTAACATATGGTTGATACATTCCATTGATGATATCTTATGACACATTGTATGGTGTTGATGTACATGGGTGTTGTGCATGATGGGCACACATTTTGGTACATGATGTACTTGGTTGATGTTTTATTCATGATTCTCTTGTTGACATATCTTTTGTTTCATGGTATGGCATGAGTTTTGATGCATGGACAGGTCCAAGGATTGTCATAGAAAGAGAGAATGTTCTATGATCCAGTTGAGCAGTGGCATTTGCAGCTGAAGCATATTACAGTGGTAGAATATTTTTCATATTGCAAAGAATATAGGGGGAGACATATCCATA
>JASDQU010102319.1:58570-97219 GCA_032191745.1 Picea mariana | reverse complement strand
GAGGTTCGCGGGGTAGGAGCCCAAAAATTGGACGCTCCAAGTCGCGAGTGGCGAGGTCATGAAAGGATCCGAGCCCTCCATCCGAGGAGGACAGGTGGCAAAGATCCAATGATCTCATGAGCTCGGAGGTTCGCAGGGTAGGAGCCCAAAAATTGGACGCTCCAAGTCACGAGTGGCGAGGTCACGAAAGGATCCGAGCCATCCATCCGAGGAGGATAGGTGGCAGAGATCCGGTGATCTTGTGAGCTCGGAGGTTCGCGGGGTAGGAGCCCAAAAATTAGACGCTCCAAGTTGTGAGTGGTGAGGTCATGAAAGGATCCGAGCCATCCATCCGAGGAGGACAGGTGGCAGAGATCCGATGATCTCTTGAGCTCGGAGGTTCATGGGGTAGGAGCCCAAAAATTGGACGCTCCAAGTCGCGAGTGGCGAGGTCACGAAAGGATCCGAGCCATCCATCCGAGGAGGATAGGTGGCAGAGATCCGGTGATCTCGTGAGCTCGGAGGTTCACGGGGTAGGAGCCCAAAAATTGGACGCTCCAAGTTGCGAGTGGTGAGGTCATGAAAGGATCCGAGCTATTCATCCGAGGAGGACAGGTGGTAGAGATCCGGTGATCTCGTGATCTCGGAGGTTCGCGGGGTAGGAGCCCAAAAAAATTGGACGCTCCAAGTCGCGAGTGGCAAAGCCACGAAAAGATACGAGCCGTCCATCCGAGGAGGATAGGTGGCAGAGATCTAGGGATCTCGCTACCTTGAAGGTTCGCGAGGTAAGAGCCCAAAGGTTGGGCACTCCAAGTCACGAAGTAGCGAAGTGCCGAGGGCCAAGCACGAGAGAACACATGGCAACACATCAAGGTGGGGCCCACGTGATTGACGGGTGGAATTGCATTGCCTAGAGAAGGGAGTCAATGCTCCATTGACTCCCCGTGTCTCGGGGATTCACGGGAGAAGGGCATGAAAGTTGAATACTTAGACTTACGAAGCCACGGGTAGCGAGAACGCGAGAGTTCAACCATTGACCTCAGTAAGTGGCGAATAGCGAGAGGAGCTAGGGTTTAGCCTAGCCGGCGGTCATGCGAAGAGGACACTGACAGAAGGAAGCTATACCCATATCGTGATCTCGTGTATCGACGATTTGTGAAGAAGATTGGAGGGCCTTTGATTCATGACTCGCGAGGTTGCGAGTTGTGAAAGGCGCCTGGTTTGTTTGGCCTGTGGTCCTAACCCCCGATCACAGGGAGGTGAACAGGGAAGAACTAGCCCGCACTAGACCCCCGTAGGACTTCAAGGATTCTATTCCTTAAGGAAGAACGAAGAATTTTATTATTTAGGTAGTGGGTACGTTACACTACTACACCTTCTCCAAGTATTTTGGCAGATGAGTCATCTCCAAATGGAACATTGCCACCCTTTCTCTTCAAGCCAATGAATTTGTCTTGATTCCTGGTCATGTGTGAAGAACATCCACTATCTATGTACCATTCATCTTCTTCTTTACATTCTTCACCAGTCAATTCTATTCGACAATCTTCATTGTTTGGAATCTCTTTCCTTCTCCATACTGTGGTTGGCATAGGGACATCTTCATTCATATTTCTGCAATCTCATGCTTAGTGACCAAGATAATTACATTTGTAGCATACAATATTTTTGTCCATCAATGGGGAAAATGAATTATAACTTCTATTGACAAATCCATGATTATTTCCATATCTTCTATTTAAACCATTCATGTTTCTTGCGTAGTTGTCCCTTTCATTGATTCTGCAATTAATTGCCTTATGTCCAATTTTTTTGCAAGTATAACAATGACCAAGAAAGAAATTTTGATACCTTGGAGTAAGTGACCTTATTTGTGATGTAGTCCATCTGGGTTCATGATCTACTCTTCTGTAGTTTCCTTCATACTGATTGAAGCTTCTTTGATTCCTAAAGGTAGGAGGTATTCTTGGATATTAATCTCTTTTGTAATCATTCCTTCTTTCTGGTATCCTGGTCCACTTCTCATCAACTGTCTATGTAGCTCTTTCTTCAACCTTCTTGTTGGTATTTGCATCTTCTTTGTATGAAGTTTCACCCATGCATCCAAGATGTGTTAAGTCTTTTGGCACTTGAGAGTTTCTTAAACTCTTCCTCAATGAGACAACTTCTTGTTAAAGTTTCTCACAATCTTCTTCTTTATTCATCATTTGGACATTTCTTACTTCTCCTATTCTTCTTTCTTCTTCGAGTAGAGTTTTCAAGGAAATGGTTTCTTCTCTTAGTTTCTCAAATTATTCTAATTGTTTCTTCAAGCTTAAAACTGTCTTTTCACAACTATCCAGTTCACTTCTTAGCTTTCTATGTGCATCTTTGAGCTTGCTATTTTCAATCTCAACATGCTTCAATTTTTAAGATTCTCATCTTCTTGTTGAATAATTTTTGCTTCATGATTTTCTTCTTCTTCATTGGACTTTTCTTCTTCAATGTCATATCTTTCAATCCTTGGATGAGGACATTCAAATTCAACATATCCTACTCCTTCACAATTAAAGCAAAAGAACTGACCTCTATTTGCTTCTTTGAAATCTGAGATGTTGTAATTTGCTTCAACTTCTTCTTCTTCTTCTTCTACTTCTTCCCTTGCATAAAGGTCTTGTAGCTTGTCCCAAATCTCTTTTGATGATGCACATGATCCCACCTTGTATTTCACTGAATCTTTCAATCCATCCAGGATGGTATCTATTGCCAATTTGTTGTTCCTTTTTGCTTCCTTCTGAGCTGTAGTCTTTGGTTTCTTCAAGGCATTGTATCCTGAAGCAACTAAGAACCAAACATCTTCCCCAAGAGATTTCAAGTAAGTTTCAAAATTTCTTCCATCAAATGGTGGAATCCCATTTGGAATGTTGTCTTCCATTTCTACTTAGGATCTTCCTTCCAGTGGTTAAACTATACTGAAGGTAACCCACTCTGATATCAATTGTTGATACTGAGAGGGGGGTGAATCAATATCAAGTACAATTTTTTTTTTTCAACTTATACTTAAAACATTCAATTATATCCAATGAGAAATGAACAATAGTATAAGAGTTACACCAATACACCACAATACACCATGCACAATATATGAGAAATAATCAATAGTTATTGTTCAAGGGAAGTAATGAATTTCAAAGGTAGCTACAACTTTCAAATATAAAGGGAGGGATAAACCTCCAAGAGGAAGATACAATCCTCCAATATCAAGAGAGGGTTTACCTCTCCATCCTTGCCCCTTCCTTCCACCCAAGTATATATGAGAGATAATAGAACTTTACATTTAATCATCACCATCAACCAACGATCACATAGAACCTGATAATGCTTCCTCAGACTTCTTCAACTTATGAAGTTATTCAATTCTTGTAATACTCTGATCTTGTAGATACTATTACTCAATGTATTCTCTTAAACTCCTCCAAGTTTCACTCCTTGAATCCTCCCCAAAAATAAGCTATAGACAAAATGGTATACCTTATCCAATTCTGGTTTATTCAGGAGAACGAACTTGTAAATAATTCCCCACACTCAATATTTAACATGAAATTCTGAAACTCCCACAAAAGAAACTAAAGTCCATACTCTTTCCAATGAATTTTTTATCACTTCATTTGGATTCTCTATGAATAAGTTATGACTGTTTTACCCGGAACACCTATTTATTGACTAGCTTCAGGTCTAGTCAAAAACCCTATCTTCCACAGAGTTTATCTCCAAAATTATAGCGAATGAAGAGCTGAATTTTTTAACACAGGTACCTTGATATGTATTCTCAATACCATATCAATTTCACCATCTGAATATTTTTATAAAGCAAGTTATAGAGAAAGTGGTAAGATGACCTGTAAATAACATACCTTAGAACACATCACCAAAAGACTTCATCCTTCCTTGAAATCCATCCTTCTTTACTTCTGATTTCGTCTGAAATTTGACTTATATATATAATAAATGTATAATTATGTATTTTTACCATTTATGTCACTTCTTTGTAACATTAGGTCCAACCTGACACTTTCTTATTTTGTAATTCTTTTCTTTAATTATTTCCAGGGCCAACATGTACTTCCTTCTTCAATTCACTTTGTCATCTTCAAAAATTCATTTCTCCTCAACCAAGAGGATCCATGTGACATGACACCTACCACCGGAAACAACATGATGCATACTATCCATCCATGGGTGTTGTATCTACATGTGCACTATCCTTCATGTCTAAACACCTTCATCAATCTTGGGGTCCAAAACCAATGACTAGGGTTGACATAAATGACAACAACCAATCTTCCAACATCATCTTCTTGTAATCAATTGCATAATTTCTTTCACCTATTTCATAATACTTGGTGAAGCTCATACCCAATGCTTGCATGACTGCCAATGGCATAATATTATTTGTCGCACCAGTGTCAACTAGAAAGTTGTGGAGTGCAACACCATGATTCTCAATTGAAATATAGAAAGGTGGGACTTTACCTCTCAACTTGATTGTTGATGTGTTTTGGATTTGCTTTAGATTTATTCCAATGACCTCGATTCTTCTAGATGGGTCATCCAACAATCTCAGGATATTTTCCCTCTATTGAGGGATCTTGACCACTTTCGTGAAGGGAAGAGTAATCCTCAGCTTACTCAAATCCTCTAGAATGTTATATTTAATTTGGGGAGGGTTTGATACTAGATGTTGCTTTTTGGTTCTAGTATTAGTTATCACATATTTATTGGCCTCTTTCTCATTCCTTTTTTCTTTTTCCTTTTCAGAATAATATTTATTTTTGGATTTATTTACAAATGCCCATGTTTGGGAAACATTCTCTTGTGAGTCAGGATCATTGTCACCTTCTTCAAATATATACATGGAAGTCTCACATCCATCCATCTGTATAGTTTCAAAATTTTCCTCTGGTAGATAATCATTTTCTTGCTCAGCTATTTGTTCATCATATATCTCATCCATAACAACTGCATTTGGAACTGGTTGTCCGGGGACCCTTTTTCTTTGTTGATTATCAATATTTTCAAATCTCACTCTATTTTATTGGGGAAGGTTCCTTCTTTGTTCTTGGACCGACATTATCGGGTTTGATATATAATTATCACCCCTTCTCAATTTGGTTATTTCATTTTTCATTTTATTGATGGTTCTATTCATTTGCAAAATATCAATCCTTTGCTTAGTTTCTTGTGCTGCAATAGGGTATACCTTAACATCTGGTATGGTTCCCTTAAAAAATCCCCTTCCATTGGCTTGATTTTGAATCGACCGTGAATTTTTCTCTTCATTTTTTCTCGAACTAGAGGCTCCTTGATCATCAATATTCAGACTTCCTGACTACCTATGTGATTTTCCCAGGATGATATCAGGGTCCACCCGTTTCAATCATGATTTCTTCCATCTCTATGGCTTTAGTCATTGCTTCCTCCAGGGTATCCATTTGGGATGTTCTAATAGAAAACTTTAGATTTGGTGGCATGGCATTTTTATAACAACCAAGTATCACTGGGTCATTCGACCTTTTATCTTCTGTAATATTATTTAGAGTTTTATTGAATTTGAGATTGAACTCTCGTATTCTCTCATTCTTCTTTAAACCAATCTGGGTGAAATTAGTGATAAGTGTATGATACGCGACTGGGGAGCGAACATATTCAGAAACATGGCTTCAAGATCATTGAATGAATCAATTGATCTAGTGGGTAATGTTGTGTACCATTCATAAGCTCGACCTGATAAGGTTTGAAGAAACAACCTTACCATCACATCATCATGTTCAACAAGATGAAAATTACAAACATCTAGGAATAAATCAAGGTGTATTTTGGCATCAATTGTTTCATCTCTGGAAAATTCTTTCAGAGTACCCTTAGGGAGAACACGAAGGTCATGTTTCTCTCCTAGAAGATCAAGGGGGGAATCTCTTATTCTTCTCCGGTTTCCAAATCTTCTCCCTTCTTGATTTCTTCCACCACCTCCTCTGCCTCCTTGTATTTCTTCATGAGGTTCTCTTCGTGGTTCTTCTCATGGTTCTTCATGCCTTTCTTCCTTTATTCCCTCCATGTTTGGAGGTATTTCAGGAATATGTTTTTCACTTTCTTGAATATGCAGTTGCTTGCTTTTACTTCTGGTGATAGGTCCCTTGTATTTTTCCAGCTTCAATTCCAACCTTGTTCTTGTGCTCTTCAAGCTCATATTTCATTTCTTCGGTCTTGTCTTTCCTCTCTCCTCTATCTTCAAAGGATTTATCTTTCTTATTCTTGAACCAATGTCTACCAAGATCTTTCTGATTCTTCCCTGGTCTCAATTGTTGTTATTACAATATTATATAGCTTATGGAAAACACTTCATTGATTATTCAATCCAATTTCTAACTGGGGATGATTAGCCTGAGGAAAATTCATGTATTTTCAAAATATGCTAAACCGTATTTCAAATTTTCAGTTGGTTCCCCAGTATGGTCGCCAAAAATGTTGATGCTTGAATCCATTAGGACTGAAACAACAACCTCACAAGGATGTGAATCCTCTTGCGTTTTTAAGAGGTGGTACTCCTCATTGTTTTATAATATTATTTGACACTCTAGATTTCCAAAACGATATATGACTTTGAGAAAGTACACTATTATACTCAAATAAAGATAAAGTTGCAGAAAAATAAAAATGTTTTATTTTAAAGAGAATTCCTGAGAGATGACTAGGAACCTCATGCATCACACATTTGAAAACATAAGAGAACTTTGATAGAGTGAACACATGTATAGATCAAAGGAATAAAATGATAGACCAATATCAAATATTTTATACTCAAAACTCAAAGTTATAAAATACCGTCAAAATTGATCCTGACTTAGTTCTCTTGGGATTTCTGAAAAAAATATTAAAATCTATTACAATGCTTTGAAATTGAAATGTGTTTGTCCAGAGGACTAGGATTAGGGCTCTCACGGACCATAAAAGAAAATATAAAAAGGAAATATACTATGGAGAGAAGAAGGTGGGAGAAGGAAGAGTAGTAAGACCTCGAATGAAGACAAAAGGAAATTATCAGATTTCGGTTAAACCTTTCTAATCAAAGAATTGGAATAACTGGATGAAAAACTAATAACGAAAGCAAAATGTGATCAGCATAAACTTACTATGATGGTATCTCTCTTTCTTCACTTGCTTGATGCTGTCCTTTTATTTTCCTCGTTGACAGTTACATGAACTGTCTCAACTGTTGTTTCTTGTCCCTCTTTAGTTAATTTATTGATCTCCCTCTTAAACCAATCTTCAATGTAATTATTCATTGGCGCAAAATTTATCTCATGCCTAGTTTCGATATTAAACAATTCACCTTCTAAATCTCTTAGGTCATGAGAAATATCGTGGATCGATTCCTCAATATCTTGATTTTCCATAGAATAATAGATAAACCAATTATCTATCTCTTCTTCACCATATTCAATTATGCCATTAAATTTATCAGACGATAATACCTTTAGTATCTCCACGTGTTCATCAAATTGCTACCTTGTCATAAACATTGAATTGAAGATTGATTTAGGATCTTCCACCTCACCAGTGCTTCCTGCTAAATCTATTTCTGTGAGCCTTCTGAATAATTCTTCTCTTTTCACTATAGCTTCATTGCATGCTTGGACAATGTTTCTCAAATTCTTGATCTTTTCTTTCCAACAAGCATTCAACTGTTTGATCCGACTAGGAGAAGGCATATCTTCTTCTCTCCTCTGCAAGTCTGTCATATTTGAGACTTTTATCCCAAATGGTAAAACAACATCTGTGTACAATCCTTCTTCATTCCTAAAATAAACTTGGAGATACTCATGAAATGCATGTGCTCTTGAACCAAAAGAAACAATATTTTCAGATACCTCCCAGGCCTTTATTATCAATGACATTCTCTTTTCAATATTTTTCGCAACATAATTTCGAATCGTTGTAAGAAAACTTGATGATCCCTTTAACTTGATATCAGTTGTAGTTGGTTTAATAATTGTCAAAGGACTGGTCAATATGGGAAGAGGCATCAATGCAGTCTCCAATTCTTTGATATTTTCTTTTAAGCTGACATTCTCATCCTCTAAACCATCAATGGAATCATCAAGTGCGTCCTTGGTTACCTCATGAATTTTGGAAATCTGGGACCGTCACATATACTTGAGGTCAACCTCTAAACGAAATTTTCCTTTCTTATTTTTCTAGTCAATTATTTCTATAATCATCCTTTTAGATTCTCTGTCAAAAATAGGGCTATGAAAAGTGAAGGATTCTTCCTCACTAAAGGTTTCATTCCCAATAAATTCCAGTAAATAATCTTGTTGAGCAACGTTCTCCTCATTTTCTATTGCAAGAAATATTTTTTCAATGTTTGCTTCTAGTTCCATATCTTCCAAGGAAAATATGTGGATATCATTCTCTATAATATTATTTTGTTCCTCTTGCACTGGGGTTTTCCTCTTCTTTCTCACATAAAATTTGTGTGAAATTTTGATTTTTCCAGATAGAGGATTCTTGTCTCCCCTCCACTGGAACTATTGTTGATAATAGTTTTAATTGGGTGGGCCACTGGAGCCTTGCTCCTAGAGGTAGCATTCTTAGGAGTGATAACTGGATATTGAGCGCTTCTTTCATTGGGACCTTTTCCTTTTTTCTTGCAAATATCATTACTGCTAAGTAATGTTTCTAAATCACCATATTTTTTTACATGAGTGCTTTTGCTGTTGACTTCTTCTTCTTCTTCGCTCGAGACAATTTGAATGAAAGGGTTACTGAACCCTATTGATGGCATATGTCCAACAAAGGTTTTGTTTGGATCAAAACCTTTGATTTTTTCATCATGCTTCAAACTCACATTGTTAAAATGATTTGGAAATTCATCAATTTTATTTATATTTAAAAAAAAAATCATTGATCTTCTATGGCAGGGGAATAAAATGCTTTTTCCTTTTTTCATGGAAAAAGTGCAACTAGAAATTATATTGCCTCACTACCTCTGTAATAAATAATTTATTAGGTACATAATGCAGAACGAAAGAAGGATTTTCTTTTGAACAAAATATCCTTATGATATTATGATTCTCCATTTTCTGTATTGTCCTCTTTTTCTCTAAAAATTTGGTAGCTTCAACAGATATCCTGGGAGTGTTTTCTCCCAACAAAAGTTTTTGAAGATTGAAACAAATTCATTATACATTTCATAGAAAGATAAAGGGGTTTTATGCCTCCATAGTGCCTGATACCAAAAGGTAACGAGATCTGCTTCACAATTTTCCCTTTTATTGATGGTCAAATTTTAGAATTGGCAACAATGTATGATAAAAATATCAAATAAGAGGCCATAAATAATTTTCTATCCTTTTTGTAATGCAAAAATTGGGAAGAAATTTTGATAGAAATGAGCTTTCCCCAATCAAAGATATCCCGTTCTTGGACTTTAAAATATAGAATATATAAAATAATCCGAGATATAGAAGCAGTGTTCTCCTGACTTGTTACTCTGGTGAGTAGCCATGGCATTGCTCGATAGGGATTCTTTAGAGATTCAACCTGGATTCTGGTTATGTTTGCTGGGATAGATGCAAGATTCTCCAAATGCTCCGGTAGGAGGTCAAGCCCATTGTTATGTTTCTTCAATAATTCTCTACAATCTTCATGTTTGAAAGTATGAGTCGGCTCTGGCAACTTTAACATCTTGTGAAAGACTTGAGGTGAAAGAGAAATTGGAGAATGTCCCTGAAGCTATATGATTATTTGATTTTGTACATGTCCACACACAATGAAATGATTTACTTACAATTAAAAACCTCTGGAACACAACCAACACAAGAAATTCCATATGTCCAAATTACGTTCCTATGTTTCTATGTAGTAGGAGGGGAGGAATAATACCAATATGCTCTCGACCACTAGAAGTTTTGATCTTCACGGAAAAAAATATTCAGAGTGTCACCACAGAACTACTGTCGAGTTGATTCTTCCATTAAGTTGATGAAACTATTTCTTCAGCTAGATAATGATCTCAAATAAGCCTTTTCAGAAAGATAATGATAGTTTAATCCCTTGGAAAATGAAGATTAAATGACAATTTAATGAAAAATCCATCGAGCCTTTCGCCATTAATGATGATATTTTCGGGGCCTTCACAACAATTGTTAGCATTTAAACAATACTTAATGAGTTTTGGGAAAAGAAAAAAAATGGCGGGGATGAGTGTGAGAGAATTCAAATATAAGATTTTCGCCAACCTATGAACCCGCCAACCCATGGTTGTAGAGATGACTAAAAATATACTAAGTGTGAGGAACGGTTCGACAGACTTGTGTGCATGAAAAATGGAATACTTCGGAGCTTGAAACCTGCGATGAGGATAAAGGTTAAGTTATGGTCAAAGTTTAGATCATGAAAGTTTGAGGGTCATGGAAAAAGGAGAGAAAATGTTTGAGCCCGCGAACTCGCAAAATTTAAGAAAAAATCTAAGTGTTGGAATGGACTTGTGTATGAGTAAGTGAATGGAAATGAAAATGAGACAACCCACGAACCCGCGAACTAAAATATGGCTAAGTATAGTAACCCAGAAAGGGAAAAAAAAGAGATAAAAGGAAATGAGAATGAGGGGAGGTATAGAAGGGGGAAAAGAAAAGGAGTAAAGAAGTGGGGAAAATAGAATGTGGAAGGGAAAAATGGAAGAACAAAAAGGTCTCAACAGTTAGCTACCCAGGTAATGTATACATGTAGTTGGGATTGTAATTAATTTCAAATTAGTCAAGGAAGTATTCCAATATTCAAAAAAACTAAGTAGGAAGTAGCCTGAATTCATAAACAACTTTTTCAAAAAGAAAAAAAATAGAATTAACCCACCCCTACTTTTTCTTGATAGGAAAATCCTCAAGCAAACTAGAGATAGAGACAATAATTTTAAGATTTTGGTTGAAACCCATTTCAAGAGTGAAATATTACCTCTAATGAGTCAAACAAACCAACAACAATTTTGGTTCTTGGGTCCAACAGGGTCTCTACATCCTCAGTTATGGTGAGATTGGATACGATAGGTTTAGTTTTTAGCTTGATACAATTAACAATTTCTTCTCTACAATACAAAATTTCAATCGGCTCCAAATGAATTAAGTCAAATTCATGACTGGCCAAAATTAATGTGTAAATTTATATTCAAGAGCTCATTTATAAACATGAAACAACAAAATTCCTCCAACATAAATTGTATTAAGAACAAAAATATTGAACAATTGCTCAAGTTATTAGGCCTAGACACCAACGTAGCACCTATCGAGAACCAATGGCTAAACCAAGAATGAATGGAAAGGACGGTGACACTTTTAAGGGGGGCATGTCATGGATTGAATTGATATTTTCGAGGTTAATTTCTATGCCTACCTAATCTGGAAAATCCATCAAATACTTCCCTATGATCCATGGATGGTAAGTGGGGTAAACCATAGCCCTAAGGAGCATGAGAGTTGAACCTGTGACATACTTGACTTTGGGGGAGAGTACACATGATTGGCATCAAGACCAATTGAAATAGCCATATGTACAAAGTTATTACAAATTCAGAGTTAAATAACCACGTGGATCTGCCACCATTTCTTACCTAATGATTTCTTTTCCCAAGGCTCGAAACCTTAAATTTATTAAATATGTTATTTATATGGAAAGGTTAAATAACCACATGGCCAATGTTAAATTACACCTCTTCGAAAAATTGATTACCTAGAACATAGATAGTTATTCAAATTTGATCAAAATGGGATGCAAAGAAGCATGTGCATGATGTTTAAAATACCAAAAATACAAACAACCTCACCTTTTGTACACATGTTTTAATACATAAAAGTTATGGATTTAGGCATTAGAAATACATAATCTATTATGGCATGTCTTCTAACTTTGATACAATAGGGTTTACATCTGAAACTTTGTCAAACATCAAAGATTTAGTTGTCTTTATGACAAATTTGTTTGATATTTAAAGTAAAAACACAAAAGATACACAATACAATAGAGACACATATATCGTGGTTCACCCAGTGTGGGCTACATCCACCAGAGAAATTGCCAGGTCCTTCCTTTATTATTATCCAACAAATGAAGGGGTACAACCTACAACACACCCGCTGTAACTTCCTCTTCTTTTTCTCACAGTCTCCTCACTCAGAATACAATATTCGCAATGATACATGGTTGCAATACATTTCCATCATAAAAGAGAGTTTCCTTCTAGGAAAAAAAAACCTAGAATAACTTCTACCGTCAGATCTGAGACCTTATAATGATCAGTCCAAATTTACATTGAAAAATAATATACATTTACAAGGCAATTTTTCCTTTGGGGGACCCCACAGGAGGGGTAACCCCCCCCTCCCCCCTTGCACTCCCCTGCGTGGAGGAGTGTACATTCTTCTGGGGTGTAAAGTCTTCATGGGGTATAAACACGACTGAAAACTAAGACCTCTGAATCAGGAAGATAATCAGGCTCCACAACTAACAAACTAACCCATGTAGAGTGCATGGTGGATATATCACCATCTTCTAGTAAATAATTTATTCAGAGCAACATGACAGAATACTCAATACATAATGATGTTATGGATGCAGTATTGCATTAAATATATTCATGTATATGTTTGTCTTTGATATATATATATATATATATATATATATATATATATACTTACCAATGCATATTTCTCGATCTTTGTGGTGATGTAAATTGCTTGGCATAAAATTCATGGAGTAAGGAACAATGACATTTTGTGCTATAGTGATAAAAAATTAGTCTAATTAAGATATTATATAGACTCATAAAAACATTGGATTTGTGTGATTTCTCCAATTTATGTGAAGTTAGTTGCTTATTACTCATGCCGGTGTCATTGTGTTTTATTTACTATCTTTTAAATAAATTTTTGGCACACACTACTATTAATTTGATTTAGGAATATCGATGCAAAAAGAATCTGATAATGGTAATCATGAACTTGTGAAATGGTTGGCTACTATAGATGGTTTTCTACATTTATATCGATAGGGATTTCATCATTATAATTGTTTTTTTTTTTCTATTCACTTGGAAATACTTTGAGACACACTTATTGTGTAGAAATAAATTTTATATAGCTCAATACGAAGAAGATGTGTAATTTCTTTCATGATCAACATGGAGTTGACATGTAACATTTAAAATAAATATTTTTTTTTAACAAAAACTGGGAAATTTGTATTATAAAAAAGGCACAGTCAAAACCACAGAGGAGTTAAAAAATTCTTCAAAATTCAAGTCAATTGAGGGCCTCAATCAAACCACCATTACAATCTACTAATGTCTATTTCAAATACTCAAACAAAAACTTCACATAAAACAACCTTACTGGATATACACGGAAAAAAACTCGGAGAATATAAGTGAAGACACACTGCATCTAAATTAGCATGTTGGGGAGGATCTCATCGAATTGGTTAAGTTACGAGATTGAAATCTTGTTACCATATTTTGAGATGTGGCATGTGATTTCTTCTTCTTTATTACTACCATCCAACCTTTATTTGTAGATGTTGAAGTACTTGTGGTGCCTGTGTTTCCTAGATTGTCTTGATCTGGAGATTCTAATTTTTTTTCATCTAATACCCCAACATAATCATCCCAATCTTCCTAGTGAGATGATGGATGAGGAGAAGACAAGACTCAAGGTCCCTCATCTGAAGCATGAGGAGAAGACACCTCATTCTTTGACTTCTGATTAGATTCTAGACTAGATAACAGGGTTGGCAGAGGAGGAGGATCTAGCTGGGACATATTTTCACTGACTTGAAGAGGCTTCGAGATAAATTGATGGACATCATTTGATCCCACCCACCAAGTGGATTTTCGAGGCTTTCAATTCTTCTTAGGCCCTTTAGGACAATCGATAGCAGGATGTCCCATTTCAAAACAAGATATGCAATGCAAGGAAACTCTCTCATAGTCTAGTATCTGAGACCAAGAATAATTTTTACTAGTAAGAATAACTTCGGTTGGGAATCCTTTACTGAAGTCCATTTCCATGCAAATACGAGAAAAATTGGAGGTGTTGTTCCTTGAAGTTTTAGGACATGCAAAGTAGAATTTTACCAATGCTGAACCAATGGATTCAAGCGAAGGTAAACCCCATAAATGCAATGGAAGATTGGGAAGCCTCACTGAAGCAGGAGCTGAAGAGAGAATACTAGTAGCTGGATTGAAGGACGGAGTCCAGGGTTTCATGCACAAACCTGAGTTTCCCCAAAACCACGGACCATAGTTGAGAATCAGATCACGGTCTTCCTCAATTTAGAACTCAACAATGAAGAATCCTTTAGAATAAGGATGAATGAAAGGTTGCTCCTGCATGATAGCTGGAATCCAAGTAGTTGATATCCAATTGTTGAGATCAATTAACTTTGGCCAAAAACCATTAAAATTAGAGACCAAACTCACAGATTTGTAGTATTCTTCCTCCTCCTCAACATATTGACCCATGGGAATGACAAGGGGAGGGGCTTCTTGAACCAGAAGAGATGGAGAATAAGGAGAAGAGCTCCGTTGAACAACCTCACAAAAAGAGGCCCCAAAATTTGAAGCAGAAACTAGCATGGACATTGAAAAGGACGGAGGAACAACCTCGCTGCCTGGGGCACCTGTAGAGAGGGACACAACCACGACCATTGAAGGTGAATAATGTGGGGTGCACGCCTGAATCGCATAGAGGCTGTGAGAGGTCAGGGTTAAACCCTAGCCATCATGCACTAGAGTAAGAGTGACACCTTCACGACCATTCTTTATTGAGAGCTCAATGTTCTTTGTAACTTACAACATTTAAAAGAAATATTAATAACAAAAAAATATTTCAATGTTGACCATAAATAAAATATTTCAAGATACACCTTAAGTGAAATAATTCTATATCAAATTTATATAGAGAGTGAAAGAGAGTGAGAGTAATTGAAAATAAAACAATTATTATTCCATTGATACGTGCTTTCTACTTCTCAGTATGATGTATTATTCCATTGATACATGTTTTGTACTTCTCAGTATGATGGAGATGTGTAATTCATTCAGTACTTTAATATGGAGTTGACATGTGACATTTAAAAAAAATATTAATAATAAGTTTTTTAATATTATATGCATATACATACATATGCATAAAGCAATTGAAAATAAAAAAATTCCTGTTTACATACATATGCATAAAGCAATTGAAAGTAAAAAAAATCTTATTGCACCAAAAGACACTTTCTAGAGTGAAAAAAAAGTATTAATAACAAAATAAATTCTTATTCTTATTACACATATGAGGGAGATGTGTAATTCCTTCAATGCTTAAGGCCAAACACAAGCCATCTTCTCTTTGAATCTATCATGCACTTAGAGGAATTGAATCCTTTGAGGTGCAAACATTTACTTTGTGCTCTAAAAAAAAGTTTGCACCTCAAGGGATTTGATGCCTCTCAACTCATGATAAATACGAAGTTAAGATGGATATTTTAATACCTTCAATCAAGAGATGCAATATCTTCAGAGTGATAAGAAATGCTTCCATAGCACTTGATTTGACACAAATTCGGGCCACTGACATCTTTTCCATGGAATTTTTTCCCAAGGGACATCATGACCGCTCACATATTTGAAAGAAAATTTCAGACTATCAATTCTTTTCTTGCATATAGAATTACAAATTCATACATTCCTTATGTTTTTTATGTTTTTGGGAAACCTGTAATAGTAGTGGTCCTTTATACAAATACACAATAGTAGGAAAAAATGAAAATATTTATCCTGATTAAAATCAACAAATGGTTTCTGCATTTTTGAAGCCACTCAAGAAAACATTATACTGTGGAAAATGATATATAAACAAAGAAATAGAAAGACAACAGTTATGTTGTGAAGAGTAATTGTTCATAAGAAAGAGATTTATTACGTATTTGGTATAGTGGGGATAGGGAAAAAGAGGCACGTGGAGAACATATGTGAAGTGTTTTTATTATAATGGTGAAGGATTTAGGTTTGTGACATTAATTGAGAGAATTAATAATACATTTTTTCTGTAGTCGCTTTCCTCCCCTAGAATAACCACGACATAGAATGCACGTGCCATTCTCAATTTTGCAAAGATCTTCCTGGAGAAGGTGTCTACCAAGCCTAGATCTAGAAATGGTAGATAAACAAGAGGACAAGGAAATGAAAAACTTTAGCCCACCTCCTTACCAAATTCTTGCTAGCAAAAAAATTCATCTTGGCAATTTTGGTTGTTATTGCTTAGCAACAATGAACTTAATAACAAATGAAATTTCCAATGAAACAATTCATATTGCTTTCCAAAACTATGAAGTTTGTTCATGGTCATTCTTCTTGTTCTACCTTCTCTCTTTGAAATCTAGTGTCTCTTAACACTCACTCTCAAGCAAGGACTTGCTACTTCACAACCCATCTTGTTTCAATTAAAAAAAGTACGGAGTTACTTAATATGATCGTGACTCATTTTCAAATGGTGTATTTGTGTATTATATATATATATTTTTTGTAAGTAAGTAATTTTATATATAAGGGCCTTCAAAGAAACAGACCATAAGTACAAAACTGAGTGTCATCCGTGTTGTAGTTACTGAACTGCTCCAGAAGGAGAAACCAGTTCAGCCAACCGAGTAATTCTAACACCTGAGTTCTTATCAGTCTTAAAAAACACAAATCGGAGCTCACAAAGATGCTACTAGAGGAAGAACTATTAAAAAAGAGTAGACCCCTATAGGGGTTAGACAATTGGCATATAGTCTGGCACATACTCTGGCAGATAGCCTGGCCACGGCTCCTATTCAACAAGTGTCCCGCTGGTTTCCCATTGCATGTCATCTCCCCCAGTGCACACATCCTTGTTGGCAGCAGTCTCGGCATCTCCCGACGGAATTTTCTTATGCTTATCTATGGCCATGGCTGCTTCCTTGACCTCCTTCCGAGTCGGCTCCTCGACGTCCTCTGCTGCGCCCTGCTTCCTGAAACTCTCGTTGTCACTTGTGATGGAGGGTGCTTCTTCTGAAGCTACGGGAGAGGCTTCTTGGTAAATGGAAAGAAGCTGGAGGAGGGTTGAGAGCCTCCCATCCACCTGCTATAACCTAAAATGGAGGTCCTCCACTCCCTGATGGAGTTTGAAGACCAAGTCATAAAGGATGGTGAAGTTTTCTCGCCACTGCAAGTCCGTCTTTGAGTTAGAGGACTTCGGCTCCTTGTTACGGGAAGCTCGACTATGAGAAGGCATCCCTATGGGTGATTTCGTGGAAGCAATATCTGACGCAGGAGGAGGAATGGAGTACCTGGAGGTTGAAGGAATTGTGAGGTGGTGCCATGAAGGGCTCAGCCTGGTGTCAATTATGGCTAGGCATTCAAAGCTTGGGACAGATGCAGTGGTGGGATTGTGAATGGCTAACTCAGGCAGCTAGAGCGGCGAGGATAAAGTTGAAGGTGAACCAGGAGGAGAAGCTGAAGTGCGAGGCCGTCGAGGATGCCAGGGTGAGCCCCTATTTGGTCTAACTCACTGGCGTGGCATGGTTTGGCCTGGTAAGTGGGAATAGTCTGCCAGACCAAGGGGGAGGGCTAGGAGCAGCCGGGAGGGCATAAGCACCATGCACAGACAAGCAGAACTAGGTCGGAGCCACAGAATGATAACACAAACAAACAGAGCCATTGCACCTGGAAAAATGGAGGTCGAAGGAGCCCGAGTAAATGCCTCTACGATCGTCGTAAATACAATTTAATGCAGGAGGGAGTCGACAGCAGTTGGCACAAGCCTGGCACATGGCTCACTGCTTTGCTGGCTTCTCTGCGTCTCCTCTGTGCGCCAGGTGGATGGCCCTAACACCCCATCCGGGTGATTTGTGTATTATATTTTAATAATACTATCTTTAGTTAAATAATAATCATAACGATAGTCTTTGGAAAGATATTTCTATTTAATATAACTTTAATGAACTTTTCCTATAAAAGTTTTGTTTTTTTAAAAAGAAACATTTAGGTTTATATTAGTTAAAAGTTGATGGATATACATCGGTCATTAAAATTTATGACAAAAACTTGGTTCTACTATTTCAAATGCTTTTTACAAGTTTAACAAATTTTGAATTTCCTAAAATACTAATTTTTTCTTCCTACTAGTTGGTAAGTTTGCATTTTAACAACCAACTTGCTAATATTATATATCTACAAAACATAAAGTAACAAATTAAAAAGCAGTTTATTGTTTGTCATGGATGTTATCAATAGATTACATACACGCTTATGGGTTTGTTTGTTTCTCCATTGGTATCTACAAGAGGGAGAGATTGAGGTAACATCCTTTCCACTAGGTGATGCACTTATTCTCGATCATGTACTCAACCAACTACATAATTTGGTTTCTTCTCAGAGAGTGCATAACTAACAACTAACAACTAACAACATTAACATAAATTTATCAACTTAAAGAATTCCAAGAAGAAATTAAAGTCATCGAAAAATGGAAACAAGAAATAATACCATTAAACAAGGACACACGATTATTTGTTAACTAGACATAATTTTATCGTTTATAGTCTCATTACATTTACTAGACAGTTTGGCACAGTTCTCATTCTGATTCAATGATTGGTGTATGTTCGTTGTTCCCCACTGTGAACCCCAAAACTGGTGTCTCTTTCTTTGTTCTCTTTTCTTGCGGATGTCCCATGTCTGTTTCCTTGTTTCTATCTCCCCCTTTGTCATGTCCCTATTTTTGAGTTCCCTAGTTTTGTAGTAGAAGGGACTCTCGTGACTTGTCAATGGAGAAATATGAGTGAAAAGGGGGTCATTTAATGTCACTTAGTTAGGATATATTATATTATTAAAGTGACATTGTAGAAAGTAAAGGAACTTTAGATTAATAAGTTACTTAATTATTATTAAAATGACTATTAATCCTAAAGTGATAATTGGAGGGAAAATAAGGACTATATTTGATTTAGTAAAAAATGGGAAAGTTCTAGAAGATTTATTTAGTAAAAAAAGGGGAAAATTCTAGAAGGTGTGGAGGAAGGATCTAGAAGGGGTTGGAAAAATATAAAAGAAGGGTAACCCCTCACTTCTCATTATTATGATTTGATATCTTATTGAGTGCTCTTGTAGCTAACGTTTTCATTGGGGTTTTGGGAAAAACCCTTCCACTACTGGTTTGGTTTCAGTGGTGCAATATCCACCCTAGATAAACAAGAGGGGAATCCATCCAGGATTTCCATTGGAGCTAGACAAGAAGGAGGAGGATCCATACAGGGTATTCATTAGAGCTTCACTTGGGAGTTTGGCCTATTTTTGGAGGAATACCAAAGTGCACATGAGGTTTATATATTTCTATGGACATGGTCGAGCTCAGTCACCATGGATTTCAAGAGGGTTTTAGAGAACCAGGTCGAAGAAACCATTGCAGGTTGAGCTAGGTTTTTCCTGCGAGGCCCCTCTAGACACCTCACAATTGTCACGTGAGGACCTTTGTAGATAGGGGTTGCAACAGCTTGGAAGATTAGGTTTACGAGGGGCTGAGGATAGGATTGGAAGGCCACTTGCATAAGGATATTAATGGATCAGAGTAGTGTCAAGTTCAGTGAGTCTTGGGATAATATATTGGCATCATTCCATGTTGTTCCTATGTTTTTTCTGTACTAGATTATGTAGTTTCCTGGAAGCCAATAGATTTGTGTTCTGCAACTGTTATTACAACCATTGATATCATAGTATTTGTTTTGTGAGTTTCCATCCATAATAATCTGCCATGTTGTTTGCTCTATTTTCTGTGTAATGGATGTATGATATATGTTTGACAATATTCCTCATTGAGAAAGCTATTTGTAAGAAGTTAACAACACATTCACATAAAAATAAATAACAAATTTGGGGCAAAAAACATAATTCCCCCTCCTAGCATGGTTAGGGAATTTACACCCTTTCTTGCACCAACCACTCTCTGTTTTCTTTCCCCCCCTTTCTTGGATGTCAAACCATCCCTCCAACCATTTTTTTTTTCAATCATTTCTTATTTTCTCCCAAAGATGAGTTGGATGTGAGGTAGTTTCAACAATTCAAACTCTTAACTATTTTCTAAATGTGCGTTGGAAAATTAGATAGTAATGAAGATTAACTTATTCAAATCATTTCAAGAGATTTGTCCTCCATCACACAATTTCCCACCAATTGTCACAAAATTATTGCAAGACACGTGGAGTCATGATCCACAACACTCTAAAGAATTTCACCTCTACTGGAGTTGCAATGATGGTGTTGTAGCAACGTGTTTTACAACATGGGTGTTAAAGAAATGGAATTCACAGCGCTGGTGTTGGAGCAACGTGATTTATAGCACGAGTGTTGCAACAACATTGTTACAACAATGTGAATTGCAGTTCTGGTGTTGCAGTAATGTGATTTACAACATGAGTGTTGTAGCAACAAGTGTTACAACACTGGTGTCAAAACAATGTCACTTACAACATGGGTATCGCAAAAATGAGAGTTGCATCACTCACTTTTAGAATTGGTGTTACAGCAATGGGAGTTGCAACACTTATCTCTCCCTACAATTTATTAACTTGAAATTGAATTTTTTTTGGTTGATGCAGATTGTTTAAGGCCAAAGATGCTCCCGCATCAAACATCTGTGGCAAGAAAAGCATGAGCTCCAACTCATGTGGATGCAACTATAGATTCTACATAGGATGAAGATCTTCGCAGGCATGCTAGCTCATTTTTATAAACCCACAATGTATCTTTGGAATCCATGTTTCTCCACTTAACTAGATACTCGTAATATTCCTTATTCCAGTTCCCTTTTCTAACCCTCTTTGCCAATATTTGCTCTAATTCTTTGACTGGTTTAATAGGTAGCTATTTCTTCCATTAAACCAGGGTACTTCCTTCATCATTCTCTTCTTCCTCATGAAACTCATACAAGTTGGCCACATTGAATATTGGGGAAATGTCAAAACCTTTTGGCAATTTTAACTTATATGGATTATTAGAATTCTTTCTCATAATTTGACATGGTCCAATTTTATTGTAATTTAGTTTACTATATGTACTTCTAGGAAATATTTCTTTCATCAAGTGTGCCATTACCAACTCTCATTCTTTAAATACATTTTGGCTTATTCACAAATATGCTCCCCATTTGTATATGATATTACTTTGTTGTAACTTCCTCTTAACCTGCTCATGCCTTTTTTGTATTCTCTCTACAAAATCACTTGTATCAACACTCCTTTTGTCCTCCAGAATTGGAAACTTCATCAAATCAACAACTCCTTTTAGTGATCTTCCATAAATAATTTGAAATGGAATATTTCCCATAGATCTATTAATTGAATCGTTGTAAGAAAATTCAACTTGGGCCAAGACCGAATCCCATTGGCCTGGATTCTCTCCATTCAAACTCCTCAATGGATTCCTAAGACTCTAGTTAACCACCTTAGTCTATCCATCCATTTGTGGATGATATGCAAAAATATACAACAAATTGGAACCCATATTCTTCTAAAGTATCCTCCAAAAGTGTCCAAGAAATCTCATATCTCTATCATAAGTGATACTTCTTGGTAGTCCATGTAACTCCACAGTCTCTTTGAAAAATAATAAAACCACTTTAGTATCATTAGTGGTATTCTTTCATGTTATGAAATGTGCCATATTTGAAAAACTTTCCACTACAACCATCATATAATCATGACCGCTCTGTGTCCTAGGCAGTCCCAAAATGAAGTACATACTTATATCTTCCCATGGCCTCTTGAGTACTAGTAGTGGTGTATATAATCCTGTGTTTTGACTCTTTCCTTTTGCTTGTTGGAAAATTCACAACGCTCAACAAAATTCTTATCATCCTTGTTGATGCTAGGCAAAAAGTATCTTTCCTTCACCAATGCCATGGTCTTATCAATGCCAAAATATCCACCCAAACCTCCACTATACAACTCTCTAACAATATTTATCCGCAATGAGCTCCGTTTATTAGATGTGAAAACCCAAATACAATGTTCTATAAATGCTCCAAGGTGCTTTGCATGCTTTCCAAGCCTCTGCAAAATATGCATATTTTACATACAACTCTTTCATACATTCCAAACTAACAACTTCAACTAACAAAGTATTCAACAACATTATTCTTTGGCTTAGTGAATTTGCAACCTTATTCGAATTTCCAAACCCGTGCTTCAAAACAAACAAGTAACTTTGCAAAAAATCTACCCACTTGGAATGCTTTCAATTTAAATTACCTTGACTATTGATGTACTGCAATGCCTTATGATCAGTAAATAAGACAAACTTCTTTGGCAACAAGTAATTTCACCATTTCTTCAAGGGTTGTATAATATCATAAAACTCTTGATCATAAATATAGTACTTCTTCCTAGCATAATTTGATTTCTCGTTGAAGAATGCAATCAACCTTCCTTCTTGGCTCAAAACTACTTCAATTGTTGAACCAATTGCATCAGAGTCCACTTGAAACACTTTATTAAAATATGGAAGTGCCAAAATTGGTTGTTTAGTTACATTTTTCTTCAATTCTTAAAATGAATTCATGGCCATTGCTGTCCACTTGAAAATCCTCTTTTTCATGTATTCAGTAAGTGGTGCACAAATCTCATTGAAATTTTAGATAAATTTCCTATAGAAGCTCACCAAACGATGGAAAATTCTCACATCAAATGTACACTTAGGTGTTGGCCACTCCAAAATATCCTTTAACTTTTCAAAATCCATCTTCAAGCCTTCATTGGAAATAAAAAATCCTAAGTACACTAATTCCTCCTTCAGAAATGTACATTTCTTCAAAATTATCAATAGATTCTCTTCTCTCAACATCTGTAACACCTTTATCACATGCTCCAAGTGTTCTTATTTTGTTTTATTGAAAACAAAAATGTCATCTAGGTAAACGATAACAAACTTTCCCAACAATGGTTTCAAGACTTCATTTATAACTCTTATGAATGTGATAGGGGAATTGGTTAACCCAAACAACATGACTAGCCACTCAAACAACCCATCCTTTGTCTTGAACATTGTCTTCCATTCATCACCTTCCCTTATTTGAATCTGATGATACCCAAATCGATCTTTGAAAATTACTTGGCCCCAATCAAATAGTCCATGAGGTCATCCATCCTTGGTAAGGGAAACCTGTACTCAATAGTAATCTTGTTGATAGCTCATGAGTTAGTACACATTCTCCATTCACCTCCTTTCTTTGGTGTCAATATTGTATGTACAATATAGGGACATAAACTCTCTCGAATCAATCCTTTGTCAAGAAACTCTTGCACCTATCTATTCACTTCATCACTCTCTGATGGATTCATCTGATAAGGAGCTTTATTCGGTAGACTTGATCCTGGTATCAAATCAATTTGATGAAATATACCCCTCAAGAGAGGTAATTCTATGGGTATATCATATCCAACAATCTCTTTAAATTCATTCAACAAAGGTTGAATTTCCAGTGGAACATGGTTCATTTTTCCACTCTCTATAACCTGTCTTAGCATTAAGCCCAAACATAAATGGGTATTTTTATTCTCTATTAGAAATTATTTAGCTGAACATATCATAATGTAACTGCTACTACAAACATTTCTGCTATCATTTCCTTTTCCATCACTACCACTTGACTCAGTCTCCACCATAGGATCTAGTCTGTACCATTGTCCATCTTTTAAAAATTCATAAGTATTCTTCCTTCCGTCATGGAATTTTTTTATGTTAAACAACCATTGTCTTCCGAGTAGTACGTGATAGAAAACCATCTATACTATATCACACAATACCTATTCACTAAACTTTCCAATATGAAGACTTAATAAGCATTGCTTAGTCACGATCACCTATTGTCTTCTTTTCAACTGTGATACCCATTACAGATTTGGATATGGAAGACTTTTAAATTTTAACTTATCCATTATCTCTGTGGATACTAAATTTTCTATACTTCCACCATCTATGATCAGATGACAACACTTATCCTGAATTTTGCATTTAGTTTTAAAAACTTTCTTTCTCCACTCAAGCTCTTTTTTTTTGTCTTTATCTTAGGCTTAAGTAACACTCTTATAAACATCAAGTTTTCTCCCTATCCATGTTGAAGTACTTCCACATTACTTCTAGCAACTGCTGCCTCATATTCCTATATAACTTGTGCTCTGGCCTCATTTCTCCTCACTGTATTCTTCTTTTCCAAACATTCTGATGCCTTGTGACCTTCTACTCCACATCTATAACAGGTGATCACATAATTTCCTCTACCAAATCCTCTGCCTCTTCCATCACCACTTCCTCCTCTTGTATTCTAGTCATTGGTCACTTCATCTTCCTTCTCATTTATTCTAGAATCACTTGCTTTGCCCCTACCTGTAGCTCATTTTCCCTTAAACTTCTTCTACAACCTTCTATTGATATTTTCTTGCACCTTCAAAGAAACTTGATAGGATTCATTTTCATTATTAAAGTAATGCATAATCATCTCATCTTGAATATGATTTTTCAACCCATTTACATATCTCACCACTCTTTTATATTCTGGTTCCTTTATCCCCATCTAAGTGACTGTTTGAAAAATTCCTTAGTATATTCATAGACATATGTCTCTTTCTGTCTTAAGTTTTTCACATTCTTGCACAAATCCTGCTGGTAATCAACATGTAGTAATTTCTCCTTGATTTTTCTCACCAACTTTCTCCAGGTTCTAATCTTCTCTTATCGGTTATCTACCCTATCCTTCTGTAACATATCCCACTAGAGTGAAACATGAACTTTTAGATTTTTCATGGAAAATCAAACCCAATTTGGATCCTGGACATTTTCATACTCAAAATATCTTTCAATCTCTCCTATCCTATCAACGAGAGTCTCAAATTCCAAACTACCATCGTAGCATGAAACTTCCACCCTTGCACTACCTATTTCCTTTAGAAAATATATCAAACGTATTGTTGGGTCTACTTCCTGAACATTTATCTTTTCTTCAGGCTCATTTTTAGACTCTGAATCAGTTTCAACATCTCTAAGCATTCTATTTTCCATTTCTTCTATCCTCCTTCGCAATTCCTCTAATTCTCTATTCCTCGCACCTACTTGTGTAGCTCTTGCTCTATGTGACAACATCCTTACAAGCTGTCTTTTAGACCTCACTTGGACTAACATTCACAGGTGTTACTTCCAAGAACTATCTCTCACAACTTAGGAGCTATGCATCTCTAATACCACTTGATGCAATCACCCTTGATCCTGTACTCAACCAACTATAGAACTGGGTTTCGTCCCACATAGTGCACAACTAAAAACTAACAACATTAACATAAATTTAACAACATAAAGAATTCCAAGAAGAAATTACAATCATAGAAAAATGGAAACAAGAAACAATACCATTAAATAGAGACTCAAGATTATTTATTAAGTAGACAAAATTTTGTCTTTTAAAGTCTCATTACTTTTACTAGATAGTCTAGTACAGTTCTCATTTTGATTCAATGACTGGTGTGTGTTCATTGATCCCCACCATGAACCCCAAAAATGGTGCCCCATTCTCTGTTCTCTTTTCATGAAAACGTCCCCTCTCCAATTCCTTTTTTCTGTCTCCCCTTTCCCCATGCTAACTACTCTCTGTTTTCTTCCCCCCCGTTTCTTGGAGGTTGAACCATCACTCCAACCATTTTTGTTTTCCCCAAGAGTTTCTTGTTTTCTTCCCAAGATGAGTCGGACACAAGGAAATTTCAACAATTTGGATTCTCAACCATTTTCTAAATGTGCATTGGGAACTTAGAAAACTATGAATATTAACTTCTTCAAATCATTTCAAGCAATTTGTCTTCCATCTCGTGGTTGGCGCACCAATTGTCATGGAATTCTTGCAAGACATGTGGAGTCATGATCCAAAACACTCTAACATAATTTCCCCTCACCTAGAGTTGCAACGTTGGTGTTGCAACAATGTGTTTTACAACATAGGTGTTGCAACAACGAGTGTTACAAAAATAGGAGTCACAACGATGTTGTTACAACAATGTGATTTACATCATGGGTGTTGCAACACCGATGTTATATCAATGTGAGTTACAACATTAGTGTTGCAGCAACATGATTTACATCATGGGTGTTGCAGCAACATGTGTTACATCACTATTTTCACAACAACATGAGTTATAACATTGGTTTCACAACAATGAGAGTTACAACACTTACTTTAAACACTAGTGTTACAACAATGGGAGTTGCGACACTTATCGCACCCTACAATTTATTAACTTGAGAAATTGAAATGTTTTTTGTTGACGTAGATTTCTTAAGGTCAAATATGCTTCTGCATCATGAGGAGATGGATGATTATTCCTTCAACTACCCTTTGGCAGCCAAATATTCATATCGCTTCGTCGATCTTCGAAACACAATCTTGTAATTTTTTTTTTTTATAGCTTCCTCTTTATTTATGTGAAGAGTTAGATTATATTCTTTGAAGAATTGCTTGATTGATAATTTTCTATTTTTGATTTTTGTTTTTTTCAATAAACTTATCATTTACCCATTTCAATTTCATGACTGTCAAGCATGAAATTGAAATATTTTGTATGGACACATTCGATAAACTCTAAAAGTCTTCCTCCTTATTAAAGTAAATGAGCCTTTGAAACACCTATAATCTCAAAAATTTTAAGTTTGATGAACATATGGTTATGTGAAAATTTCTATAGCATTAGGATATGAGCTAGTCACATTTGATTCATGTTATGCCTTGATCATTTTTAATGATGTTATGATTGTTTCTTTACCCCTTCATGATTTTGGTTCTAAAACTATGACATAAACCTATGATCATAATGCTACCTTTGGCTGTCATGTCACAGTCTAATGACTGTATTCCCTGGCTAGTAGCTGTGCTCTGAAACTATTACATCTCCGTCCTGTTTACCTGAACTTGCATTCATTTCATCATTTGATGGTGCTTCGTAATAAGGGATTAGGTTCTTAGCAGGTGAGGTGGTTTTTGAGTGCATTTTTCCTCTGGTTCAAGGTTTAATCAATAGTAAGAGTAGGAGTCATGGTAGCATCCTCCTGAAATTGTAGTTTTTGGGCCACCTTTGACAATGCAAAACATACCATTGGTTTCGGGTTGTTTCAAATGCAGACTCCTCCATTATGCACCTTTTGGTATATCATAATCAAGTATATGGATCCTGTAGTTAGGGTCGAGCCAAATGGATCACAGGCTCTTCTCTCTCACGATGATGATGTGTATGACCTCGCTGTCTTCAGATGGGTTAAGTTTATACAGTCATTTGAGGTTTTTAATCTGGAAGTCTCCCAGACCTTTGACAGTGCTAGAGATAATATAGGTGATCTACAGTTGCAAGTTGATGATGAATCAATAGCAGAGGCCACAAGAAGGATACTACTGGTTCAAAAACCTAAAAATCGAAGGTATCCCTTGGCATCTATTGATGATTTCGAGAAAGTCACGCTACGACGTTAAAGGTACACCCATCCATCTGTTCAAGACTCGCTGGCATGGTTTATTATTGATAATCAAATAGTTCGTCACCTATAAGGGACGCTATGGATTGGTATTTTTATTTCATGTGTGCATGATAATGGTATTCCTAGGTTTTAAGTTAATGTGCCATTTTATTTGCTTAAAAGCCTACAGAAGATGTGTAGATTCTATCAGAGACAAAACCCCAACTCAGAATCCAGTCTTTTCCACCATGGTTTGATCCAAGTTTTGGTTAATTCCCATTTGTCGAAGGTAGGAGATAGTTGGCAAGGCTTCCTTGTTAGGAATGGTTTTGTTTTGCTGCCACCACAACTTGTAACACCCTGGGTTTTAGACCCCCCATTTTAAATAATGTATTGTTACAATGCTAAGAGGCTTGAGTGCCCAAACAATTATTAGAGGGGCCAGTATGCCCAAGACATGTAATGTTTTTTATCATTATTATCAATAACTACATCTCTACAGACAAGGACTAGAGTTATAGGGGGATATGATTCCACAAGAGAGGGGGCTTGAGGGGCTAAATGTTTATTCCCTATTTTAATTACCCTTTTTGTCTAAGGGAGGGGATCGGTTATGTGAGATTCTTGGGGAAGGCCAGGAGGTTCTTGATTACCTACAAAAAATACTTAAACCCATCCCTGGTTTGATTGTGGGGTTGGTCGTTGGCTCACTTGCTCCTTCACTTCTGCATTTGTACCATTCTTTCCCTCACACACTTTCATGCACCCACTTACCCATTCATTGATCCATCCTCATTTGGGTCTTGGCTTGGTAAAGGGAAAGGAACTGCTAAATATTAGCCACGATATAGTTGGTTGCAGTGGTCATTGGTGAAATCCAGCCATGACTTGAGGCCTGCATGTATGAGATGCATTGTCTTATGCCCTGTTTTTCTCAGAGCTGCGAGTCTTGAGAGTTCCAGTATTGAGATTTTGGACCAGCTGTGCTGGAGCCCTCAAAGGAGAAGGACTTCCCAAGGGATTGTGTGGTAGAGAAGTGTGGAGGTCCATTCTCTTGAGTGGTGCAGGCTGGGTAGAAGAGAGTTGGGTACTTGGATTGCTTTGGGTGCTGGGAAACCTGTGAGAGCTGACTGGTTTGGGAACCCAAGTAACACTCTGAAACCGTCCTTGTGGATTTATAGCCCTAGCTCAGGGGTGACATTGTCGTTGAGATTTGGAGAAGCAATTTCTACGTTTGGGTGGAACGTCCTTGGTCTGAAGCCAGTTGGTGTCGCACTTTTATAAAGATAAGTGCTCTTTGTTGTGATATTATTATCTATGTATGAATGTATTCTGCTGTGTATTTTATTTATCGTTTAACTAAATCTTAGATTATGCATGCTTGTTGGATATTTCTGTGCATGTCGTTAAACCTTTTACCTTATGCATCCTTATTAAATAAATAAGGTATTGGTAAGAGTACGAAGTCCAAGGGTGGTCTTGAAGGTAGCACACCTCGACTTGTGGGTGGCTGGGAATTTTACAGATTGGTATCAGAGCCTTTAATTGAAACACTGGGCCGAGTCTGTTGGTCAGAGTCTCTTGGTCAAGATCAAACTTTGACCATGAAGTTGAAAATCTCAAGAGGAATGGCATTGCAGAATCTACAAAGGAGTTAGATCATGAGAGACCCATTCTAAGGGGTTTGAAGGATCGTGACCATCCCCTTTGAATTCAGGATCGATCGCCACTGTAGGATCAAGAGAGATCCGAGATTGTTGGATCAGAGGACAGGTGAAAAAGGGTCATACAATGAAAAGGAAGAAAGGGTTAAGGTCACAACTGTCAAATCCCATTGGAGAGAGAGATCAACGAACAACAGGAATTGCGGGGAACCAAGTTGCATGGGAAATAATTCCTCAAGGTGGTCCCGCAATCCAAACCACGGTTTCCCCGAGGGGTTACATGTCAGTGTCAGGATAATTGCGAGGTGAAAAGCAGGTTACTCCAAATTGCCGATGCGTGCCCCCAAAAATTGAAAGGCATGCAGTGATGTGACATGTTGATACTCGAGCGATGAACCTCCGAAGAGTAGAAGCAGCTAGAGACCATTGATCTATAGGAGGACATGTGTCAATTGATCATGTGCTTCGGGTGAACGTACTCCGGGAAAAGGCAAGTGAGGAGAAGTTGAGAATTGAGATTTTCGGACCTTAGATATTCGAAGTGAATTACAACCGTCCGATCCAGGAGGAAACATAGCAGAAATCCATGCACTTCGGGGGAAAGTGAAGGTTGAGAGTTGAGTTCTCTGAAGTTTGAAGACCAAAAGAAATCATAGCCATCGATTTGTGGGGGACATAGATCTCGGTTGTCCATTTAGAAGCACCGTCAAGATTGCGAGATCAACATTCACCTTACATTGCGGGGACAGGAAGTGCTCAGGATTTATGAAGTTGAGGGCAGGCCGCAATCGAGACCACGATTTTGGAAAAAGGACACGTGGTGGCTCAAGGTGAATTGTGGGGCGAAAATTAGTTTGGTTCCAAACCACCTTGGAGCGTGGCCACAATCATGCGTCTGCATGAGGTCACCACCTAAGGTCACATTTAAGGAGGGGCCAAGAGAAAATGAGCTAGCATTAACTTTGAGATTTTCACAAGGGAAAAGGAGACAGTCGCAGGGCCCATCAGACCTCCGCTAGAAAGCCAAAAGGGTCTGGGTTTAGATATAGAACGAAACCATCAAGGTTTCAGAGAGCCAGTTTGGCTTGGGATTGAAGATCCTTGATTGGGAGGTTTCCCATCCCTTAAGAGAGAAGGGGGTCTGCATTAACAAGAAAAAGGAACTGTAGCATTGTTGAAAATTTTGTTTATCATATGCGTAATTCTAACAAAATGGTCACTTGCACATTTTTCAGAATTAAGGGGCTTAAGCACATCATCTCAGGATGTATTGAGAAAATGGAAGAAGGTGAGGGAGCCTCCAGTCATGATAAGGATGCCGAAGGATAGAATACCAGAGTTGGTAATGCAGAGACCGAGTCCAATGGACGCAAGAGAAAAGGAGAGCATGAAATGTTAATAGAAATGGTAAGAATCCTGAAGATGGAATTGCAGAGCTACAAAGAAGACAATGAGAGAATGATGAGAGAGAAAATTCAGATAAATGATCGAGTGTTGCAGATCTTAAATCAGTTGCAGAGACAAATGAAGAAGGGATCAAAATCAAGACAAGAGGAAGAAGGCATGTGCTATGAAAGAAGGGATGATCGTGGAAGAGCTGGTTATTCTATAAGTTCTAGAAGAGCTCATGGACACCACTCACCTCCTTACTCATAAATAAAGTTTTATGCATCAGAAGATCCCATAAGTAGTCCAGAGGTGTCTCATGTTAGACACCAAAGAAGGAAACAAGAGGTAGATAGTTTGCAAGGAGAGCTGAGGAAGCTCAAGCCACCTTCTTTTGATGGTGAAATAGAAAGGGAAAATGATTCCAAAGAATGGTTGCTTGGGATGAAGAGATATTTTTAGTTGCATAACTATTCCTCGAAGCTGGAAGCTAGGATTGCCACCTACCATTTACACGAGAGAGCTACAATGTGGTGGGATCAATTGAAGCAAGTGGAACATGTTAATGAAAGTAGCATCACTTGGAAGCAGTTCAAGAAGTACTTTCTGAAGGAGTACCTCTCAGAGAATTTATATGACAAGAAAATGTAAGAGTTCCTTGAAATCAGTTTGGGAAGCATGACTATGGCAGAGTACGAGAAGAATTTCTTGGGATTCTTAAAATATGTCAGGTTCATTGGTGATGAGAAAGTGAAAATACAAATATTTCTAAGTAGACTGCCATCCTTTTATAAGGAAAAGATAAAGTATGATGAGTCCAAGACCTTGACTGAGGCCATCAGGAAGGCTAAATACTTGTATGAGCAAGGCCGGGGAAGAGAATCCCTACAGAAATCTTGGAAGGACAAGAAGAATGAGAAGTCTGATCAAAGGAGGAAAGGATTCAAACCCCCCTTCAATAGGAATGAGCCTAATAGAAATCATCAAGATCAGTATGCTAAAGGGGATTCCAAGAAGGAAGATTCCTTGGGAAAAAGGGGAAGACCACCAATCCAATGATGGGGATGCAAGGAAGATCACTTATACAAGGATTTCCCACACAGAAAAGATAGAGTGAAGACTGTGAAAAACATCCAATAGGCTACAATAGTCGAAGATATGGGAAGAATATATGTAGATTTAAATGATCAACAAGAAGATTACCAATCCAATATGATCAAGGTGGAAGGTAAGATAAAAAATGAGCATGCTGCTATTTTGATTGATTCAGGAACAAGTCATTGTTACATTGATCCTAAGATAGTGGATAGATTACATTTGGAGAAAAGTAAACTTGGAAAAGCAAGTTTGGTATAGTTAGCCACTAGAACCAAAAAAAGAATTCATTATATGGTCAGAAGTTGTTCCATAAGTCTTAATGGCGTGAATACTAGTATTGATCTAAATATCATACCATTGGGGTCTTATGATATTCTGATTGGAATGGATTGGTTGGCCAAGCATCATGCTATCCTAGATTGTCATAACAAGACATTTACATGTCTTGATGGAAATGGAAAATAGAGCACTGTGAAAGGAGTTCCAAGACCCATCTCTATAAGGGAGATTTCAACCTTATAACTAAAAACATGTTTTAGGAAAGGATGTCAATTGTATGCAGCTCATGTGGAAGAGCCAGAAAATACAAAGGTACCAAGCCTTGAATATTTCTTGGTACTACAGGAATTTGAAGATGTATTCCAAGAAATACTCAGATTGCCACCAAGAAGGGAGATAGATTTATCAATTGATTTAGTGCCAGGAGGTGCCTAGGTGTCAAAAACACCTTACAAAATGAGCACATCAGAGTTAAAAGAATTAAAAATGTAGTTGGAGAAATTGTTGAAGAAAGGGTACATATGTCCAAGTGTTTCACCTTGGGGAGCACCAGTACTTTTTGTCAAAAAGAAAGATGGAACCTTGAGGTTGTGTATTGAATTTTGACAACTGAACAAGTATACTATAAAGAACAAGTATCCTCTACCCCGAATTGATGACCTCTTTGATCAACTAAGAGGAGAAAATATATTTTCAAAGATTGACCCGAGGGTAGGATACCATCAGGTAATAATCAAGAAAGAAGACATTCATAAGACAACCTTTAGGACTAGGTATGGACATTATGAATTTGTAGTGGTGCCATTTGGACTGACCAATGCACCAACTTTCTTCATGTGCTTAATGAATGACATATTCATAAATTATTTGGATAAGTTTGTCATAATATTCCTGGATGACATACTTATCTATTCTAAGTCTGAAGAGGAGCATGAACATCACTTAAGACTGGTATTGCAAGTACTGAGAGAACACCAGTTGTATATCAAGTTGAGTAAGTGTTTTTTTTTTATCAAAAGTAGATCCATTACTTGGGACACATTATTTCAGAGCAAGGCATAGTAATAGATCCAGAGAATATCGAAGCCATTAGAGGATGGCCAACACCCAAAAATGTGTTAGACGTCAGATCTTTTATGGGATTAGCTGGATACTACAGAAGGTTCATAGTAGGGTTCTCTAAGATCGCTCATCCCATCACTTCTTTGCAAAAGGAGGGAACTAAATTTGAATGGACACTCAAGTGTGAAAATAATTTTAATCTGTTGAAAGAATTACTTACTAGTGCACCTGTGTTAAAGATTGCTGACCCAAATGAAATTTTTGTGGTATGTACAGATGCATGTAAGGAAGGACTTGGGGGATTCCTCATGCAAAATGGACATGTCATTGGATATGAGTCCAGAAATCTTAAGGAACATGAGAGGAACTATGCCACCCACGACTTGGAACTTGCTGCCATTGTTCATGCCTTGAGGATGTGGAGGCATTATCTCATGGGGAAGAAATTCGAATTAAGGACATACCACATTGGCCTGAAGTATCTTTTTGAACAACTGACCTTGAATTCCAGAAAAAACAAGATGGATGGAATTTTTAAGTGAATATGACTTCGATATCAAGCATATCAAGGGAAAGGATAATAAATTTTCCTATGCACTTAGTAGAAGAGTGCATCTCATGCATGCTACTGCCTTCAATATGAATCATCCAGAATTGAAGAGAAAAAATTTTGATGGTCTTTTTATAGATCAACATTATCTACAGGTAAAGGAAAACTTACAACAAGGAGATGTACAACAGAAAATAAAGGAGTATGAGATAAAGGAAGATAGATTAATCATGCATAAAAATAGAATCTATGTTCCTAGTTTCAGAGAACTGAGGAATTTGGTACTGAAGGAAATGGATGATGTTCCTCATGCTGGACATCTCGGTTACTAGAAAACAATTACAACAATAAGAATCCAGTTCTTTTGGCTGGGAATGAAGAAGGATGTTGCTGATTACATCACTCGATGTATGGAATGCCATAAGGTGAAGGCTGAGCATAGACACCTAGCAGGGTTGCTGCAGCCATTGCCAATACTAGAGAAGAAATGGGAAGTGACCACAATGGATTTCATCATAGGATTACCTAGAATGAATAAGTAACATGATTCAATGATGGTGATGGTTGAAAAATTAACAAAGGATGCTCATTTTGTGCCTGTGAAGACAACACATACAACGACTAATATTGTAGAAATTTTCATGAAGGAAATTGCTAGGTTGCATGGGATACCTAGGAAAATTGTCTCGGTCAGAGATAAGAAGTTTACCTTCAATTTATGGAGGGGATTGTTTAAAGGATTTGGCACAAATATAAACTTTAGCACAACATATCATCCCCAGATGGATGGACAAACAAAGAGGGTCAATTGAATAATTGAAGACACGCTGAGAATGTATGTGATGGATAAGCCATCTAAGTGGGAAGATTACTTACACTTGGTTGAGTTTGCATATAATAATGGGTATCAAGCTTCATTAAGAATGAGCCCATTTGAAGCCTTGTATGGTAGGAAATGCGATACTCTAGTAAGCTAGAACAACCCAACAGATAGAGTGGTACTTGGGTTGGAGTTGCTCAAGGATATGGAAGACTAAGTGGTTAAGATCAAGCATAATTTAAAGGCAGCTCAGGATAGACAGAAAGTTTATGAAGACAAGAATAGGACAACTAGATAATTTAAAGTAGGGGAGAATGTACTTTTCAAAGTGAAGCCCATGAAAAGATCTTTGAAATTGGGTAGTTGTACAAATATGGTAGCCATATTATGTGGTCCATTTGAAATATTAGAAAAAATAGGGCAAGTTGTATACATGCTTACATTTCCTGCTTCCATGAATGTGGATAATGTATTTCATGTATCTTTACTAAAGAAATATGTACATGATCCTAACCATGTTATTGATTGGCATCTGATTCAAGTAGAGACAGAGGGAGACTTTCAGGTTCAACCAGTGCGGGTATTGGAAATAAAGGTCAAAATTCTATAGAATTAAGTTATAGAGTTGGTAAAAGTTCAGTGGACCTGCTATGGTCCTAAATATGCTACTTGGGAGCATGAATATGCCATGTGGGCAGATTACCCACAATTTTTTGAATAAATTTGAGATTTTGATCTCTATTTTGTATATGCACCGAGGACAGTGCCAAGATAAGGGGCAGGGGATGTAACACCTTGGGTTTCAGACCCCCCATTTTAAATAATGTATTGTTACAATGCTTAGAGGCCCGAGTGCCCAAAAAATTATTAAAGGGGCCAGTATGCCCAAGACATGTAATGTTTTTGATCATTATTATTAATAACTACATCGCTGGCTACTAGACGGACAAGGACTAGAGTTATAGGGGGCTATGATTCCAAAAGAGAGGGGGCTTGAGGGAATAAATGTTTATTCCCTATTTTAATTACCCTTTTTGTCTAAGGGAGGGGATCGGTTACATGAGATTCTTGGGGAAGTCCAGGAGGTTATTGATTCCCCATGAAAAATACTTAAACCCATACTTGGTCTGATTGTGGGGTTGGTCGTTGGCTCGTTCGATCCTTCACTTCTACATTCGTACCATTCTTTCCCTCACACACTTTCATGCACCCACTTACCCATTCATTGATCCATCCTCACCTGTGTCTTGGCTTGGTAAAGGGAAAATAAATGCTGAAGATTAGCCATGGGATAGTTGGTTGTAGTGGTCGCTGGTGCAATCCAGCCATGACTTGAGGCATGCATGTCTGAGATGCATTGGCTTGTGCCCTGTTTTTCTCATAGCTACGAGTCCTGGGAGTTCCAACATTGAGATTCTGGACCAGCTGTGCTGAAGCCCTGGAAGGATAAGGACTTCCTGAGGGACTGCGTGGAAGAGAAGGGTGGAGGTCCATTCTCTCGGGTGGTGTAGGCTGGGTACTTGGATTGTCATGGGTGTTGGGAAACCTGTGAGAGCTTGAGAGATGACTGGTTTGGGAACCCATGTAACACTCTGGAACCATCCTTGTGGATTCATAGCACTGGCTTGAGGGTGACACCGCTGTTGATATTTGGAGCAGTAGTGTCTACGGTTGAGTGGAACATCCTTGGTTTGCAGCCAGTTGGTGTTGCCTTTTCATAAAGATAAGTGCTCTCTGTTGTGATATTATTATCTATGTATGAATGTATTCCGTTGTGTATTTTAATTATCGTTTAACTAAATCTGAGATTATGCATGCTTGTTGGATATTATTGTTCATGTCATTAAACCTTTTATCTTATGTGTCCTTATTAAATAAAGAAGGTACCAATAAGAGTACGAAGTCCAAGGGTGGTCTTGAAGGTAACACACCTTGTCCTGTGGGTGGCTGGGGATGTTACAAAACCAGTCAGTAACCTACCTCTGTGTGTTGATGATTCTACCAACCATTGCCTATCATCTCACTCTCTGCAAGGTCTTCGAGTGGAATTACAAGTCACAAATGACCCAACATTACCTCTCGATGACCCTATTGATTCTCATCAATCAATGAAGGTCACCTATAGGAAGCACAAATTCATCCCAAAGAAGTACTTAGAGGAAGTGTTGAGTCAGCTAAGGGGTAAGGTACATGTCGTCCCTAATCCTGTACATAATTTGGTTTATGAAAATAAAATAAAATCAAGAGACAGGGTAAGCAAAACACGCAGAGGGTTCATGATATAGATTTCAGGAATAAAAGTAATGACCAAATTCTTTCAAGAATGACTAGGAATTGACACCAAAACCACGATAAACCTATCCCCATAGTTGATATCGAGGACATGATCTCTATTGACGACAGTAGTTCTGATGCCACTAAAATAGATTCACCCCAATATGATTTTATGTCTAACTTTCCTCCATTTCTAAAGGAGAAAGAGAGATTTTCTGGTATTCAGTATGATTTGAAAAGGGTTATGGAGAAGGATAAACCATTAAACTCAGATCATACTCGTCCACTACCGAATCTGGAACAGGTATACTGTGAGGGTTATTTTAATTGGATCTAGAGATATTACCGTGACATCCCTTATCTACAGGCTCAACTAAATCAAGTTATGGATCATAATTTAGCTTTGGAAAAGGAAAATGAATATTTGAGAGCTAGCATCGAACTGGTTTCAACCAGGGCCAGCAAACACTTCAGGAGGTCAGGGGATATTATTATAAACAATTGCACCAATTTCAACGCTATTATCAATTAAGAATTATCTCATGTTTCTTTTTCAAAGGTTTGATGGGTAAACATTCTTCTTGGAATTTACTTTTGGTTTGTTTAGTGATATCTAAAATTGTTTTATTTTGGTTTTATTTAGACTAGCTACAAAATCCTAGATTTTGTAGCTTGTCTTTTAATTTATTAATTTGATTTCTTTTCTAATTTAAATTTCGTTTTTTTCTCAGGTGTGAAGAAGATCAATGTGAAAAGGTTGAAGGAAGGAGTAAATAGTCGGGAATGCTCCAAATTTTTAATTTTCATTTTGAGAAACAATTTCAAGAATATTTGGATGATGTAACTATTTTGGATAGCTGTCACAACAAACCTATCTTTTTGGTTATTTTTTATTTAATACTTTATCTAAATAGATCTGTCTCTATCTTGTATGATATGAGAACATACCATGAATTTATTTTAAATAGTAGTTCTTGCCCAGGAACACATGCAATTCTTTTGGGACCTGATGATGGACTTATCGTTTTGATAAATATATGAAATGCAGTTTAATTTTTGGCTTTAGTCCTTCTGCAGAATGTACAATGTGATTATTGGCCTTCATATATTTTCTGGGCATGAAAAACTTATATGTTATGAATTAACTTTAGTCTGTTCAACATTTATGTTTTAATGTTGTGTTTATCTCTCACGTGGTCCATTATTTATTGGTTATTATAATCTCCGTGGCTAATCATCTATCTATACATTTTGAGTTTACGTCGAATGTTAGATTTTGATAATACCATTTTCCAAAGATTGAAGTTAACTTCATATTCAACTTTTGAATAATTTAAAGTTATATGAGGAAAATTCATTCGTTTTTCTGTTTATTATAGATTTCTTTCGAAATACAAAAAATTGCTTGATTTGTTTGAAGAAATATCATTCTTTTCTTATTTCCACAGATTTATGCTTCGAAACAAGTTAAGTGGAGCCTACATTACACAGAAAAATGAATATAGCTCAGTACCTTTTCTTTACAGCTGATCAACATCAAGTTAGTTATCTTTCTTTTTATTTGATTTATTTACTTTACGAATAAATAATGATTAGATCATTCAAACTTTAATTCTTTGTTCATTACAGTTATATCATTTCAAATCTTATTCGTTCATTTATTGTTGTTTGCTACTTATAGTAATAGAACAATTTCTTTACTTTTGCATCTTATTTAAACTTTGATTCGTTAGTTAAAGTTATCATTTTCACAAGTCTTTATTTAAACCTTGTATCTGTACATACATATTGTATATAATACGACTACATGCTAAATACATACATACATACATACATACATACATACATACATACATACATACATACATACATACATACATACATACATACATACATACATACATACATACATACATACATACATACATACATACATATATATATATATATATATATATATATA
>JASDQU010102319.1:0-58354 GCA_032191745.1 Picea mariana | reverse complement strand
ATATATATATATATATATATATATATATATATATATATATATACATGTATGTATGTATGTATTTATGTATTTAGCATGTAGTCGTATTATATATATATATGTTAATTGATAGGATTATATAGTTAGATAGTTTTATCTCTCTTAGTTACTTTAGCATTTTCATTGGCTAATGAAGCCATAAAACCCATCAAGGTAGGTTATTCCAAATGGCTTGGGTTAACTAGACAACCCTAGACCGGATCTTCCCTTCTCATTGACGGTGTGTCACAAACGCCCATCAACAAATGGAATTAGAAGGAGGGTCTGAAAGTAATTGATGGCATGAGGAATTTGTAAGACTCCCCCAAACAATCGTTCTCCAGTCGTGATGCGTAGTCGCTCAGACCCTACCGTTATACCTGATCTAGCCACCACGTCAGAAGCTACACATGACATTCTCGCTAAACTCATGAAACCGATTCCTCATGGTATTGATGTACAAGAAATTATCTGTAATTCTTGCCATTCAATTTTAAGAACCTAGGGTGCATTATCCTGACTTAGACAATATGGTGGACAACTAAATCAACCCTTTGATTTTTCCAATCTACAAGAAGATCCTCTTGGAATTGGTATGCCTGGTCACACACTAGGTGACAATTATTCTGATCCTTTTGAAGCACTAATCCTAGGTGCTATGGGATTTGGTCTTCCACCATCCCCACCTGGGTCTTCTCCACCCTCTTCAAGAGAAGAATCCTCTGACGAAGGCAGTTCTTCGTCTGGGAAATATCAAAATTAACCCCCATCAACTCCCAAGGATAACCAAAACAATCCTGCCAGACCTTAGCTCGATCAAGATGCCGTGGCAGTACCTGGACCTCAACATCCATTACCCAAACATCTTGAAAAGTGGATACCCAAATTTGACCCCGATTCGAAGCAATAAACTGAGGATTATATCAAGAAATTCATGTTAGCTGTTAGGATTCAGAATGTCGAACATGAGGATGTCATGTGCAGGCTATTCACTTACACTTTTGAGGGAAATGCCTCCACCTGGTATTTTTCACAACAACCCCAAACTATCATTTCTTGGGATAAGTTTGAGACCTTTTTCTTAGAAAAGTTCGGAGATGATAAATCTCCAGAAGTTATGGTAATGGAAATTTCCAATATAAAAATGAACCCTAAAGATAAATTCAAGGATTTCAATCAGATATTACTTACGCTTCAAAATAAAATCCCTATAGAATCAATGCCTACTGAAAACTTGATTGTTGCATACTATGCTAAATCCCTACACCATAATATAGCTATATGGGTTAAAAGGTCTAAGAAAAACATGTTACTGGAAGCTTTTGAGGAGACAGTCCTTATCGAGAATGACATTCTTAGTTTAAAGGATAATGCAAATGTTGAAGCCGAATTAACCTCCTCTTCTAAAAACAAGATAAAAATCCTCAATAGACCTCCCCAAAATAAAAAGGAACAAGAAACTTTAGACTTGGAAAGTTTACAAAAATCTTTTCAGAAGTTACATAATCAAGTCATAGACTTGAAAAGATCTGATAAAGAAGCATATACAAGTAAATGAAACTTTAGACCACCTTTTAGGAAACCTTTTCCTCCAAACAGACCAAACCCAACCACAAAAGGTCTAAATTTTGAAGGGTTACAATATGCTTTACAAGAACTATTGGAGGCACATAGTGCTGTTTCTATACCGCTCAAAAACCAAAATGACACAGGTGAAGAAGAAACACCTGATGAGGAGGACTCATCTCCTCCAGTCTTCGGACATCTTTCTGACAATATTTTCCAAGCTAATTTTGAAACTATTCATAAAAATTAACATCCGTATAATACTCGAAGTAAGGTGCAAAACACATCCTCACCTGAGACAAATAGAAATATGGTATCCAAACAACCAAAACATGTTGAAAAAACATGAAAACCTATTTCCCTAGATTTAGAATATGATTTGGTTGAAGATCTTAAAAAACTAAGGGAAAATATATCAATTTTTGAACTACTTAAATTCCCTCTTATCCTTTAGAAAATGCTCCGAAGTATAACTAATAATAGTAAAAAGAATGAGCCTTTAAGCAAAAAATCAGTAGAAAATGGTGTAAATAAAACAAAAGATGTCTTGGGTAAAATATCACCTGAAGATTAGAATAAAAAGGACACATCAGAGAAGACTGTAGGGAATTTAGATAAAATTATTTCAGGTACAACAATAAAAAATCAACAGATTTCTCCTCCCATGCCATGAAAAAATGTACCACCATTCTTTTTAACTTTCAAAAATTTCAACAAAAATGTGCATAATTGTATGGTTGATTCCGGGGCCTTGTCGAATGTAATGTATCTGTCTGTTTGAAAAAATATTAATGCTGAAGTAAAACTTTCTAATTTGAAAATCATTCAGTTAGACATAACTAATGTCACAATCGTTGGTGAACTTAAGGATGTATTGATTAGGTTGTCATCTAACCCAAAAGTCCACCGGTAATTGATATAATTGTCATTGATATTCCAGAAGTTTATGGCTTATTTTTGAGAAGAGATTGGTCAAAACAATTGCATGGTTATTTTTCTACAGAGTGGTCTCATCTGTGGTTACCAGAGAATGACCATCCTAACAAGATAATAATTAATAGAGAACGTTATCTGAAGTACACTGTTACAGATTTAAATGACTCCAATGATCCTTTTACCGCTGCTGTAAATACAATTCAAGCTCAATGAATGAACACATTTTTTGGAAATTTCATGACTGAAATATCCACTATCAAAAACCCAGAACAACAATCTGAAATATCAACCCATACACAGCTAAAAACTGTGGAAAATTATCCAAACATTGTTGATGACGATGAAATCTGGTCTTTATACTTTGATTGATCTAAATCTCATGAAGGAGTCGGTTCTGGTTGTGTTTTGATCGACCCAAAAGGTAATAAGACATTCATTTCCTATCGATTAGAATTTGAATGTACTAACAACACAACAGAATATGAAGCACTCCTGCATGGACTGAAGAAGGCACTAGATCTCAAGGTGCCAAGCTTGGTGGTGTTTGATGACTCTGCAATTGTAGTTAAGCAGGTAAAAAGCACTATTCATTGTTTATCACCTCATCTCAAAAACTACCAAACCGAGGAATAGAGATTAATACATAAATTTCTTGCTTTTAACATAAGTTCCATTCCTAGATCTAGTAATTCTGAAGCTGATTTATTGGTTAATGTCGCTTTGGAATTATTACTTGCTGAGGTTTTTTCTCCTAATGGATTTTCTGTTGAATTGTTATTCAGTCCATTGATCCTTGACAACATTACCAATTGGCGAGTGTTGGATGAGGATCGACAAATCATAAATTTAATGCATATGTAGGACACTTTCCAAGATGCTGTAATCGATGAAAGCACCTACAATGAAAAGCTACGTGATTTTTTGGTAATATCTGACCCTCATTCTATGGAAATATCATCTGATCTAGTAAACTCTATCCCCAAGTATTTTTTTAAATTAGAAAAAAATTATGATCTACATGACAAGTTTAGGGGAGTGGTTAATTGAAAAACAAACAGTTCTTCGTTACTGTATGAAACTATAAATTTAAGAACGCAAGATAATCCTCAGAATATCAATCTGGGCAAAGGGTGTTGTGAACAAGGAATATTTGCATTCATAAAATTGTTCAAAGAATTCAAAGATGTGTTTTCTTGGACATACGATGATTTAAAAACCTTTGATCCAAACATAATACAACAAATAATTCCCATGAAGCCCCAAACCCAACCATTTCAGCAAAAACTTAGGAAAATACATGCTAAATTAGAACCCACAGTAAAAAAGAAACTAAATAAATTGCTAACCACTAAGATAATTTTTCCATTTTGACATACTCAATGGGTATCCAACTTAGTCCCGGTAAGAAATAAGAATGGAGAAATTTGTCTTTGTGTCAATTTTCGTAATTTAAACCGAGCCTCTAATAAAGACAATTATCCCGTTCCTCCAATGGAATAAAAAGTGCAACAAGTATCTGGTTCGGAAAGACTATCTTTATTAGATGGTTTCTTAGGATATAACCAGGTCCTTATGTCTCCATATGATCAGTTGAAAACCACTTTACGCATCCTGTGGGGCACCTATGCCTATCGAAAAATGTCTTTCAGATTGATTAATGCTAGAACCACTTTCCAGAGTGCAATGGATATTGCCTTTCGTGGCCTTATCAACCAATTAGTTGTTGTCTACTTAGATGATGTCACCATATATTCAAAGAACAAAAAGGACCAGTTGTTTTTGGACACATCGACCACACTTAAAGGGGGGCTGAATGAGTGTGGGGCTCTTTTACCCAAAACTTCCCTTTCAAAAAACTCATTAGTTAGAAATCACCATTTACTCATTACTTATTGCTGTAATTTATAACCAGTTAAATGTGAACATATATCAACAATATATCATCAACAAATCATCACCATAAGGAACACAAAGAACACAAGATGTATGTACAATTTTCTTTTTATTACAGACTACAATCCTTGGGTTATCAACAACAACTAAATAGAGTACAACTCTACAAGAGCACCAACTCTATAATGAAAGACTCATATTACACACTCAACACCAACTGAGATGAGACAAAAATCCTCAACAGATATCAATCTATCAACAAGTATGTGAATTTTCGGTAGTGCAACACTCGTATGTATGCACCCTACCAGTAGTATAGCTCGCGTATGTATGCGACTAGTTTGTACTACAGCCTGCGTATTACTTCTGAGGAACTAGGGATTTCTTTTCATCACACACTCAGATCTTTTGAAACCTTCAATTATACTCACTTCTATCTTTCACTATCCAATCTGACCCATAACCAATCACAACACATCCAAGCTCTCCAACAACTTACTCATGCTTCTCAACCATACAATATGAATGCTACTCAATCATGTATAAGCAACCAATATACTATAACAATCATATTAGTACTAAATCATAAGAGTGATGCTCACTCCATCAACCAACACAAACCAAATCACAAAAACCATACCAATAATGCCTTAAGCATTTAACACACAACAAGCAAGAGTATCCATCAATACAACAATGTAACCATACCAGAGTTTCTATGGCAAATCTGAGCCCATAGAATGAAGATATGGAACCTGATTCAGTCTTCAAGAGTCTAGAACCATCTCACACACAAGTCTTCATGACTTCATCCACTATACACGCCCTGTCCTCATTCATCCCGCGTATGTACGCGCACTGGCTCACTACAACACGCTTATACCTCAGAAACTAGGGTTTCTGAACTTTCGAAACTTTTTTTGTCATGATCTCAGAATTACCAAAACTTTGATGCATCCATGAGATCCTCCATACACTCTCTCTTTCTCAGAATAGANCGCACTGGCTCACTACAACACGCTTATACCTCAGAAACTAGGGTTTCTGAACTTTCGAAACTTTTTTTGTCATGATCTCAGAATTACCAAAACTTTGATGCGTCCATGAGATCCTCCATACACTCTCTCTTTCTCAGAATAGAACTTCAATACATGCTCAAGAGATGCTTCTTCACAAGAGACCCTTTCCTCTTATTTATACTCTCCAAGTAGCTTCCTTAGAAGCATCTTCTAGGTCACTTAACCCACTTCTAGGTCACTTAACCCATTTCTAGGTCACTTAACCTATTTTCCTCATTTTTAGGGTTAACCACTTTCCATAATTAGAAAATTTTCCATTTATTTATCATTTAAATATTCCCCCTTGACTTGTGACCATTTAAATAATAATTTCTTCTTTTCAATCACTTTGACTTCTTTGACCTCTTGGGGCTTCAAGCCAACATATGAGGGTCATTCATCTTTGTAGGGCCATAACTCTCAAACCATGAGGATATTTGTGACATTCCACATACCACCAGAAATGGCATGACAAGCACTATCCATCTAGGATAGTTTTACTAACAAATTCACTAATATTCATTTCATTATTCCACATTTAAGTATGGGTTGTCCAACCATACTTCTAGGATAACTCAACCATAAAGCATCTTCCCATGAGGGATTTCACCATAAGGGGACCACTTTGGAGTTCATCCATTTGTAATCCTTATCAAGCATGATAAGAAAATAATGAATCATCTTTACATCAATTCAAAAATGCATCATATACCAATGAAACCACATCGATTCATATTCATCTATGCATCATGTATCAATGATAACTCATTGATCCATATTCATCTAGGAAAACACATATTACATTTGACATCAATCATCAATCAATCAATCCTTTGGGATCAATCAATCACTTGACATCAATAAATCACTTGACATCAATCCTTTGACATTAATTAATTAAACCTTTGGCATCAATGACAACATGATCCAACACTTGTCACATCTTAGGGCTGTACTAGAACATTATCGTAAGTTTGGTATTTCACTAAATCCTAAGAAATCACTTTTTGCAGTGGAACATGGAAGATTACTGGGGATTATAGTATCAAAAGAGGGGATGATAATAGACCTCAAACAAACACAAGCTATTTCCAATCTCCCTCCCCCATCTTCCAAAAAGGCAATGCAATCTTTTTTGGGTAAGATAAATTTCGTCAGACGTTTTGTCCCAATTTTTTCTGAGATGGTTAGGCCTCTGCAAAAATTGATTAAAAAGGATGTTGTTTTCAAATGGGGACCTCAAGAGAACCTAGATTTTAATGCCATTAGAAAATATATAACTGAAGCTCCCTCCTTGATGAGTCCTGATTTTTCCAAAGACTTCACGCTATACAGTTTTGCATCTAACAGATCATATGCTGCTGTGCTTACTCAGAAAAATGATGAAAATAACGAAGTACCCATTTCATTTATGAGTTCTAATCTTAAATGTGCATAATTAAATTATCCTATAGTAGATCAACAAGCTTATGCTGTTTTCAAGGCAATTAAACATTTCAGACCCTACCTGTTGAAATCTAGGGTAAAAGTTACTGTCCCTTATCCTGCTGTAATAAATTTGTTAGTTCAAAAGGAACTTGGGGAGAAAAGGGAAAATTGGATGACCTCCATTCAAGAGTACGATCTCAAAATCGTACTCGCACGAATTGTTAGAGGTCAAGGCCTTTGCAAATTAGTGGCTCATTTAGTTGAAATACCAGAAAATCAACCAATGAGACCAACTGAAAATTTGCATAATGAAACACAAATCTATCGTGTACAAAACACACCTAATTCATGGTATAATGATATCATATTTTATTTTCTGCATGGAACTACTCCTCAGAATATTTATCTGAAAAACAGAATAGAACTAAGGCTTATATCTGCGTCTTTTCAATTGATTAATGATATATTGTTTCAGAATAATTTTGATGGTGTATTTTTGCGCTGCCTAGAAAAGGAAGAATTTGAAAATGTGCAAGCTGAGTTACATTCCGGTGATGTTGGTGGCCATTTTGGTGGAGATACGACTACCCACAAAGTACTTAGGGATGGTTACTATTGGCCCACCTATTTTAAGACGCTCATGATTTGGCTCGCAAATGTATAATCTATCAAAAGGCTGCAGGATGGGTCAAGAAGGCTGTATTTACATTGCAACTTGTCACAGTAGATACACCATTTCAGCAGTGGCACCTAGATATCATAGGGCCAATTAACCCAACTTCTTCACAACAACACAAATATATTCTCACGACAACGAATTATTTTACGAGATGGTCTGAAGCTTTACTGTTAAGGGTAGTAAACACGAATAAGGTAATTTCATTCTTAAACTCTCATTTTATGACTCATTTCGGGATACCTGAATGTTTAGTTTTCGACAGTGATTCTTATTTTTCTTCCTTGGATATGAATGTTTTTGCTTTAGAAAAAGGGATTAAGCTAAAATAATCTGCTAGTTATTATTCCCAAGAAAATGGCTTGGCTGAGTCAACAAACAAAAATCTGATCAAAATAATAAAAAGAACAGTGTCAAAAAATCATAAAAATTGTGACAATGCATTATATAACGCACTGTGGGCTGATAGGGTCACTCCAAAATCTTCCATTGGTAATTCTCCTTTTTTCCTCGTTTATAGAAGAGAAGCTATTCTTCCTCCCCACGTCTTACTCCCCTTACTGCAATTATCTAAGAAAGTTCAGGAGGAAGAATATCCCCCTTTGGAGAATCGAATAAACACTTTACTAAAATAAGAAGAATTTAGGACACAAGCAAAAAAAAAATTGGACCAACACCAAAAAATTGTTAAAAACTAGTTTGATACAAGTTCGTCCTCAAATAGAAAATTTAATGTAGGAGATTTGGTCCTCAAATGGGACAAAGCACATGAGTATAAATGAGAACACACTAAGTTTCAAAACGTGTGGTTGGGACCTTTTGTCATTGCAGAAAAATTGGGTCCTAGCTCTTTTCGTTTACATAATTTGGAAGGACAGCTAGACACTTTTCTAGTGAATGGCCAGACTCTCAAGAAATACTTCACCTAAGAAGAATCATACCTACCCCCTGTAAATATACCTAGCTTTATTTTTTTTATTTTTATTTTATTTTTTGTTTGCTTTATGATTGATTACTTTCTTTTGCTACTTTCTTTGTTTTTTTAAAAGTTATTTCTAACTCACAATCCATTACTGAGGGGAATTTTGTAATCAGATTTATCACTAACAGTAGTTGAAACAGTCCAAGCATCCAAATGTTAAGTTTTTAACTCAGATCCATGATCTATAAGAAAGTTATTCTAGAAGTTTCTGCCAAATCATTTTTCCTTATTTTTTGTTGAGATATTAGGGAAGTACGATCATCTTTAAACTTTTTACGCCATCCCAGCTCTAATGATATCAACTCAAAGATCTTCCCCATACTTGAGATGATTTCTTGATTGAAATCTAAATGTCCAAACCATGATGAAAATTATCAGTTCTTAAAGAACAAAAAGCAATATTAATGATCAATCATATGATTTCCTGTCTATTAAATCTTCAGTATCTCCTTGCTCTCTCGTTATCATGAAACCTCAAAATTTTATCTTTATAAATGACTAGGCAGAGTTGGAAACACTTTAATGTGTGGGAAATGTGTGTAAACCCACTGGGGTATTGAACAGGTCTGCTAGCAGCGGGTAAATGCACACATAGTACCGAGACAACTTCGTCGGGGTATTGAACAGGCTTGCTGGCAGCAAAGCAATGTCGGGTTCAAGATCTATTAGGAAAGTTTTTAAATTGATCATATATCAAAAAAAATTCATATCATGGATGAACGAATTTTGGATGGGATTAAAGTACTTGAGTGGGTTAAATGACATCCCCATCGAGGCTATGGACGCTTGCTGGCAGCAGTGGCCCTGTCAATGGAATTGAATTTACTTTTATGAATATTAGTGCCTTTTGATCAAAACTAACTTTTAGATTACAATCATATCCAAGAGAATTCTTCGTGAGTTTGAGTGTATTAATTTTCTGAGTTAATTTTAAAACTCTTAATCTGTTCAAAATTTAGTTTTAGTGATTGTCAAATCTTTCTTTTCCCTAATATAAAGTTTTGATGATGCAGAGATAACTGCTTCGCCCAATGAGTCGCCATTGTTGGCAACCAAATATTCATATCACTTTGTCGATCTTCGAAACATAAGATTGGATTTTTTTTTTTTAATTAGCTTCCTCTTTGTGTCTGCGAAGAGTTAGATTATATTCTTTAAAGAATTGCTTGATTGATAATTTTCTATTTTTGAGTTTTGTTTTTTTCAATAAACTTATCATTTACACATTTCAATTTCATCACTGTCAAGCATGAAATTGAAATAGTTTTGTATGGACACATGCTATAAACTCTAAAAGTCTCCCTCCTTTAAAACTAAACGAGCCTTTGAAACACCTATAATCTCAAAACTTTTAAGTTTGATGAACATATGGTTATGTGAAAACTTCTATAGCATTAGGATATGAGCTAGTCGCGTTTGATTCATGTTATGCCTTGATCATTTTTAATGATGTTATGCTTGTTTCTTTACCCCTTCATGACTTTGGTTCTAAACCTATGATACGAATGCTACCTTTGGCCATCATGTCACAGTCTAATCACTGTATTACTTGGCTAGTAGCCATGCTATGAAACTATTACTATTACATCTATGTCTTGTTTACCTGAACTTGCATTAATTTCGTTGTTTGATGGTGCTTCATAATCATGCATTAGGTTCTTAGCAAGAGAGGTGGTTTTTGAGTGCATTTGTCCTCTGGTTCTGGGTTTAATCAACAGTAAGAGTGGGAGTCATGGTAGCATCCTCCCAAAACTGTATTTTTCGGGCCACCTTTGACAATGAAAAACATACCATTGGTTTTGGGTTGTTTCAAACATAGACTCCTCCATTCTGCACCTTTTGGTATATCGTAATCAAGTCTATGGCTCCTGTAGTTAGGGTAGAGACAAATAGCTCACATGCTCTACTCTCTCATGATGATGCTGTGGATGAACTCACCGTATTCAGATGGGTTAAGTTTATATAGTCATTCGAGGGTTTTAATCTGGAAGTCTCCCAAACTTTCGCCAAGACCTTTGACGATGCTAGAGATAAGATAGGTGATCTATAGTTGCAAGTTGATGAGGAATCAATAGTAGAGGCCACGTGCCTGTCACGGGAAGGAGACCGCTGGTTCAAAAAAATAAAAATCGAAGGTATCTCTTGGCATCTATTCATTATTTCCAGAAATTTGCGCTACGACGTTAAAGGTACACCCATCCATCTGTTCAAGATTCGCTGGCATGGTTTGTTATTGATAATCGAATAGTTCGTCACCTGTGAGGGATGATATGAATTGGTATTTTTATTTCATGTGCGCCTGTTAATGGTATTCCTAGGTTGTAAGTTAAATATGTCATTTTAGTTGCTTAAAAGCCTATAGAAGATGTCCAGATTCTATCAGAGACAAAACCTCAACTCAGAATCCAGTATTTTCCACCGTGGTTTGATCTGAATTTTGGTTAATTCCCATTTATCGAAGGTAGGAGATAGCTGGTAAGGATTCCTTGTTAGGAATGTTTTTGTTTCACTACCACCATAATCGATCAATAGTTTACCTCTGTGTGTTGATGAGTCTACCGACCCTTGCCTATGATCTCACTCTCTACAAGGTATTCGAGTGGAATTACAAGTCGTAAAAGAACTGAAATTACCTTCCGATGCCCCTATTGATTATTGTCAATCAGTCAAGGTCACCTCCAGGAAGCACAAATTCATCCCAAATAAATCCTTAGAGGAAGTGTTGAGTCACCTAAGGGGTAAGGTACCTGTCATCGCTAATCCTGTACAAAATTTGGTTTATGAAAAAAAAATTAAAATCAAGAGACAGGGTAAGCAAAACACATAGAGGGTTCATGATATAGATTTCAGGAATAAAAGGAATGCTCGACTTCTTTTAAGAATGACCAGGAATCAACACCATAACTATGATAAACCTATCCCCATAGTTGATATCTAGGACATGATCTCTGTTGACGACGCTAGTTTTGATGCCACTAAAATAGATTCACCCCAATATGATTTTGTGTCTAACTTGCCTCCATTTCTAAAGGAGCAAGAGGTATTTTCTGGTATTTAGTATGATTTGAAAAGTGTTAAGGAGTAGGATAAACCATTAAACTCAAATCATACTCTTCCACTACCAAATCTAAACATGTATATTGTGAGGGTTGTTTTAATTGTATCCAAGGATATTTCCAGGACATCCCTTATCTGCAGGCTCAACTAAATCAAGTTATGGCTCGTAATTTAGCTTTGGAAAAGGAAAACACAGATTTGAGAGCTAGCATCCAACTGGTTTCACCTAGAGCCAACAAATGGTTCAGGAGGTCAGGGGATATTATTATAACAAATTCCACCAATTTCAATGCTTTTATCAATTCCAAATTATCTCATGTTTCTTTTTCAAAGGTTTAATGGGTAAACATTCTTCTTGGAATTTACGTTTGTTTTGTTTAGTGATAGATAAAATTGTTTTATTTTGGTTTTATTTAGACTAGCTACAGAATCTAAAGAATCATAGATTCTGTAGCTTGTCTTTTAATTAATTAATTTGATTGATTTTCTAATTTAAATTTCATTTTTTTATTAGGTGTGAAGAAGATCAATGTGAAAAGGTTGAAGGAACGAGTAAATAGCTGGGAATGCTCCAAATTTTTAATTTCCATTTTGAAAAACAGTTTCAAGAATATTTGGATGATGTAACTATTTTGGATAGCCGTCACAACAGACCTATATTGTTTGGTTATTTTTTAGTAAAGAATTCATTAAAATAGATCTGTCTCTATCTTGTATGATATGAGAACATACCATGAATTTATTTTAAATAGTAGTGCTTTCCCAGGAACACAGGGAATTCTTTTGGGACCTGATGATGGACTTATCTTTTTGAGAAATATATGAAATGCAATTTACTTTTTGTCTTTAGTCCTTCTGTAGACCGTACAATGTGATTATTGGCCTTCATATATTTTCTGGGCATGAAAAACTTATATGTTATGAATTAGCTTTAGTCTGTTCAACATATATTCTTTCATGTTGTGTTTATCTCTCACGTGGGCCATTATTTATTGGTTATTATAATCTCTATGACTAATCATCTATCTATACATTTTGAGTTTACATCCAATGTTAGATTTTGATAATACCATTTGCCAGAGATTGAAGTTAATTTCATCTTCATCTTTTGAACAATTTAAAGTTACATGAGGAAAATTCATTCGTCTTTCTGTTTATTATATATTTCTTTTGAAATAAAAAAAATTGCTTGAGTTGTTTCAGGAAATATCATTCTTTGCTTCTTGCCATATATTTATTCTTGGCAACAGGTTAAGTGGAGCCTACATTACACAGAAAAACAAATATAGCTTAGTACCTTTTCTTTACAACTAATCAACATCAGGTTAGTTAGCTTTCTTTTTATTTGATTTATTTACTTTACGAATGAATAATGATTAAATCATTCAAACTTTAAGGCTTTGTTCATTACAGTTATATCATTTCAAATTTTATTTGTTCATTTGTTGTTGTTTGCTACGTATAGTAATAGAACAATTTCTTTAGTTTTGCATCTTATTTAAACTTTGATTTGTTAGTTAAAGTTATCATTTTCACAAGGCTTTATTTAAACCTTGTATCTATACATACATATTGTATATAACACGACTACATGCTATATATATATATGTTAACTGATAGGATTATATAGTTATATAGTTTTATCTCTCTTAGTTACTTTAGCATTTTCATTGGATAATGGAGCCATAAAACCCGTTAGGGTATGTTATTCCAAATGTCTTGGGTTAAATATACAACCCCAGACCGAATATTCCCTTCTCGTTGACGGTGTGTCACAAACGCCCGTCAACACTACCTTCATTGAAACTTCCAACTTCACATTTTTGGCCCAAATGCTACTCAAAGTAGCCCGTGTGTTGGTATTCTAGTGTAATGTATGTTGAATTGGTGTTGAATGTCTTGTCTTGCCATGGGATGATCGACATTTATAGCTATTGTAAGAGTGTTGAGACCAACATTGTTTCCATGTTTTAGAAGGGCCACATGAGTAGCTTTAAATAGGGCTTGATTCGATGGGCATTCACACTACACTTAAGATCCTTCAATTCAGAATGCAAAAAACATTTGCATCATTGACGAATTATTTTATTAGAGTGAAGAAGGAGAAATACCAACTTGATCCTACTCAAGAGAAAATGATTTCAATATGAGAAGAAAAAGAGAGGGGGAAAATGCTAACTATGCAAAGGAAGATAAATACACCAACGGTCTAGAGAAAACACAACACCCCAATGCTAGGATGTCTAGTCCAAGTCTATGAGACAAAAAATTTCATGAATAGAGGGAGAAAATAGGGTAATTTTTGAATTTTTGTGAGGTAATGATGAATCAAGGGGGTCGAGGCTTAAAGAGGATAAGGAGGAACCTACCTTTCCATACTTGGCCACCCTTCTCCACTACATGTGAATGACAATGGGGAAGATGGAAGAAAATAAATAAAACCACCTTCCTATAATGCATGTGAGGTTGGAGCAACAATAGGTGATGTTGTTCATGAGGGGGGAATGGGAGTAATATCCCCTCACCTTTATAAACCTCATGATGTGGGAGGGATGGGTGGAGCCTAACCCTTTATTAATTTCTTAACAATCATACATATACTTACCAATTCCCCCAAATTAGTGGTGTTGTGATGTGTAATTTATGGTCATGGATGATATTCCTGGATGTGGAATTCCTCCCTTATACTAGTGTGTAGGTGACCCTAATTTAATTTCCCCCCTTCATTTTCCATTTTGTTCACTATTATGTTATTCAGGTAGAGTACATGAACTAAGGATGTTTGCTTAAAATTTTGGAGGAGAGTCTTAATTATATTCAAAAATTTTGTAACTGTGGAAGGAGATACCTCCTTTGGAGAAATGGGTGTTTATGATCAAGAACAAATCCAAAACCATCATGATGATGTTGGATGTGATTTTGGAGAGAAACATAAGTCCTTGAAATTATTTTAGGATTTCAACATCATTATCTGTTTCCCCACTAAGTGCCCATGAAAATATCAATGCTTGTTGTTTTCTACAGTCCATGATGACACCCCCTACCCCCTACTTGTTTTTTCCATGGGTTCCCTTTTGATACTCCATTGAAAAATAAAAGGCGAAAATTTGTTTTTTCTATCCGTTTATCCATGTCTTCATTGTCAATCCTTAGCTTCTAGTTTGCATCACTCAGTGGTCTATATACAGGAAGACATTGTATTTCTAGTGAGGTGTTAAAGGTGTTTCCTATCCAATCCCATTCTTGGGTGGATTGGATATGGAGGGGATCTTTTCCTTTCCCTTTCACTATTATTGTTTCTTCCAATAATGCACAAGCTAAGGTTTTTGTCTTTGTGGGAATGCTCCTTTCATCTCTGAAGATCTATCGATTTTTGTCAAGTCACACCTTTTACCTCATGACCTTGCTGAATATTATCCAAGTTATCACTAGTATATTCTTTCCCTTTAGGTCACCAGGGTACTCCTTTTTCATAGTAGTACATCACAAAAGACAATAACATTCCCACAATAGATAATCCATGAGATGTGTTTATGGGATTTTGAGGTTTTTCCCTAGAGAGGGTGTTGGGTGTATGGAATCTGTGGTATGAGCTAGATCTACATAAATAGAACACTTGTATGTTGGTATTATTAATTGGTACATATTGTTGGTTCAAGTTTTGAGACATAGCTATTATTTATTGGTACATGGTTGAGGGGTTTTTGTTGTGGGTTTGATTGTAACATTTGAGGCTGCATATCAGTAAGGGTTTGATGTCTAGTCCATGTGAGGATTGTTACGCTTTTTCATTATTGTACACACATGTATGGAGCATGACTAAAGAGACATAGATTGACTTGGTTAGGGGATGCATAAGATTATGTATGCATAGGTAATAACTACATACAAGACATAGTGACAGGTTTCAGGTTGATGTGATAGAAGTAGCAAAGTGGTTGAAGTTTCAAAAAAGGTGAAAACCCTAGCTTTTTGAAGGTGTACGAAGGATGCAGTATAAAAAGGTCGCGTACATACATGAGATGCATTATAGAAATGGCACATACATACACGAGATGCAACACAGATAGGTCGCGTACCTTTTGGTATTTGTTGGTACATGTTGAGTACATGCACATGTTGGTTATAGGTTGTTGGTACATGCTGATTACACGTACAAGTTTGTTACACGACAGTGGCACAGGTTGGTTACAGGTTATTGGCACATGTTGGTATAGGTTTACAGTGTGTATATCTCATAGTAATAGTGTGGCAGTGGTTTCATCATCTATTTTACATTTATATTTTAGGGCGGTAGGACAGGAAAGGACAAGTGGTTGTAGCCAGATAATATAGGGGGTTCTAGCCTCCTTCTGGTTATAGCCATAGAATTAAGGAGTTGGAGCTTCCCTTAGGTTGTAGCCTGAAATATAGGGGGTAAAATCCTCCTTCCAGTTGGAGCTGGAGAACAAAGGAAGTTGGTGTTTCCAATGAATGTAATTCTTAAAGACATATAAGAAAAAACATTCCGTGGTTTTCTCCCGCATTGGGTTTCCACGTAAAAATATTGGTGTACTGTGTATGTGTATGATTGCTCATTATTCATGTTTCATTTACTCTTCACTTATATAATGATAATGGTATATTGATTATAAAGATAAACAACACTTATATATTGTGGTTAAAAATGATTAAGTTTCTCTATTATTGATTCACTCCCCCTCTCAGTAATCCAACAATTGGTATCAGAGCAGGTTCCTTCAGAAATCAATTTAACCACTGAAAGGTGGATCATGGAGAGAAACAATATGTATACAAATGGAATACCACAGTTTGATGGACATAAATATGCATTATGGAGAAGAATAATGAAAACATATGTACAAGCACAAGGATGTGAGGTTTGGCAATCATTTGTAGATGGATATAAACAACTAGAAATTCCACCAACAAATGAAAACGAAAGGAAAATCAGTCTAAATAATTCAAAAGCCACAAATTCACTTTTGAATGGTATTGGTGATTCAATATATGGAAAATTTATGCATTACATCTCCACGAAGGAGATTTGGGACAAAATTTCTAATATTTATGAAGGAGATGCAAAAGTCAAGGAAACAAAGCTTCAAACTTACAAAGGTCAATTTGAATAGCTGAAGATGAAAGAAGATGATAATATTGCAACTTACTTCTTATGTGTTGATGAAATAGTGAATGCAATCAGAGGATTGGGAGAAGAAGTTTATGAATCTATAATTGTTCAAAAGGTACTAAGATCTCTTCCAATGAGATTTGATCCTAAAGTCTCAGCACTAGAAGAAAGAATAGATTTGGATTTAATAAGCTTGGATGAACTTCATGGAATTTTCACATCCTATGAAATGAGAATCAAATAGGAGAATCTAGTTACAAAAGAAGAAACATTCAAAGAATTCAAGAAGTCAAAGAAAAAGGGAAAGAAAATGGAAAAATAAGATAGCAGGAACAATGACATCTCAGAAGACGATGAAGAAATATCCAACTTCGTTAGAAGACTGAGAAAGGGAATTGGCGACATATATAAAGGTAAGATTCCATTGATTTGTTTTAATTGTGATGGTATTGGTAATTTTTCTAAGAAATGTGCTCATAAGAAAAATAAAACAAATGAGGAATATTATTCAAATAATAAACAAATATACGAAGGCAAAAGAACAAAAAATAAAGTCTTCAAGAAAATTTTTTGCACCAAAGAAGACAACTCCTCATTAGACAAAGATGAAGTCACTGAGAGTGAGTCATAAATAGTTCTACTCATGGCAGTAGAATAATTTGATAAATAAGGCACTGAAGAGGAATATGAAGAGGCAGAAGTTGACTACAAAGAAGAACTATTGAGTGTTATAGAAGTTATTAAAAGAGAAAAGAAGAAAAACAAGTCACTACAGGAAGAACTAAACAAAAAAGAGGAAACAAAAAATTCCAATTGTGAAGAACTAGAGTAGATAATCATTAATTTAAAAATTCAAGTTGAACAAGACAAGAGAAATGAAGAAGCACTTAGAGAACAATTGGAAGAAAAAAACAGGAATAATGAAAATTTGGAAGCAAATATTGTCACATTGAGAAAATACCTTCAAGAGAAAAACATGTAGAATAGTTCTAATGTTTTGGATAGCATTATCAATAGTCAGAGGCCACATCATGAAAAGTCCGAGCTAGGATACAATCAGACCGAAAGAGGCTTGTCAAGCGATTTATATGCTAATGATTTCGACATAAAATTGTCAACCCGGGGCTTGTAAAATTCGAGGTGCAAGCACAATATATGTAGGGTGAAAGTAAGCTAACCTAATCTAATGATTGAAAAAGAAACACACGTCTGAAATTGAATTGCATGAAATAAATGAAAGCATGAAATTGCATAAATTACACCTGATTGAGAAAACATGAAATTGAATTGCATGACATAAACGAAAGCGTGAAATTGCATAAATTAAACCTGATTGAGAAAGCATGGAATTAGAAAAAGGAAAGATCATCTATAACATAAATAACAAATAACAAATGACAAACATATGTGAGCTCACATAAAATCTATATTAACAACTCAAAATAACAAATCTATTATGAAGAAATCAGAATATTTACTCTAAAACATCAACTCCTATTACAACATGATGAAATCCATGACCAACTCATTTTCTCAAAATTAAAGACTAACTATGTTCTTCTTTTTTCCTTTCTTTCTCTCTTCCTCCCCTCCTCTCAAATGAGGAGAGATCCCTCTTATTTATACATGAGTGCTTTGAAAAGAAGATAAGAAACTCATAATTACAAATCCACTTTTCTCTCAACCAATAACACTTTTCTCTCAACCAATTTTCTATAATTACAAAATACTTATCCCTTCAAATCCTCTCCACTTTTCTCTCAACCATTTTTCTATAATTACAAAATACTTATCCCACTTTTCTCTCACAAATCCTCTCATGATATCCCCCCTTGAAATTAGCTTGAATTATCTCCTTCAAATTTTGAAAATATGGAGAAAACATTCGGGAAGCTTTTGAATACTCCTTGGTTGAAAGGTTCAAATATACCTACATTACAAAGCTCAAACAAATCTTAGAGATATATATGAAAAAATATTGATTTCTAATATTCAATCATAAATTCTCTTTTAATACTAAAATGAATAAAGTGGAAAATAATAAGGTGAAACCCAAATGTATGCATGAAAAGAGTATAATGAATGGTTAGATGAAGTGATAAAAAGTGAGGAATGACGAAAGGAAAAGAGGAAGAAAATGCGAAAATTCCGAGACTCAACATTCCCCCCAACTGAACTTGTGGCATGTCCTCATTCAACCTTGCATAAAAACGTTTCTTCTCAATTTTGGCTTTGCATGATTATATTTTTTTAACAATAAAGAGGATGAAATCCTCCCCCTCTCCCCCCACCCCAACTGATATTGTTGCATGTCCTCATGCAACCTTGCATGGTTATTCTTTGTGACTTTTGGCTTCTTAATGAAATCATTCCATGATTTGAAATGCACGAGTGGAAACTTTTTTCTTATGGTTGGTTCTTGTGTGACAACCATAAATATAACAAATGTTGGTTCTTGTGTTAACAACATTACTTGTGTTTTTGCTGCAATACATAATATTTGAAAGCATACATGCATTGGAAATGATGAACCATCAATGTACATTAGAAATCGTTTTCTTCATGTTATGAATCATGCCAAAATAGAGCAATATCTGGAATCAAGGTGCAACAAAGTATAATTTGGAAGAGACATGTTGATCAGTGGTAAGTGAGATGACATGTGGAAAATGGACTCAAACGGTAATGAATACTACCCCCTCCCCCNCAACTGAAGATGTTTTATGTGTATAAAAAGGAGAAAGGCAATGAAACATGGTGAGGGAATTTTCCAATGCATTCATTCTAGCATGTAAGGAATTGCATGATTAAAGTTTAGAAAACAACATACCTCCACTTACCCAAAAAGTAGATGAACTATGCAATAGGAATGTAGCTGCTGCTGGATCATGAAAAATGTGACTGATGCTCATGGAATGTGAAGTGAAGGAATCTAAACTGCTTAGTGGTTGTATGAATCAAAAGATGAAGTCTGGAAGTGGAACTGTGGTACTTTCATATGGTTGAAAAATACTGCTGCAACTGTTGATGGAGTCATGAAAAATATATAGTATTCACCTGCTACAAAACCCGATGGTACAATTCTAAACACGTGAATAAATGTTTTGATGTTGAGGATGAAAATAATTCATTGGATTACCGACCATTGATGGATGTCGTTAACCAATGCGAGGCAATCTCACCATTGATGTCAATGAGTGCCAAGGTACCTAAGCACATCTTGCGAAGTGTGAATAAATGAGTTGATGTCGAGCCACTTGAAAGATCTAATGATCAAGAGACAGTGATGTATTACCATGATTGTCAGCGAGAGAACTTGCCATTAAGGCATTCAAGCCTCAAGGTACTAATAAGGACTCAAGTCTCTATACCAAATAATGTGCTGAGGTCGATGGGGAAAGAATTGTTGAAATGTAGGCCTTAAGGAATCCCACATTAGTCAACACGAGTTGTACAAAATGATTGGTAGGACTATAGATGAAAATATCTCGGTAGCAACAATGCGTATGAAAAAGAAAGCAGGATAATGTAGTTATCGAAAGGGAATTGAATGGTTTTATTTGCAAGGAAAATATATGAAATGAAAATAGGGCAAACTGTATGCGATTCGGAAAGGTAGGCATGTGTGAAGTCATGATGGATAAGGAAATGAAAAGTGGACTTCAATACATGGAGGATGAATAAGCTTGGAAGGAGAAGGGTAAGTGATCATGTCATGGCGTAATTGGTTTTCTGAAAAATGGTTATGTAGTGGGAAATGTCATGACATGTGTGATGAACAATTAAGCTCCTTCAAGCTTTTAAGGAGGCATGTCTTCTGAAAATATTGGTGATCCTTGAAAATCACTTTTGCATGAGAGTTGATCATCTTCAAACCTGTAAAAGGTTAGCACTAATCCTGCAATAAATATTGTGAGATCATCGAAGAATATAAAAGGCATGAATGGGTACAAATGCGAGTAAATCAAATTTCAAAAATAAAATGCATTTTTACCTCTCACCTTGGCGTGCTAGTTTCGTCATCGATTGTTGTTAGAAGTGACTCAAGAAACCAAGTTATCTTAAATGTAAAAACATTATTTTAATATTGTATTCGGGATTTAGGAAATGTCCATTTGCAAATTTTATATTTTTATTGTTGCTTTGAGTTTTTTTATAAGTGCGATTATTCCTACATAAACTTGAAAAAAAAATAAAAAAAATAAAGTAAACTAGAAATGTTTTGTTTTTAAGTTTTATTTATTTATTTTTAAATTGTTATATTATATATATATTGTTTTAATTTTTTCTTTATTCCACACCACTACACATTTTCATCCCATATAATGGAGCAAACAAAACAAAATCACTCTAAACAGAGTTGGCGTTCTCCTATGGACTCCATGACAAGACTGCGCATCAGTTGCTCTTGCCATTTTTGAAAGATATCGTTCTATTAAGTGAGAAGTCTCACTACAAAGCTCATGGTGAGAGGGTCACACAAATAGTCAAATATTCATGAATGTTACACAACTGCGAGGCTTTTGCTTCATTGATCCTATCATTTTAAATTTTGAGCCAACAGTGGCATGTGAGCCCAAATGCATCTTGATGTTCAAAAATTTCATAACAATAGCAAGACACTCATCCATGAAACTGACTTCTTGCAAAACCCACACATTATTAGAGATAGGATCAACAAACAATAACCAATATGACCATTATTGTGAACATTTTGAACAAATGATGACGTTGGAAAAAAATGACCATAATTTAAATACCATATTTCCAACAAATGGTTCTAATTCTTGATCATTTGTACTATCTTGCACAAACTAATTTCCACTTAATGTATAACCCTTACTTGTTATTTTGTAAAAAAATATTTCACATAGCTTGATCCATCTGATTTGGCAAACCTCTCCAATATACTTTGCTTCCCATGTTTTATCGTTCCATAGTCCCATAACTGATTCACCTCTTTCAGACATCATCCTTTCACAACCCTCAAGTTGGCCAATTTCGTTGCTAAATAATATAAGAATGACATGATTACATTTACTAAAATCATTGTTCAGTTCGTCTTTGATATTTTGGTTAGTTCTCCACAATCCTGATTTTGCAACATATTGCAGAGTATCCAGGTACTCGATCTTCATCACAAAATATCTGCATATACCAATCAATTGGGAAATCTGTCTAGGAACATTTAGAACATATCTATTCTAAATAATCTGCTGACTATCGACGGTACTTGGCATATAAGGGCTGATTTGTAGAACCTGTGGATTACCACTGGCAAAGGAATATTGCCCCAATGGACATGCTATACCTGGAAGTAGAGCATTAGTTAAATGCCATAAAATTTGTAGCCATGTAAATTTAATTTCCATGAAAACCACATGTATCTTCCAAGGTGTTCATAGATGTTCAAGATTGTGTAAAAACATTTTCTCCTACGATTCTCAATGCTACAGTTTGAGTGTATTTATTGACCAAATTGGGAGAATATGCGTCATTTTGGAATGTTATGTTTGTAGTAATCACTCGTTAGAAATCCATGAAATAGGTCCAGCTCGATTGAAAGGGGGCCCGAAGGACTCGACCCCAAAAGGGAGAGCACAAACACTTTTTATATGGTTATAAGTAAGACGTGGTGAATGATGGCTCTGCATTGTGGTTGATAAATTGTGAGGAAGGAAAATGTAGAGAGAAAGATAGAACATAAATCAGTATATTCAAATGTATGAAGAAGAATAGAAGAGATTAAGAGATTACAAGAGATTACAATGCAATGGGAAATAGTTGAGCTAAATATGCTCAAGCAAGACAAAAATAGAAAGTACAACTGACCAGGACGGCTGGCTGTGTACAGTCATACTGTTGAGGGTACAATATATTTAAAACTCCCTCTTAAACTCAACAGTTACAATCATCAGCACTGATTATGCCTAAGTGCTGTCTCTGAAAATCAAAAACAGATTTTCCTAGTGGCTTTGTAAAAATATCAGCAAGCTGATCTCGAGAACCACAGAATTTTAGTGCAATGTCACCATTATTGACTAGCTCACGTATGAAATGAAAACGAGTGTCAATTCGTTTTCTTTTCTTGTGAAACACATGATTTTTAGATAAAGCAATTGCTGAAGTATTATCAAAGAAAATAGGAGTTGGATCCTTTTCTGTATGTGACATATCTTTTAATATTATTCTCAGCCACACAGCTTGACAAGAAGCTGAGGTAGCAGCGACATACTCTGCCTCTGCAGAAGATATTGAAACGATTGGCTGCTTCTTTGATGCCCATGAAATCAGGTTTGTGCCCAGTTGAAAAACACGTCCAGATGTGATTTTCCTGTCATCTAGGCTACCTGCAAAATCACTTTCTGTGTAACCAGAGAGTTGATTACTATCAGATTTAGTGTACCATAAGCCAAAATGTAGTGTTCCTGCTACATATCTCAAGATTTGTTTTGCCATTTTCCAGTGTGAATCTTTGGGTGATTCCATGAATCTGGAAACAAGGCTGGCTGCATACATAATGTCAGGCCTAGTTGCTGTAAGATACAACAGACTGCCTACTAAAATTTTGTATAAAGTAGAGTCCACTATAGGACCTTCATCATTCTTGCTCAATTTTGTGCCTAAAGGTATGGGAGTTTCTGCTGGATTGCATCCTTCCATGTGAAATATTTTGATGATGTCTGTTGCATAATTTTGTTGACAGACAAAAATGCCTTTGGCTGATTGATGAACCTCAATCCCTAAAAAGTATTTCATTATGCCAAGATCTGTCATCTCAAACTCAGATTGCATGGCATGTTTGAAATCTGTTAACTCAAGATTTTTTGTATTTTTTTTTTGTTTGTTAATTTGTGCGGGACCTGTTGGCTACGCGATTAACCTGTGGCTTGAGAAACTGCGACTCAGGGGTATATAAGACGTCAAAATCACCCGGGGATCGCACCCGGCCTGAGCCACACCAACCCTTAACATGGTTGGATTTTTTGTCCCCGTAGGTTTTGAACCGGTGACTTTAACATCACGGAGTGACTTAACAACACACCTCGTCACCGACTATCCTACACCTCGGGGACCAAGATTTTCTGTATAGATCATGTCATCAACATATAAAAATACAATTATAATTTTACCATGCTGATCAGTTTTGGTGTAAAGAGTTGGCTCATTTTGGCTTCTGCTGAAACCACTTTTGATCAGGTAAGTGTCAATTCTGCTGTACCAAGCTCTTGGATCTTGCTTTAAGCCATACAAGGCTTTCTTCAACCGATATACTTTGGCTGGGTGCTCTTGGAATTCAAATCTAGGTGGTTGATCAACATAAACTTCTTCTTCTAAGAAACCATTCAAGAATGCTGACTTGACATCCATTTGGTACACTTGCCATTTGTGTTGTGCTGCTATGGCCAATAGAGTTCTGACAGTGTCTAACCTTGCTACTGGAGCAAAAGTTTCACCATAATCAGTACCTGGTTGTCGTGAGAATCCTTTGGCAACAAGTCTTTCCTTGTGCTTTTCAATCTGCCCTTTTTCATTGAGTTTAGTTTTGTAAACCCACTTGACACCAATACTCTTCTTGTGAGTTGGCAGATCAACAAGATCCCATGTCTTGTTCTTCTCAATGGAGTCAATTTCTTGGTTCATGGCTTGAACCCAATGTGGATCCTTTGTTGCTTCCTTAAAGGATGTAGGTTGACATGAAATTAAAGCAAATAAGTTGTGCTATTCAAAGTCATCCAACTGCTGATGGATTTCTCTTAAACTTCGAGTTCTATGATTTTGAGGTTCAGAGAATGATTCTCTGCTAGAAGTTGAGTTATCCTGTGATTTATCCGGTTGTCCTTGTGCCTGCAATCTTGGAATACTGGTTTGAGGTACTAGCTATCCTAAGTTTTCTATGTTCTCAGAACTTGGCAGCAATGGATTTTGACTGTCCATGTGCTGTTTTTCTGAATCATTCCAGAAATGATTTTCCAGAAATTTTACATCTCTACTGAGAATTAATTTCTTGGTGACTGGATTGTAAAGCCTGTAAGCTTTAGATGTTTCACTATAGCCAGTGAAAATGCATTTCTCACTTCTGTCATGAAGTTTCTTCCTTAATTCAGAAAATATTTGAGCATATGCTATGCATCCAAATGTCCTTAGATGCGCTACATTGAGCTTTGTTCCACTCCATGCCTCTTCGGGGACTTTCATCTGTAGACTTGTGGTTGGTGATCTATTCAGAAGATAAACTAAGCATGCTACTGCTTCAGCCCAAAAAATATTTGACAGATTTTTCTCTTTGAGAAGTGTTCTTGCCATGTTCATTATGGTTTGATTTTTCCTTTCAGCCACTCCATTCTGTTGTGGAGTATACCTGACTGTTTGTTGTAGGATAATGCCTTGTGATTTGCAGAAATTTGCAAATTATCTGGAGTTGTATTCTCCTCCTCCATCTGACCTGAGTGCTTTTATATATTTTCCACTCTATTTTTCATCTTCTGCCTTGAATTCTTGGAATTTTGCAAAGGTGTCAGACTTGTGTCTGAGAAAATAGATCCATATTTTTCTGCTGAAATCATCAATAAATCTTAGAAAGTAAAAACTACCACCTATAGACTCTGTTTGCATTGGTCCACATAGGTTAGTGTGTACAAGTTCAAGATGCTGTTTGGCTTGATTGGAAGACTTTGGAAAACTAGTTCTCTTATGTTTTCCAAGTATGCAAGACTCACATGGGGGAATTTGCTCTTTAAAGATAGGTAGACCTTTCACCATGGATTTTTTCTGAAGAAGACTTAGAATCTGAAATGGTAGATGTCCAAATATTGTATGCCAAACCATTGTTTCATTTAGGGTTGATGCACTCTGTGCATATGGTTGACTCAGATTTGCAGTTCTGAGGGTAAGGGGAAACATCCTATTTGGAGTCATACGGATTTCAGAAATCAATTTTATGCTGGGGTATGTGTCATATATTTTGCAAGATGTTCCCTCAAAAAGTAATTTATAGCCTTTTTCAATGAGCTGTCCTACACTTAACAAGTTATGTTTAAGATTTGGTACATGGTAGACATTGTTTATGTCTTTCTTGACATTCTGTTTAGTAAGAACAGGAATAGTTCCTTTTCCTTGAACTTTGACTAAATAATCATTTCCAAGTGTAATATCAGATGATATTGAAGAATCAATGCATGAAAGTAATTCTTTGTTACCTGTCATGTGATTGCTGCATCCACTGTCTAGCAACCAAAGATCTTTAGGTTGTTCTTCAGTCTTGTGGCATGAGAGAAACATACCTCCTGAGGTTTCTCTCGTATGATTTGACACATGTGCTCTGCCTGAGAGCTGATCTGCTTGCTTCTTCCTACATTTAGATTCATAGTGCCCATAATTTTTGTAGTAATAGCATTGTATGCTTGATTTCTCATTTGATCTTCTCCCTCTGCCTCTTTGAGGCTGGAAATTATGATGTTGATTTTGTTGCTATGGTCTTTGGCCTTGGAAATTTTGATTCTGATATTGTTGTCTGTTACCTTCAGTGGAGTGAGGGTTACTGTAAGTGCTCCCTCTTCCCTGGTGACCTCGGCTTCTTCCTCTACCTCTCCCTCTATTGAAGGAGAATTGAGTTTTGAAAGCATTGGAGATTGAATCATCTGTGAGATGCAGTCTGGTCTCATGTGTCACCAGAGAACCAATTAGTTCCTCTATTGTAAAACTTGACAGATCCTTGGATTCAAGGATTGCTGTTACAACCATTTCAAATTTCTTGGGTAAACTTCTGAGGATTTTCTCAACAATTAGTTGATCAGTGATGTCTTCACCAGTCAATCTGATCTAGTTCACGATTCCCATGACTCTGGTCATGAATTGATCCACACTTTCAGAGTTTGTCATTCTTAAAGTCTCGAATTGTGTCCTCAAGGTCCGCAGTTTGACTGTTTTGACCCTGTCATTTCCTTGATAGGAAGATTTAAGGATGTCCCAGGCCTGTTTTGAAGTAACAATGCCTGTGATTTTCGAAAAAATCGAATCATCTACAGAATTTTGAATCCAAAATTTTGCTTTATTCCCTTTGGTTCTCAGTGCTGCCTGAGCAATTCTCTGCGGATTTGTCATGGCGGTAAGGGCTGCTGGATCTGGTTCCCCATATCCAGAATCCATTGGTTCCCAGYACTCTTGTGCTTGCAAGAATGATCTCATCCGAAGAGACCAAAACTCATAATTCTTTCCTAGAAGAATCAGACCCTGAGTTGGTCCTAAATTGCTAGACGACGCCATTTTTTTTTTTTTTTTTAAATTGTAGAAAAAACAGAGGAAAATTTCGTATTTTACCTCCGATCGCTGATTTGTCGATTTGTCGATGGCCGAAGGGAGCTTATCGGGATTGAATTGGCCCTTAGTCTCCTTGCAATGTGACCACACACCTTACTTTTAAAGCGCTACGGGCTTTTCCCATTTTTTTGCCTTTCAAAATGCCAAAACGCGAAAATCGCCTTTGAATTTTTCAACGGTCCAGATCTTCCTGTGATCTGACGGTCCAGATCGTATCGGGATATCACGAATTGGAACTTCGTGAACCCTGATGTTGAGCTCTTTTGTCTCCGCAATTCCGTGATCTTCGATTTTGCGATGGCGTATTCCTTTCGGGACTTTCCCGATTCCTTTGATTGCTGCCATGCATCCTAGCAGATGGACGATCATGATCTCTACTCGCGATTTCGCGATTGGATATGACCCGGACGTATCGTCTCCAGGATCCACGAAACGCCGAACACTGATGTGTCGATTGAATCTCCTGATCTCATCCACGTGTCTCCTCAATATGGATGGCTGCGATCGTTTATGGGGTTTACACCACAAAGAAACCCGATCTCTTGTCCTCATGATTCGCGATTTGCTGAATTCCGATATGCCGATGGCCCTTTCCTTTTCAGGAGTTTTCCCGAGTCCTTGGATTTATGCCACATGTCCCGTTAGGAAGGACGGTCTAGATTTAACCTCGAGATATCGTGACTTGCGATGCTCCGTGGACACACCTTCTCTGTCAACTTGAAACCCCGAATGCCGAAACATCGATGGTTTCCTCGATGTCCGCCACGTGTCCGGTCAAATGGACGACTGAGATTTTATCGCTATTTTGCGTATCGCGATTTCATGAGTTTCGAAGTCTTGTTGCGACGTTCTTTCAAAACCATGAAATCTGATATGCCGATTTGACGGCACTTGGATCGGCTGCCAGCTATCCTATGAGATGAACGGCTCACAAGTCCTCTCGGGATTTCACGATATCGCGTATCGAAGTTTTTGGAGTGCAATTTCCTTTGCACGTCCAACTCCCGATTACCGATTTGGCGATGGGATAAGATTGACGGCTCACGATCTTTCGCGATCCAACGGTCCATAATGACTTCGTGATTTCGTGGTTCACGAATTTTCACGACAGTGTAAAGACACCTTGAGAGTTAGCGAAATGCCGAGATTTCGCCACGTACCTCTTGATGGACGCTCCAGATGACATCGGGACTCCACATGGAAAAATTTCTCCTTGGCGCTCCAGAGGAATAAACCTCGTGTACCTTCTCGCCAATCTAACAGATGTCGGGCCTCTGCACAAGATCTAACGGCTGAAACTCTGTCGCCTTTGCCGTGCTCTCCTCGTCCCTTCTGAACTGGTTTCCCGCTTCATATCCATTCGAAGGATGACTCTTACGGCCACAATGGCTATTCCTTGCGTGTTTGACGCGATCTTGGCCGAATTTGACGAAATTTTCTCCTGTGGAAGAAAAAATTGGTGAATCTCTCAAAAGTTTGAAAGAATTTCACGAATTTTCTGTCCATTGCTACAATCTTTGACGGATTTGAGGAATTCCTACAATTCTTTAAACGCTCTTCCGTTCTGTAGCTCTTCTTCGTCAATCTTTGACGATTCTTGAAAAGTGTGAAAGAATATTTAATGTTTCTTCTTCTGCGCTCTCTTCTTCCTCGATCTTTCGAGTGTTGTATGCTCTGCTTCCTCCGCAAGCTTCCTACGATGATCTTTAGAACGTAAGACGATTTTCTTCCTCGTGGAAGTTTCCTGCGAGGAGCTTTCGAGAGAATGACGGACGACACTCCAAGATTTGTGAAAGAGACTGTGTCACGTGCTCTTAGGATCCATGAAGCTCTGTGCTGTGAGGATCGAGTTGCTCTCCTGACTGTGTGAAGAGGCTTACAGCTGAAGCTCTGATACCATGATAAATCGTGAGGAAGGAAAATGCAGAGAAAAAGATAGAACAAAAATCAATATATTCAAATGTATGAAGAAGAATAGAAAAGATTAAGAGATTACAAGAGATTACAATGCAATGGGAAATAGTTGAGCTAAATATGCTCAAGCAAGACAAAAATAGAAAGTACAGCTAGCCAGGACAGCTGGCAGTGTACAATCAGACTATTGAGGGTACAATATATTTAACAGTGGTTTGGATTCCTTGTGGATCACTGATGATGGATAGTCTGACCTGTGTGTGCAGCTAGAGAGAGTGTGTGAATCCTACGGAGTATGTGATATCAAGATTGACTCCTTTATGAGTTCGGTGAGGAAGGGATCTATGTCAGAACAACACATTTATCCCTTTAATCAAGTTGTCGACCACCAGCTAATGAACAAGCTATCCCCCACAGATTATGCTGTGATGACTTTCATTTCAAACAAGATGTTGTTCCTTGAACCAAACCAAGATTTCAGGCTATTTTTCCTGTGCTTGGAGTTGCAATAAACACACCAAACTATCCTATTCTTAGGCCGATGAGACAAAAAAAAATGGTTGCATTTGATCCTTGTATTTTTCTCCGATGACACTTGGAAAACTAAATTTGTAAGATTGGTCGTGGCGTGGTGGGTTGGCATATGAAGCAGTTCCATTCCAATCCAACGATTCCATGTGATATCTGGACATATATGTAGGCAACAACAAAGTAGGAAAGGAATCTCACGTGAGGATTTGCAACAGTAAAAAACTGCCGCGAAGGGAGTAAGTCGATACGTGGAAGAATCATTGGCGAGATCTTCATTTGATCAATTGATTCTTACCATTTTGGGTATAGTCGCAACAAACACACCCTTCCCCTTGATGGCTATATGGTTGGAACTGTCTATTTTAAGTTATTGCTATCACATCCAATATGCGGGATTCACATAAATCAGTTAGATATGTAGAGGAATCTGGATACGATTGTCCACCGAGTGGTAATACAAAAGGCACTTTGCTTTGTAAAGCTTAGAATGGAAAGTAGATAACAAACTGAGAAGCTTTGAAAGGGTAATACGATAAATTGGTTGAGGAGGATGAAGTGTCGGGTTGGTGGCGTGTTTTGATTGCAGGTGGAGTTGGATTGAAGGTGATCAGTAAACCAACGGACAACCATTCTACCGAAGAGCTTTCCTGACCATAGAGATGAGGATTCGAGTGAATGGGAAATTTTTAACTGGACAGACTAATCCACGGCTTCATGTTTTAATGGTTTTATTGTTTTGCAGGTTTCCACGTGGGTAATAAAATTTCAATGGAGAAACAAAGGCCTTGCACAGTTCAATCAATCGTAAGCTAAACAGTATCATCTTGAATTTTTTTTTTTTAATTTTTATTTTACATTAAATAAAAACACAACTATTTTTTTTTTAAAGTTTTGTTTTGGTTCTTATTTTTATTTTTGTATTACTTCTTTAAAAAAACAAAAATTGGAAATTTTAAGAAAAATTCAAATGAAAGTTTTTAGCAAATGAGGATCCCAAGTCCAAAATTAAACGAATTTTACATGTTATTTTTCCTGAAAACATTAGAGACATCCTACTTTCTGATCCTCGATATCGTATGAAGTGGGAAGGAGAGTATACTTATTCAAAACTTAACACAAAAGAATTGAAAATAACATCCTACCTACTCTATGCTAATTGGAAGTTAGAAATTAATTACGTGTAAGCAAATTTCCAATTTAACCATTTGCGTTGTGACACACCTGACCACCCATAGGCCAGGAAATGCCTACTCTAGAGCACTCTTTCATGCTCTGATACCAATTTGTAACATCCCCAACCATTCATGCCGATCCACGCTACGTCAGAGAACACATATGTTCTTTGTGCGGAACATATTGTAACACACTTAACATCCTAACTAAGTTATGTCACATATACTTTTCTAACTGCATGGAATTAAACATATGCACACACAGAACACTTGCGGAAGCTTAATATATATAAAACGTGAATAGACAAATATGTTATGTAAATGCATGGATTCACACTGAAATAGCAATAAACATATACATGCAATACCCATAAGCATAGAAAAAACTATAATCACGCATAGGATAAACCCATAAACATAACACGTGAATAACAATGTAGCATGTAAATTAATCACACAATTGACACTTATCTTTGTGAGAATGTCACCAACTGCGTGCAGACCTTCCACGAACCTCCCAACCTCAGACCACACTGTTCATCACTCTCAACAGTGAGTCACCCCTGAACTGGGACTAAACTCCACCTATGTAAAGGGGTTCCTAACTAGGCTAAAGGCTCATGAACAATAGGAAAGACTTCATCTCAGATGCTCACTCAACTAACAGCCTACAGTCCCTCATTCCCCACATGCCTGTCCCACCCAAGGAAGTGTGCCCCTTCTCTACTCAACAGTCCCTCGGCTGCCACACTTCCCTTCTAGGGCTTCAACAACAGGTCGGATAGGAAGTCTCAGAGCCCTATAGTTGTAGTTCAACACCTTTAGGAAATCAATCCCCAACAATTCTCTCACCCAAAGAATTTCTCACGGGCCTGACAACCCGTTGTTGGAGTTACTTCACAGACACCTAGGATTTATTTTTCCTAAGGTTTTTATTTGTTTATTAGTCATAATTAGTCATTATCCATTCTCCTATATTTTAGGGGAGAATATTCCACCTTGATAATATTCTCTTTCAGTTCACACTTCAGTTTGACTAATTGAGTTGAGTTTAGATGTTGCATTGGGATCAACACCATGCAAAATTGGGATCATCACCATGCTAATTCGACCTTGCCTTGGTATCATCACCAGAGTGGCACATTAGCCTTGATTCCCTCTGTTAACTCCTCACTACTCTCTGTTGAGCCAGTTAACTGAAGACTAGTTGACTAGTTAACTCAACTAGGTGGTAGTTCACTCCCGTAACTGCCTGAGAGACTAGAATAGGTGGAATTTCACTCCTGTAACTGCTGGTGTGTGTCCATATCACTCTAAACCACCACTATGGTGACTTGGTTCACCTCAAGTCAAACTCATTGAGTTATACAGAGTATATCATGTGTAAATTATTCATTATTCATAACGGTTAATGAGAATTCTTCCATTCTTTCTCTCCTTCTTCTTCCTTTTCCAATTCTCTCTGCAAATGTGTGTATTATTGTTTAGTTAGATATATTCTATGCAGGTTCAACACATTTACATGGTATCATAGCCGACGGACTTCTAAGGAAAAGCTACACCAAAATTTTTTGCAGGTACAAAAGATTGAAGACAACGGAAAGATGGAATTCCAAAAAGAATTCATTCTTACACCTTACAACTATTTTGCATGGAAGGAGAAAATAGCCATACATCTCTAATCTAGAGGTTTGTATAGGTTAACCATGAATATAGATACAGATCCAACATCAGCCATAGAAAAATCCAAGTACTTAAATCGCATGGATGGGGCACTCGAAACAATTTGCAGTCTTATTTCTCCCGATCTCCTTTTTCATATATCTTCCTGTAAGACTCCCAATGAAGCTTAGACCATATTGGAAGGGCTCTTTGGAAAATAGGATGAGATGAGGGGACTCATGTTGGAGGTGGATCTGCTCACATTGGATCCAAAAAGCTTCGAGAATATCCAAGATTTCTTTACAAAATTCAAGGATTTACTGTCGCAACTCAAAGCTTGCGTGGTTGATAAATTGAAGGAGGAGAAACAAATGGTTCTCACCATTCTCTCCAAGCTTGGTCTTGAATTCTCAATATTCATATATACATTCCATACTATCAGATTCACCTTTGGAGCCACCTGGAAGATGCATTCTCTTGAGAACTTTATCGAATCCCTGACACAAGAGCAAACCAAGACCATCAACATGGGAGAAATCAAAATCCCAAGGGCACATGCACTTACTGTGCATGATGGAAGCCACAAATATTAGAAATCTATAGATAAATATAAGAGGAAAGCTCATTCACATACGAAGAAGGAAGGGTACACAAAACCCTTTGTCACATACCCACTATGGAGATGAAAAATTTTCATTTATTTCTCAACGATCAGAATCCCCGGAGTCCTACGGGGCTTAGCGCAAGCTAGTTCTTTCCTTTATCCATGTCCACTCACAGGACCTTTTCTTCTTTTACGGCTCAAAGGATTCTAACATCCTTCTATTTCCCTATCTGAAAAAAAATCTGCACCCACAGAAACTCTCCACTAAATCTTCCCTGTCCAACTGGGAAATCAGAATTTGCGATTTCACGATTCCCGTGATCACACGTTTGCCAACTCCTTCCCACTCCTATGGGAACTTCTCTCGTCAAGATTTCAGCGCTTGCGGTGTTCCAAACAACTTTCCTTGCCGATCCCCGATTCCCGATATGCAGAGACACACAACTTTTTCTCTTAGCCCCTCCTATCTATACTTTCGTCCACATGACCATTAATCCATGGGACCACAGTCTTCCCTCCTATCGGGATCTTGGACTTCGCAGGATCGAAGTGTATGGACATGGTGTCCTCGGGATCCCCGATCCTCCGAACCCCGATACGGTGCGCCGCCTGTCCTCCTCGCTAATGCCTGTGGCCTACACTCCCTTGACGATTGGGAAATTATGTTTCGGAGATTCATGATTTCAAATGCAATGGTTCACAGAACATTCAAAGTTCTGTACCCCAATGTGGGGTGACACCTGTCCACTGTCAACTCTTCCATGGCCCACAAACCTTAGCTGTCGGGATATCGTGTTTCACAATTTCGTGGCCCTTGATACACCGTTCCCTTTGTCTCTAGAAACCCCGAAGTGCCAAAATCCAACTCTCTTCAGATTCCTGACACGTGTTCTGCCCGAGATCCATGGCTAGGATTTCCTTGGTGTTTCAAGACTCGAAAGGTCTTGGATTTCTTAACTTCTGGAACCCCGATACCTCAATATCCCGATGCCTCTTCGGGACCTTCTCCCTTGTTCACGAGGGCTAAACCCTCATGCATTTCCTAACAGATCCAACGACAGTCGGATCCTCTAGCTAAGATCCGACGGCCCAGATCTATCCCATGTCGCGCACTCTCCCATTACTCTTTGGACATGGAAGAACCAACGGTCTAGATACTCCCACAGACCTTGGGGATCTACGGTACTGATTTCCTTGCTATTCACGAAGATAGAGGAAAAAGGGGCAAGGTATGTAATGCCCTTGTTTCTTTCATCAATCTAACGGTTGTGAATGACCATGGGTCTTACGACAGGATCTCATCTGTCGATTCATTACTTATCCCTATGCTGCTACCTTGGGATTTTTAAGAGGGTCATTCCTCCTCGTACAGGGTTGTTAAGACTTTCACAGCCAAGTCCTTTTCACAGGTTCTTGGTAAACCTTTCTAGAGGGAGAATCTCTGTGAAGAGATCTATTTCGGGGCATTCCTAGAAACAGATAAGGGGAAACACTTCCCGAGAACGGGCTGGAAGTCTGACTTGGTTCAACTTAAGCATAATTAAATTCAATTATCAACATAAGCCATGTATGGTTTTTCTGTTATCAGCATATACAACTACTAATATTGATCAAACACCATACAATCATTCTTATAATGAAAACATTCATAGTTCCGCAGCTTATGAGCATAGTTATTAAAGGACATATATTTCAAGGTGCCAGAGGCAAAACACTTATTAGAAATAACACCAGGGTTAAGTAACTTCTGAGAGGGGTGCTCGTTTCCACCCAACCGTAGGCTCAGTGACTCCCAGCGGATTTACCACTAGCCACCCCCGAGCTGAAATCACGATGCCGTGAGACTATGTCTCCATCTGCCAGTGACCAGGAGCGAAGGTTGCAATCCTTCCTCTCTGCTATCACTCACTCTACTTAATGCCAGAGTTCTCCCCTCGCATCTGCTCCCCCAATCGCTTCTACCCCATGCCTTATCCTCTTGTGAGGTTGCGTGTGGTGCGATTATCCTCGCTCCGATCAGGCTTGGCAGCTCTATGGATGGGTGGTTTACCTCCCCATCCCTCATTAAGCCATCAACCTACCAGCCTGCAGGACATTTAATTCAGGGCCAGCGAGCCACTTTTGGTTCTCCGAGCCAGTGGAGTCCAAATACGGTAATTAATTCTCGGTGGAAGTTAATGCCACCTTTTCAGGTGCCTTCCACTGCTATCATGGTCTCTTTTTCTGCACATCCCCTCTCAGCAGTCCTGCAATAAATTCAAAACGTTATTCACATTCATTGACCTTTTCCTCAAGGTCTGTTTACATCACATATTCACATTTATGAGTTCGCCATACTTCTTGGCCAGTCCAGTTATATTTACATGCTGGGGGAAATAGGGTGTTACAATTCCCTCCCCCTTAAAAGGAACATCGTCCTCAATGTTCTTATCTACTAACATGAATGGTATGTACAGAAGTAAACAAAATTGGATATGCTTGTCTCATGGCATCCTCCATTTCCCATGTAGCCTCATCTGGGCCAAAATGTTTCCACTACACCTTGACCTGTGCAATGGTTCTGTTCCGGAGCAGGGTTTCCTTTCTGTCCAATATGCATTGGGGTTATGGTAGAAATTCTCCCTCCGGTTCCACTTGGATCACAGACCAGTCAATTATATGATTAGCATCATGTACATATTTCTTCAATAATGAAACATGGAAAACATTATGTGCTTTTACTGTGGGAGGAAGTGCTAGCCGATAGGCTACAGGTCCCACTCTTTCTAGAACCTCAAAGGGTCCACAATACCGGGGTGCCAACTTGGCACAAGCTCCCATTTTGAGGGAACTCCTTCTGGGCTTAATTCTGAGATATACATGGTCTCCCATTTTGAACTCTCTTGGAGTTCTCTTTTGGTCAGCATAACTTTTCTGTCGGTTTTGGGCAATCTTCAGATTTTGTTTTATCTGAGCTACTTGTTGTACCATTTCTTTCAACAGGTCGGGTCCAAAAGAAATCCTATTTACACGATTGCTCCAGCTTATTGGAGTATTACACGACCTACCATAGAGGACCTCGAAGGGACTCATCTTTAAGGATGCTTGGTAGCCGTTGTTGTAGGCGAATTCTACCAATGGCAGGTAGTCTTCCCATTTTCTGGGTTGATGCATTACATGCATCCTTAACATATCCTCTAATATTTGATTCACTCTTTCTGTTTGTCCATCGGTTTGAGGGTGATAGGCGGTGCTAAACAACAATTTGGTCTCCAAACCAGCCATCAGTGATTTCCAAAAATTGGAAGTAAATTTTGTGTCTCTGTCAGATATTATCTCTCTCGGCATACCGTGCAGTCAGAATATCTCTTTCATGAATATGTGGGCGATATCTATCGCCTTGCAGGTTGATTTGATGGGGATGAAATGAGCAGACTTGCTCAGTTTATCCACCACTACCATAATGGCATCATTCTGTTTGGTTGAAGTTGGCAATCCAGTGATAAAATCCATGGAGATGGTTTCCCATTTCCATTCTGGGATGGGTAAAGGATGTAATAGTCCTGCTGGGTGTCGATGTTCTGCTTTAACCTGTTGGCATTCTATGCATTGGGCCAAATATTTGGCTACGTCTTTCTTCAATCCAGGCCAATAAAATTGTTTCCAGAGGCAGTGATCATTTTCTGGTATCCTGGGTGACCAGTGTATGGTGTCTTATGTAGTTCATCCATAATGAACCTCTTCAAGTCGTCACAGTTTGGGATATACAGTCTATTTCTGTAAGTGAGTAGACCTCCTTCGGTCATCTGGTAGCCTTCATATTTTTATCCAGTGGGTTCTTGCTGTAGGTATAGGGTCACAGTCTGAACAAAGGAATCTGTTTCTTGTGCATTCTTGACTCTGTTCTTGACATCTGTCTCGCAGGTACTCACCACTGCCAGATGAATTGTTTTCATGCTTCTGCTAAGGGCATCGGCCACCCTATTTTCCTTTCCTTTGATGTGTTTGATTTCAAAGTCAAATTCGCTAAGGAGGGCCATCCATCTAGCTTGTCTAGCATTGAGCTTTGGTTGGTCGAACAAATACTGTAATCCACAGTGATCTGTCATAAGTACAAATTTTCTTCCCATGAGGTAATGCCTCCACATTTTTAAGGCATGCACTATGGCATCCAGTTCTAGATCATGAGTCACATAGTTGACCTCATGTTCATTCAGTTTTTGGGATTCATAGCAGATCACCTTTCCTTCCTGCATAAGGACTCCTTCGAGCCCTTCCTTACAGGCATCTGTGCACACAAGGAAGTTAGCTTTTGGGTCAACGATTTTCAACACGAGTGCATGGGTTAATAGGTGTTTCAAAGTTTGAAACCTTTCTTCACATTGTTGTGTCCACATAAAATTTGTCCCCTTCTTCTGGAGAGCAGTGATTGGACAACCAATCTTGGAGAAATATTTTATAAATCTCCTATAGTATCTCTCTAATCCCATAAAGGATCTGATGTCTGAAACATCCTTTGGGGTAGGCCATTCCATGATAGACTTGATCTTGTCAGGATCTACTGCTACCCTTTCCTCGGATAGAACATGTCCCAAGTAATGTATTTGCTTCTGAAAGAAGTCACACCTGCTGAATTTAGCATAGAGCTGATGCTCTCTTAGCACTTGCAGCACAAGTCTAAGATGCTCTTCATGTTCTTCTCTATTCTTAGAGTAGATTAAAATTTCATCAATGAAGACTAGTACAAATTTGTCTAAAAATTTACTGAGTACATTGTTCATTAAGCACATGAAAGTGGCAGGGACATTGGTTAACCCGAATGGTAATACCACAAACTCATAATGACCATACCATGTCTGGAAAGCGGTTTTATGGATGTCTTCACCCTTGATTCGAACTTGGTGGTATCCCGACCTCAAGTCAATTTTTGAGAAAACAGATGCACCTCCCAACTGATCGAATAGATCATCGATCCTGGGCAAGGGGTACTTGTTCTTTATAGTTACTTTATTGAGTTGTCTATAATCTATACACAGTCTAAGGGTTCCATCCTTCTTTTTCACAAAAAGGACTGGTGCTCCCCATGGGGACACGTTGGGTCGAATATAACCCTTATCCATCATTTCTTTCAATTTTAATTTGAGTTCCACTAACTTAGGTGTGCTCATTCGGTAAGGTGTCCTAGACATCGACACCGCTCCTGGTGCGAGCTCTATCGAGAAGTCAATGTCTCTCTTCGGAGGTAGACCCGGTACCTCTTCTGGAAACAAATCTCTATATTCTCTCAGGATAGGGTGATCATCAGGGCTTGGTTTAGCACCTTCGGTTGTTTTCAACACCTGTATTGCATATAGGGGACATCCCTTTCGGCAATACTTTCTCATTTGCAGGGCTGATATTTGTCTCACCGAGACCGGTTTTCGGATCCCTTGAAGGGTTATCCTTTTTCCTTCTGTGCTCACACATTCTAAGGTTTTATGGTAACAGTCCAGTTTGGCTTTATGGGTGGCCATCTAGTCCATACCAATCAACAGATCGTATGATCCCAGGGGTAATACGTTAAGGGTTTCTTGGGTGGGGAATTCACCCAACATTAATTGGCAGACTGGTATGACCTCTACTACCTTTCTTTTGGTTCCAGTGGCTAACTGTACCAACCATGGTTTGGTTTGTTTTCGTGGGTGTAGCTTACATTTATCAATAGCTTTAGGGGCTATATAACTCAAATTTGAACCAGGGTCAATCAAAAAAGACACCAGATGGTTGAAAATCATACCTTCTATTTCCACCACTGAAGCTTGGTGGTCAGCTTGGTTATTATCCAAGGCTGCATAAATCTGCAACACACTCCTTGCCACATCATTGACTGTGGTCGCTTCCTGAAGGTTATAAACTTTCCGACTGTTCTGTTGTCGGTGTGGGTAGTCTCTTTGGAGATTCTCTCCTCCGCAATCCCAACATTCCAAAGGTTTCCTCTTTGGGTTATCAATCTTTACTGGTATAGGTCCATAATTTTTATTTCCATCCACCGAGGGGAAGTTCTGTTGGAGTACACTCTGGGATGGATAGTTCGTTCTAGTGTTCTTCTTGTAGTTTTTAAATCCTGAGGATTTGATCCCCTTTTTATGAACTCTCGAACCACTCTTCTGTTTCCAGTCTCCACGAGACTCTGCCCCTCTACCCATATTGTTCATGACAATATGTTGCTTTCCGAATAGTATCTTATAAGGTCTTTGGCTCGTTAAATTCAATTCAGTTCTGGTATTCCTTGGGTAGCCCACTGATAAAGCGTTGCGCCTTCTCCTTCTCTACTTTGATGTAGGATACATATCTCAATAAGTCAAGGAATTTGTTGACATATTCCTCTATAGTGAGTTGTCCCAATTTGAGTTCATAAAACTCTTTAGCCTTCTCGTTGAAATATTTTTCAGACAAATACTTCTTCCGGAAGTACTTTTCAAACTTTTCCAAGACAGGTCCTCCTCGCAGACCCCTTTCATTTTCTTAAGGTCTTCCCACCAGATGGAAGCTTTTTCGTTCAGATTGAAAGTGGCCACTCGGGCCTTCAAATTTTCTGAAAAATCATGGACTCTGAAATATTTCTTCAATCCCAGTAGCCAAGCCTCAGCTTCCTCTCCCTTCTTTATCTCACCATCAAAGGAGGGAGGTTTGGCCTTTCTGAATTCCTCAAATTTATGACTCTTGGAAGTCTTTCGCTTCTTCTGTTTTCTTTGAGAATAGGAACTGGTCCTGCTGCTGGAAGAGCCTTCTGAATCGCCAGCTTCCTTATTAGTGGAATCGTCTGGTACTGGTCCTTTACCTCTGGGGTGGACGTTTATTGACGTGCTTCTCTCAGTATGACCACTGATACGATCGTGTTTCTACACTTTGGGTTCATGCTGCATTTGTCGCTGTAGGTCGGATAAGCTCTACAGTAACACTGCATTAATTTCAGTTTGCTTTTCTTTTTCTTTCATCATCCTTTCATTGTCGGCCTTGCAGCTTTGCAACTCAACCATGAGACTCCTCACAGTCTCGGCTAGGTCTGGAGGGGTTCCTATTGCTCTTATTTCATCATACTCTTCGTCTCTATTGTGGGAGCCTTCTCCCATCTCTTGGTGAGTCACCATTCTCTGCGTCTGTAATTTCCCGTGGCTGACCATCCGCTTAGGTGAAAAGACAAACGCTGATTGTTAGTCAAGAGTTAGATATATTTTTATAATCTGCGCATTTATATTTTCACATGTATACCCGTATAACATGAATTTTTCATTTGGGGTCTTAATCCTTATCTATCAACAATCTTAACTTAAAACAGGACAACAAAGTTCATGTCCCAGATTACAGTTTCATCTTGCAATCCTTCTTCTTAAGCGGAAAATGCAGATGACAATGTCTCCTTATGCGGCTCGTGCTTGAGCCCAAGTAGGCCAAGTGTTGTAACCATGCTCTGATATCCCTTTGTCACATACCCACCACGGAGATCAAAATTTTTCATTTATTTCTCAACGATCAGAATCCCCGGAGTCCTACGGGGCTTAGCGCAGGCTAGTTCTTTCCTTTATCCACGTCCACTCATAGGACCTTTTCTTCTTCCACAGCTCGAAGGATTCTAATGTCCTTCTATTTCCCTATCTGAAAAAAAATCTACACCCACAGAAAATCTCCACTAAATCTCCCTTGTCCAACCGGGAAATATGGTAATTAATTCTCGGTGGAAGTTAATGCCACCTTTTCAGGTGCCTTCCACCGCCATTGTGGTCTCTTTTTCTGTACATCCCCTCTCAACAGTCCTGCAATAAATTCAAAACGTTATTCACATTCATTGACCTTTTCCTCAAGGTCTGTTTACATCACATATTCACATTTATGAGTTCTCGATAGTTCTTGGCCAGTCCAGTTATATTTACACGCTGGGGGAAACAGGGTGTTACACCCTTCACCGATGCCTCCGGATCCAAAGGAGAAAAGGGAAGAAAAGGAGAGAAACGAATATACTGTCACAAAGGATTCCATTCGGAATTTTCATGCATGCAAAAACAAATAGATCTTATGTGTTAGATAATTCATAAAAAAAACCTTGGAGATCGCATCCCCAAGGGTGAAAAGAAGAAGAAGCCAAAAGATCTGAATTCCAAGAAAGGCAATTCTAGCCATGCCTTGATTGCCATCAAATCCTCTTCCGATGCTTGGATCGTAGAATCAGGAGCATCACATCACATGGCTTCCTCATAAGAAGTATATTCTTCGTTGGATTCATGCAAATGTCCTCCTATTCTGATGGGGGACAACTCTTCTATCGAAGTCACCGACAAAGGAAGGATTGAACTCACCAACGGAAGTTTCGAGAATGTGTTGCATGTTCCCAAGCTTTATGTTAGCCTTCTCTCTGTGTATCAAATGACAAATTATGGCACCAGAAAGAGAGTCGTATTCACACTAAATGCTGTGGACATCTATGACATGCAAACCAACTCCAGGGTTGCTACTGGTGAGGTAAATCATCAGTCTAGATTGTATACATTTTCTAAATTCATTGAACCTGATTCTGCTTTACTCCTTACTCATGCTGATGAAAGTAGTAGGATATGACATGAAATGTTTGGAAATTTGAATTTCAGATACATGCAGCATCTTAGCAAACACAAATTAGTTGATGGTCTACCAGACATCCATTTCTCCAAGGGAGTATGTGAGGGATGTGTTCTCAGAAAACACCCTCAAGAGAAATTCGATAAGGGAAAGTCTCAACGAGCTTCCACACCTTTAGATATAATCCACAGTGAACTCATGGGTCCTTTTCCACATCCATTGATCAGAAAAGTGAGTTTTGTTCTCATTTTTGTTGATGATTTCTCATGTTTTACATGGATTTACTTTCTCAGGAGAAAATCTGAGGTCTTTCAACAGCTCAAATATTTCAAATCTTTGGTTGAGACACAATCCAGAAAGAAGATGAAATTCCTTCGAACTGATAACGGGGGAGATTATGTGACTCATGAGATCCATAATCTTTTCCATGAGGTAGGGATCCAGTTGCAGCACACAGTTCTCTATACTCCGCAACAAAACAAAGTTGCTGAGCGGAAAAACATATCTCTAAAGGAGATGGTATCTTGCATGATGCATGCAAAGTCACTACCATAGATACTATGGGCCGAAGCACTTAACTATGAAACATACATCCAAAACAAATCTTCTCATAGATTTTTCAAGGATAAGACCCCCTATGAGGCTTGGAGCGGCCTCAAACCAGAAGTGACCCACTTTCGTATTTTTGGCTCACGTGCATGGGACAAGATTCCCTCTGAAAAGAGGAAGGCACCTTATCCACAAAGCACTGAGTGATTTTTTTTTGGATACCCCGACGATGTGAAGGGATATCGGATTATTGATCTTTCCTCAGATCGGTTCATCATTGAGCGTAGTGTCCATTTCGAGGAAAGTGTCTTACATGTACCTTAGCAGCCGCATGCAGACACCTTCACTCTTCCACCAGTTCAAAATGATGAACATGCACATGCCGAATCTTCTTCATATGAGAGTTCTGATTCAGAGGACTCAGATGATTCAGATTCAGAGTCAGTACAATCAGATGTAGACTTAGAGCATCCAGATGCAGTTGCAGAGCCAAAGAAGAGGCCCAAGTGGGCACAAACTACTCTTTAGGATGTAGGGGATCTCGTAGGTGATCCAACCGATACTAGGAGGACTTGATCTAATTTCAAGGAGCCTTCTGTTTCACTCACTGCCACTGAACCATTGCCTTCTAGGCATATTTTCTTGGTTCAGTATTCAGATCCACAGTCTTATGAAGAGGCTGCTGGAAATCCCTTTTGGGAATCTGCCATGCAGGAAGAGTACAACTCCCCCCTCGAGAACCAGACTTGGGATCTGGTTCCCCTTCCTTCTAGGAGGAAACTTGTCAGATGCAGATGGGTCTATAGGACCAAGAGCCCAACAGATGGACAAATGAGTAGATACAAAGCCAGGCTTATCGCCAAAGGCGTTTAGCATGTTCATGGAATTGACTATCATGAGACCTTCGCTCCAGTAGCGAAGATGGATTCCATATGATTAGCACTTGCCATTGTGAAAGCCAAGGTATGGGAAGTCCATCAGATGAACGTGAAGAATTCATTTCTTCACTATGATCTCTTTAAGGAGATCTACATGGAGCAACCCCAGGGATTGATGCATGACTCATCTTTGGTCTTTCGACTGAAGAAGTCACTTTATGGCCTCAAGCAGGCTCTGATGGCATGGTATGCCAATATGGAATCCTACCTATTGTCACAGAACTTTATACATTGTAAATCAGACCCGAATGTCTACATGCTCAGGACGACTGACTCACTTCTACTTTTAGTTCTGTATGTCAATGAGTTTTTGATCATCAGGTGCTTGACTTCAGTGATTGATGCAGTCAAGAGGATTCTACATGATAGGTTTTTGATGATGGACATGGGTCTGCTACGCTTCTTCCTTGGACTTGAGATCAGTTAGGATGCATCAGGCATCAAACTGTCTCAAGCCAAGTATGCACAAGATCTCCTTGAGAGATTTCACATGACAGAATGTAAGTTTGGTCCAACTCCTTTCCTATCAGGAGTCAAACTTGAGGATGGTGGAGAGACGCCATTGGTTGACATCACACTGTACAAACAACTAGTGGGGAGCTTGTTGTATCTCACACAATCCATACCAGACCTCTCATATGCAGTTGGCGCAATTTCCAGGTTCATGCAGGAGTTGCATGAGATACATTGGAAAGATGCAAAGTGTATCCTTCGATACATACAGGGCACCATCACCGTTGGGATTCAGTATGCAACAGACTCTACGCTAGATCTCATTAGGTTTACTGATTTCGACTGGGCTAACGATAGCCAAGTCCACATCTGGTTACTCACTCAGTCTTGGTTCCGGGCCTATTTGTTGGTCGAGCAAGAAGCAAGCTTCCATTTCTCTATCTTCAGCTGAGGCAGAGTACAAAGGGGTAGTTAACATAACCATTTAGGCTATGTGGCTACAAAATTTTCTCACTGAGTTGGGCATTTAGTTTCATCGGCCAATCTTCTTTTGGTGTGATAACCAGAGCACTCTAAAGTTCTACAGAGATCCATTTCAGAGGCAGCAGATGAAGCACATAGAGATCCACATGCACTACATCCGAGATTTAGTACATGAGGGGATCATCGACTTACATTTATATCATTTAGAAGAATAGATGACAGACATTTTCACCAAGACCTTCACTGAGAGAAAATTCCATTCTCTCCGAAGTCGTCTTGGAGTGAAGGACACGGTTGCCTAGCAACTGTAGTTCTTATTTTTTACATACATTGTACCTTGAGGGGGGGTTTTTCCCATGAGGTTTTCCCTCTTTCATCACTTTATTTTCAGTGTATTTTTTGTACTTGGGTACCTCACATGGCCTCGTTGCCAGGACCCAATCTTTATTTTCACCATAGTGATGTTCAGGGGGGGTGTTGGAGTTACTTCACACACACCTAGGATTTATTTTTCCTAAGGATTTTATTTGTTTATTAGTCATAATTATTCATTATTGAGTCTCCTATATTTTATGGGAGAATATTCCACCTGGAGAATATTCTCTTTCAATTCACACTTCAATTTGACTAGTTGAGTTGAGTTTAAATGTTGCATTGGGATCATCACCATGCAACATTGGGATCATCACCATGATAACTTGACCTTTACTTGGTATCATCACTAGAGTGGCGCATTATCCTTGATTCTCTCAGTTAAGTCCTCACTACTCTCTGTTCAGTCAGTTAACTGAATACTAGTTGACTAGTTAACTCAACTAGGTGGCAGTTCACTCCCGTAACTTCCTGAGAGACTAGAATAGGTGGAAGTTCACTCCTGTAACTGCTGGTGTGTGTCCAAATCACTCTAGACCACCACTATGGCAACTTGGTTCAACTCAAGTCAAACTCATTGAGTTATACAGAGTATATCATGTGTAAATTATTCATTATTCATAACGGTTAATGAAAATTCTTCCATTCTTTCTCTCCTTCTTCTTCCTTTTCCAATTCTCTCTGCAAATGTGTGTATTATTGTTTAGCTAGATCTATTATGTGCAGGTTCAACACATTTACACCTGCATCTTCAATATCCCACAGGCCTGACAACCCACTTCTTCAATCCCTCTCCCAAGATAACAGTTAGCCAACCGAAGGCTCTGGATACGAGTTCAGGTAAGGTCATGAAGATACAATGGATAGATCAATGGCTGTGAATACTCCTAGATTATTGACTGTATGGCTCAGTGATGGATGATTCATGGGAAAGATGATGGTAATAATGATGGAGAGTTTCCCAGAAATGAACTAAGTCCAACAATATGTATGCATGCCCCCAACTTGACACTTGTCACGTCGGAGCTACTTTGGCCCACCTGCCCCCAACTTTTAGAACTTAGGATAAAATAATTACCCATACTTTATGATTAAAGAAATATTAATATAATATTATCTTTTGGATTAATCTCACTAGATCAATCTTTTTCCTTCACTTCTAGGCCCCTTCCTTTCCCTAATCAGTGGAGTTTAGTCCCCCATCTCTTTTATCATGGTCGGTCTACGTGCAATGATGTATCTTATATTAAATATGATATATGTACAAAAAAAGGCGCACTAGCCTTTAACATCTAGGCTCTCTGGCCTAATCGAAGCATAAGTGCCCTAGCTTATAATAATTGGCTCACCAGCCTATAAAACATATCATATACATAAAGGCTCCCTGACCTCAATATCGCGCACACTTAATATGTTGCACCCGATATTCTGGAATGTACCCAATTCGTCATTTTACTGCGCAGTACATGCACGCACTACACCATGGAATATGTATGTCAAATGTATATAAAACGACTCACAAAATTAAGTACATTTTCATTTACATTTACAATTGGGTTCAGCCTAGGGATATTACAATCCCCTCCCCTTATTTATGCACTGTCCTGAATGCATCATGTATACATATACAAAAAAAATTTCAAAAATCCTCAGTGCATTATATACCACATACCATTCAAACTTTTTAAAGTCTCCAAGCTTTAGCTATTGAAATATTGTCATCCATCTGGTGCTCTACCTTTCAACACCAATTCTGGTACTCATACTGCAACTTGAAGTCAATTGCTCTATTCCATAGAGCTAGTTCAGGAAATAATTCATCTCATTGTTCCTTATTATATGCTTCAATTTAACTTCATTGAAGCAACAACTTGATGTGGATCCATGAAGTTCCACCCAGCCTTATATCTCACTACTGATAAACTCTCAGTAGCATACCATTCCCAAGCATGGAATATGACTCCATCAGGACAATGTCTTCCCAAGATAACCACGACCCATAATCGATATCAACATAGTCTAGGCCAAGTTACCAAACCTCAAAAACACTCCAACCAATGGTCTCTCTTCCCCACATGCCTGTTCAAACATAGGTAGTATGCACCTTGATTGTCGAACAGTTCCTCGACTGCTCATCTTCCCTTCCAGGGCTTCAGCACAGGCCGGACATGAAGTCTCAGAGCACCTTGGTTCCAAGAGTTCCCACTTTAATTTATCTTCCCATATCAGCAACACTCCTACCAACAATCTCTTTCTTCCCCACATGCCTGTACAACCCAAGGTAGTATGAACCTTCACTGGTCAACAGTTCATCGGCTGCTCAACCTCCCTTCCAGGGCTCCAGTACAGGCTGGACAGGAAGTATCAGAGCACCATGGCTCCAGGAGTTCCAACTTTAATGAATATCATCTCATCTGCATCACACACATGAAGTTGTCATGAGAGAGCACTATAAAAATTCCATTTTATAAATCAAATTAATTTCAAAATGAATTTTGACTTTTCCCAAAATATGAAATTCTATTTCAAAATTTTTCATGGTTGTTGCAATCATAGGATGTAATTTTTTTTTATGGATTTCAGCAAGCACCATGCTTAATACCATTTTTGCTGCAATGATTGTATATTGCATACAACCAACAAATTGTCAGTATTTTTTGTACATCATAATTCAACATGTATAACACCTTATGCCATGATCTTAGAATTGCCTGCACCTAACAACTCAATCACCATTACCAACAATTCAACCAAATATAATGATTCATCATTCTATTCATATGCATAATCATAATTAATAACAATAAGTTCATTTCTTCAATTTTCTGAACAAAAGTTTTCTATAGTCACTATTCCTGCGACCACCTCACTTGCAAATTTTCCTATTGCAATGTTTACCAATTCCTGAAATGTTCTTAACTTCATGAGTTAGAAAAATTTCAAACATTAGTATAATTATTTTCATGCAAAAGCATATATACATGCACTTACAAAATGCATTTGGTAAAAATGCATTTAAGTATACAATTCCATCATGTATGAGTGAAACTCTGTCACTTACCAAGAATGAGTGCAACTCTCAATGCCTAATTACTCAATGCACCTTTGCATTGCTTTTCAGAATGAGCTTTATCTAAGTCATGCATCTCACCATCCATAAATTGGAAATCTGGCCAATGTCTTGACCCATATCCACACACTTCCCATTCTCTTCACAATTACTTGGATGCCTTCCTTTTCGACCTGAACACTACACCAAGATTACAATTCTATAGTGTTTATTAGTGTTAGAAAAAAGGTTGCAGTGCAAGTTTTATTTAAAGTAGGAAGCTCATTGGGTATTTGTGTGGCACATAACCTTTCTATAACCATACCTTTCCATATCCAACCCTTTCCTGGTCTCATACATGACTAGATTTCTTAGCATCATTCTTAAAACAAGTTCTTATCTTTTATTTTCTGTGGCTATTGTCTCATAACCAAATTAACATGACATGCTACTATGTCAGTGTGTGTATTCAAAGACTAAAAAACTTTGATAACTATAACAGGTCTCTAGCTTTTACCACACCTAGTGGTAACTTAATCCTGTCAATGCACTTAAACAATACCATGCAGCGTAGTAAAATCCCAATTTTGGAAAATTCTTACCTGGATTTCCCTTTGGCAATTTCACACATAATTTCCAAAAGAGGGATACTTACCTGTAGGGTTACCATTAAATGAGTTTAATGCTACCTAATCAGTTGATGACAATAGGAGCTCTTATGCTTCCTTATCAGCCTTATGATTTAATATTCCAACCTTACATTTCTTCCATCCGTGTGCAACAACATTATCAACAACACTTGCAAACAAGCAAATATGATCACCCTTTGGCTGTCCCAACAAGCCATATAATACTTGCTCCTACAGTAATTGCAACAACTTCTTTCTTCCTGTATCACGTTTCCTTGTTTATCCTAGAAGTCTTCCCTTATCCTGGATTCTTGAACCTTCAAGTGCTCTTTACTATAATTACTTGTGCATGAATATTTCTGATCTGAGCACCTTCTTACCCAATACACTCTTGACTGTTTTTTTTTTGTCCTTTATTTTTCAAATACTAAGATGATATTAATCTTCAGATTTTATTTATTTCCTGGATCCATCTATCCCAACTCATTCTTGGATGAATTATGATTCCAATCTTGTTGTCTTATAGACTTTGGATCTCCAACATCCATTTATTTTTTGGATCCATCTGATCCAACTCCTACATGACCCGATTCTATTTCTAGTCATGTTTTCTGAGTAATATTGGACAATTAGCACTAACTTCCATCTTGAGGTACTTGATTTATCCCTTCCTTAATTGATCATATCAGTACTTGGATTTTATTGCTATCTATTACTTTCCTTGTCTTGACCAATCTGATTTCAACCTGCCTTGCACAATCCAATTCTATCATGCCATAATAATGCCCTTCATACCATGCTTCCACTGCGCACTCTAATAACCATAAGGGAAGCATTACTCTAATTTCATAGCTAATCCATGGATATGATGCACTCCTTATCCAATATGCAATAAGCCTCTTTCTTGATCTGATTAATGTCATTCATGTAGTCAATTCCTTTTAAAATAGATTTGACTCCCATGTATTGCTTTAATCTGTAACTAGTTTCTTTGGGAGTGAATGCACTTTCACTAATCCCTTCACTACCTGATCTATTCCTCTATCTGAATTTCCATTGAATACTTGACTAACATGAGAGGACTTCCTGTAGTGGCTTCCAAAGGCTTTATGGCTGCGCCAAGATTCATACCTTAAACTTTTGTAGTCTTGACCTTTGATCATCTTCTGAAATATTTTTTCATAGAACTCTTTCCCTGCGTACCTCTGCTTATATATATATATATAACTAAACTTCAACCTTCTCACCTCATCGCTGAAGCTTGATAGTTTGGAGAACTGGAAAAACTATCATGGTTTTTAATACAGATGCATGGCACCTCCAGAGATACATAGAGCGAAAGGTGGTTTGCTGAAACCACCTTTATCAAAGTTCTGATGTCACGTGCTTCAATATGTCAAAACCACCACTCGTGGGATGGGTGATGGCTAGTAAGATGACCCCTTTTCACTCATTTGGTACTCCATAGCTTTTTGATGTCAGGTGAACGCCGCCATGTAATGAACTCAAAAGATAATCATTTGAAATGGATTAGCTGAGCATGGCAAACCGACGTACTTGGACATAAGTCTTTTTGTGATTCATGATTGGGATTCTATAACTACCAATTCTCAAGTATGAAGGCATCAACTTATCCATAAATAGGGTAATATCCATATTTGCTCGACCTTCTGATCTCTGTAAACGCATTTCCATGTCCACGAAAAAAAATTGAGGTACATGGACAATGCTAAATCCAGTGAGACTGGTTATTCGAGAAACATGGTAAATTTTCCTACGAGTAAGGAGGAAAGGGTAATTGCACACATTCTAGTGACTTAATTCCACACAGAGCCAACTACAAACTCAGAGTTGGAAGTCAGGCTGAATCCCACTATGAGGGATCTAGTCATCAATAGGGGAGTTGTTAAGAAGAAAAGGAGCAAGCGACATAAGAAGGAAACCATAGTTGAAATGACCGAAAGTGTTGGAGAGAATCAACTAGACTGGTTAGATTCTCTAAAGGAGGAGATTGCTAAGCTGAAATGAGTCCTCAAATCAAAATTAAGTACATTTTAACAAATTTTGGACAGCTGGTAGCAGAGAAAAAGGGCCCCATAGGTGGTAATCGTTATTTTAAATCATTCTCTTTTTGCAACTTACCTCTATTTTTAGCTATATGCAGAGGTCTGAGCATTTCAAATTATACAAATAATTCCTCTCTCTCTCTCTCTATATATATATATTATCTCGAGGAAGAAAAAGGGGGAAAGGAACCTGTCCTCTGAGAAGGAAGACTTTTTGTAATTTTGGAATTAAAATGAATATATAAATGTAGTAGCGGATTTTGGACTATTTAAGAAAAGACTCTAACTGCTGGTGATATGCATCTTGTTTTATTTTATAGTATGTGTTTCTTGTAAACTTATATTTCACTTTCATCTGTTTGAAATGCTTTCAACTTAGAAATTTAGACTATATTTATTTCTTCTCAAACCAACTCTGAATTCATTTTAAATAATGCTCCGATGTGGTTTTGTGTTTCTTTTTCTGTTAATACCATGCAAATTTTCTATTAAACTCAGACTCATCACCTTAATTAGCCTTCTCCTCTTGATAGTTCAGTGCTCCGACAATACATCGCTCATTCCAGATTCCATAGTCCAAAAGTCATCTCCATTCCTCCAGTCATTCAACAAAAAACACCAAAACAAACCAAATATAAATAATTTTTTCTATAGATATACCCAGTGACACGAGAGAGTCCTAAAAAATGCGCTACAAAAAGAAAGCCGACGTTCAAACAGTATCAAATGTTGTAGAAATTCGTTAGTTTTCTGCTATTGTTCGCCTTCCAATCGACTTTGCGTGCACGAAAATTTAGCTTGTACACCCATATTTATGGTGCACAACAACACCAAAAGGTAAATCATGCTTTCGCGCAGCTATAACCATTAATAAATTCCTCTCTATCGCGCTAATAACTTGTGCGCACTATTTTTGCGTTGCACGACAATATCCGCTGCGCGCAATTTTGGTTCTTTCACTGATACATGTGGCACACAGTTTTTTTTTTTTTGCATCGTGCACTGATATTCCACATGCATTTCTCTCTATGCATTTCACCATGCCAAATTTCAATATGCCCCCCCACACATCAATTATCTGCACGCACCATTGATTACACTATCGTGAGACAACTTATACTCATACTGTGCGTGCACCAACCAAACTCCCCTGTGCTTTTCAATACTGCACACACCACGTGCACCATTACTATGTGTGTGTACACCGTGCAATGCTAACTTTAGCGCATGCATCCACACAAAATATTCTTCTGTGTGGTGCCACAATTTACCATGTGCACCTGCACGCTAAATTTTTCCACGCGGTACCAAAAATTAGCGTGCACACCAACATGCCAATATCTTACCGCACAGTGCCAAATTTTAACTATCACATGCTTTCCACTGTGTATCATGCATTTTTAGTGTGCCCACCTATACACATTCACCTTTATGCGCATCAAATCCTCGTGAATTCCGCTCCATTTGTCATGGCTTCACTGTAACTTCAAATTTGACCAATTCCAGGTTCGAATTTGCTAGGACATATATTAAATCAGTAATATCTCATCACTTGATCGAATTGCTCCATTTTCTCTTGAATTCAATCACAAAAACTTGGGATTTTCACCATTTCCTCCCAGTTGCTATTACTTTTTTCCATGGATGCCCTACAACTGAAATTTGGCCACTTCAAAATAAATCCTCTATGACATTTTTCTTCAACTCAACTTTCTTGGCCCATTTAGGCTCAGTGTTGAAAACCGAAGCTCTAATACCAATTTGTGACCCACCCGACCACCCACAAGCCAGGAAATGCCTACTCCAGAGCACTCTTTCATGCTCTCATACCAATTTGTAACATTCTCGACCATTCATGCAGGGCCATGCTACGCCAGAGAACACATCCGTTCTATGTTCGTAACGTACTGTAACATTCTTAGCATCCTAACTAAGTTATGTCACATATACTTTTCTAACTGCATGCAATTAAAACATATGCACAAACAAAACACTTGCGGAAGATTAATATATATAAAACGGAACAGACAAATATGCTATGTAAATGCATGGATTCACACTAAAATAGCAGTAAACCTATACATGCAATAACCATAAGCATACAGACAACTATAATCACAAATAGGCTAAACCCATAAACATAAGACGTGAATAACAATGCATCATGTAAATTAATCACACAATTGACGCTTATCTTTGTGAGAATGTCACCGACTACGTGTAGACCTTCCACGAACCTCCCAGCCTTAGACCACACTGTTCATCACTCTCAACAGTGAGTCACCCCCAAGCTGGGACTAAACTCCACCCGAGTAAAGGGGTTCCTAACCAGGCTAAAGGCTCATGAACAACAGGAAAGACTCTGTCTCAGGTGCTCACTCAAATAACAACCTACAATCCCTCATTCCCCACATGCCTATCCCAACCAAGGAAGTGTGCCCATTCCCTTCTCAATAGTCCCTCGGCTGCCCCACTTCCCTTCCAGGGCTTCAGCAACAGGCTGGATAGGAAGTCTTAGAGCCCTCCAGCTGTAGTTCAACACCTTCAGGAAATCAATCCCCAACAATTCTCTCACCCAGAGAATTTCTCACGGGCCTGAAAACCCACCTCTTCAATATCCCACAGGCCTGACAATCCACTTCTTCAATCCTGCTCCCAAGCTAATAGTTACCCAACTGAGGGCTCTGGATATGGGTTCAGGTAAGGTCATGAAGATACAATGGATATCTCAATGTCTGTGAATACTCCTGGATGATTGACTGTATGGCTTAGTGATGGATGATTCATGGGAAAGATGATGGTAAGAATGATGGAGAGTTTCCAAAAAATGAACTAAGTCCAACAATATGTATGCATGCCCCCAACTTGACACTTGTCACATCAGAACTACTTTGGCCCACCTCGCCCCAACTTTTAGAACTTAGGATAAAATAATTACCCATACATTGTGATTAAATAAATATTAATATAATATTCCTTTTTGGCTTAAGCTCCCTAGCTCATCCCTTTTCCTTCACTTTTAGGCACCTCCCTTTCCCTAACCAGTGGAGTTTAGTCCCCCATCTCTTTTATCGTGGTCAGTCTGCGTGCAACGATGTATCTTATATTAAATATGAGATATGTACAAAAACAGGCGCATTGGCCTTTAACATCTAGGATCTCCGGCCTAATTGAAACGTAACCACCCTAGCTTATAATAACTGGCTCACCAACCTATAAAACATATCATGTACATAAAGGTTCCCTGGCCTCAATATCACACACACTTAATATGCTGTGCGTGGTATCCTGGAATGTACCCAATTCGTCATTTTACTGCACAGTACATGCACGCGCTACACCATGGAAGATGTATGTCAAATGTATATAAAACAACTCACCAACTTAAGTACATTTTCATTTACATTTACAATTGGGTTCAACCTAGGGATATTACATGCATAATAGGAGCAAAAATATATTCACACACAATTTCAAAAATTGAAAATTAAAATGTATAGAAGTGTGCAAAATCAATTGTGGTAAATGTGATACAGAGAAATAAGGAAGAAAACATTGAACTGACCTGATACTCGCTTGAAACCACTATTCAATAAGGCTTTCGTATACATGATTTCCGTTCTGATTCAAGTTTCTTGCATTCTCTTGTTTGTCCTCCTCGATCTCTTGTTTGAATAGTTGTTCCTCATTTGATACACATTATTCTTTGAGTGTCAATTCTTCTTTTGCTTAAGGAGGAGTGGTTGAGTCTTTGATTGCTGTCAAGATCTCATGTTCTTGAGAGGATGAGATCCCTACTTTTGCTAGGACCTGAGAGAGTTGTTTCAAGGTTGTATTCATTCTAAAATCATCTTACTGGTATTCAAATCAGATACTACAAATGAAAAATTGGTACAAATAAGGACGAGAAATTATGAAACAATACTAGTACAAAAGTAGTGTAGAATCATAGATAAACAGGTACAAAATCAAAAGCAAACTCGTATAAAAGAAGAAACTAATTCATAATGAAAGAAATAAAACTTGCATAAAAGAAAATAAAAGAAATTACTCTTGCAGTAAAATAAGCACACTGACAGGAAAATAAATTGCGGGAAAGTAAACACACTGTGTAGGAAAGAAAGCACACTTGTGGGAAAGTAAACAAACTAAGAAAAGTAAACAAGCTAATAAAAGTAAACAATTTTTCATAAAAAGTAAACACTCTTGCGGAAAGGAAACAACAAGGCTTTGGAGCAACCCATTAAAATGGATGCGCAGCTTTTACCTCTCATCTTAAATTTTCTCCTCCCCCCTTTTGTGTAATTAAAGGCAATCTACCTACCTAAGCTCTAATCCCTTTAGTACCTCCCCGACAACGATGCCAAAATGTCGAGCGATTTATATGCTAATGAATTCGACATGAAATTTTCAACATGTGGCTCGTAAGCTTCGAGGTGTAAGAACAATATATGTAGGGTGAAAGTAAGCTAACCTAAACTAATGATTGAAAATTAAACACACGACTAGAATTGAATTGCATGAAATTGCATAAATTACACCTGATTGAGAAAGCATGAAATTGAATTGCATGACATAAACGAAAGCATGAAATTGCATAAATTAAACCTGATTGAGAAAGCATGAAATTAGACAAAGGAAAGATCATCTATAACATAAATAACAAATAAAAAATGACAAACATATGTGAGCTCACATAAAATCTATATTAACAATCAAAATAACAAATCTATTATGGAGAAATCAAAATATTTACTCTAAAACATCAACTCCTATTACAACATGATGAAATCCATGACTAATTCATTTTCTCAAGAGTAAAGGATAACTATGTTATTCTTTTTTCCTTTCTTTCTCTCTTCCTCCCCTCCTCTCAAATGAGGAGAGAGCCCTCTTATTTATACATGAGTGATTTGAAAAGAAGATAAGCAACTCATAATTACAAATCCACTTTTCTCTCAACCAATAATACTTTTCTCTCAACCAATTTTCTATAATTACAAAATACTTATCCCACTTTTCTCTCACAAATCCTCTCATGATATCCCCCCTTGAAATTAGCTTGAATTATCTCCAAATTTTGAAAAGATGAAGAAAACATTCGGGAAGCTTTTGAATACTCCTTGGTTGAAAGCTTCAAATATACCTACATTACAAAGCTCAAACAAATATTTGAGATATATATATATAAAATATTTTGATTTATATTATTGAATCATAAATTCTCTGTTAATACTAAATTGAATAAAGTGGAAAATAATAAGGTGAAACCCAAATGTATTCATGAAAATAGTATAATGAATGGTTAAATGAAGTGATAAAATGCGAGGAATGGAGAAATAAAAAGAGGATGAAAATACAACAATTATGAGACTCAACAAGAGAATACAAATTGAAGAAGACAAGAGAATCGAATAAGCACTCAGAGAAAAACTGGAAGAAAATGTAGGAACCTTAATTATTTAAACCCTAAAAATTTCATATAATTAAACATAAGTTTCTTTCAATGCGTAATATTTCATTAATCATCGTAAAAGCATGTAATATTCAACAAAAAAAATTAAATTTAACCACAACATGAAATAGATTACATATTCATCCACTTAACTTAGCAATTTCATAAATAAATTACCTGGTTCTGATGCTAAATCCCGCTGCTTCGTTGGTCCAATGCTGAAGTTGAGACTGTGTCAAACACTGCCCAAAACCATGTTTTCCTCTCTGCCAGCTAGGAGCAGCCTGTTCAGCTCCCTAGCTCTAGGATACCGTAAGGATATCCTGGCCCCCATGCCCAAAACCCCCAGCAAACCGGTGCCCCCTGCTTTTGATTCACCAAAAACCCCCAAAACCAAACTCCTCACCCTAGACATCTCCACAGAAAATCTCCCATAGAAATATATCCTCCTCTCAAAAATGCTTCCTCCACCCCCCAAAAGAATGCCTTTCCCCGTAAGACTCTTCCCCATCATATTCCCCCTTCACCGACTCTTCCCCCTTCATTAATTTCCTTATCCTTTTATTTATTATCTTATCCCCCTATTTATTATCTTATCACCTTATATTTATTATCTTATCCCTATATTTAATATCTTATCCCCATATTTAATGTCTTATCCCCATATTTAATGTTTCTTTCCCCGTATACGTAAATCTTTAATACATTAAATTATTAACCCCCTTTAATTCTTTACTCAAATAATTAATGAGTCAATTAATAATTAATTAATCATTGACAGATATGGACAAATAATTAATAATAATTAATTAGATAATTATTATTTAAGAAATAATTATTGTTTAACTAACATATTAGGACAATCATATTATCAAATTAATTATAATTAATCATCCCTATGCATCTATTTAACCAGGGTTGTTACATACACCCACCCTTCAGGAAACTTCATCCCGAAGTTAAGGTATCTTATGGTACAAAGGAAAAGAAACATGGTTCACACATTCATAACAATTAACCGACACTATCAGTAAGTAAGCCAAGAAAACTCATACATACTAGTGTACATGTACAAGAAATGAATGTGTAGCTAGTACATACAAGTCTCATGCATGTACTAATAATCAATAACTATCATCCTTTAGTAATTTAGGTATGCATCCAATCCAATCAACAAGAGTAGTCTTTTATAATAGACAATAAACCAATCAAATGTTTGAGAAATCGTTTAATTACAATTATCCGGTTCAACAATTTTATTTAGACAACTGTGGTTTAGTTACTAAATTATGAATATTCATATATATACATTTTCTTTTTAGAAGGGAAAACATTAAATTCCACCACAAGACAATTCTCTATACTTTCTCAACTGTTTCTACTCATCCTTCCTCCCTAACTTACTTCCATCTCCATTCCTATCCTTCCTCTGCTAGACTATCTTGGAGTGTCAACTATATTGACCTAACTCCAAATAGAACCCATAAGCAGAAGTGTCACTATCTCGACCAAGCTTCCCTAGCAGGCAACTGATAGTCATCATCCCACGTCTTGGGGAGCGTGAACTAACACTGTCCTCCCATGACTTCAGGTTTCGGAGGATACTCGGTGGGAAATGCCTCCACCCCTCCTAATCATAACTAGGGTCCACACCCTACAATGGAATATACAATGGCACCGTGTTGCTGAGGGTTTTGTCATCGTTTATTCGGTTTTGGGCAGTCTCGTCCCTTGAAATCCTGCACTGGTCCACATATCATAGCAATGCATCCAAACCAATATAATTTCACATACAAATATTTGTACCATAATGTTTCTCGGCTAGTGGTCATGATATCCACTTTCATCATCATTATTCACTGGCTATTTTATAGCCCATAACCTGCAGATTAGTCTGTAACACAAACTCATATAGTTCTATGTATTATGATCATGTAATTGCATACAATCATCATTTCAATTCGGTATCCATGTACCAAAAACTTAACATCAAAGTTTTCAAGTTAGAAATAGATCACATAATATCCCATTATTCAATTTCTACACCCATTCATAAGATTATCATTTACCAAAATAGATTGCATCATATCCAACACCATTCTAATAGCATTTAAACATTCATAAAATTCACATTCTCACAATATGTCGCATCATATACATCATCATCAATAACATTTAAACATTCGTAAAATTTACATTCACATAGTAGATCGCATTACATACATCATCATCAATAACATTTAAACATTCATAAAACTTACATTCACATAGTAGGTCGCATTATATACATCATCATCAATAACATTTAAACATTCGTAAAAGTTCATACATTTTAAAGTTTAAGTGTATCATTTAATAGTTCCACTGTGAATAGAAAATAATATAAGTAGGCCTTAGGTAATCCGGGTTGTCTAAGTCAAAAGGTGGTGTTACATACATCTAACCTTCGAGAAACATATTCTCAAGGTGGTAAAAAAAGTGAGGGATAGTCTCGTCGTAATGTCTCGATGTCTTCCCAAGTAGTAGATCCTAGACTATACTTGTCCCACTGGACCTTAACTTGGTCTACCAGACGGTTCCTGAGCTGTTAGAATATATGGTCCAATATGCGTAATGGTTCTACCGTGAGAGTTCCCACGTCCGATACCTGCAATTCCTTCCAATTAGTTTATGTGATTCATCAACAACATAATGACGTAAAACAGATACATGAAAAACATTATGAGTTTTATGCAAGTGGGGTGGCAGTACGAGACGATAGGCAACGGGTCCAATTTTCTCTTGGATTCTGAACGATCCTATAAATTGAGGTGACAACTTTGTCCCCTTCCCAAACCATAT
>JASDQU010102318.1:500770-527241 GCA_032191745.1 Picea mariana | reverse complement strand
CGACAAAGAACAAAATGGCATGACAAAACCATCAAGCATAAGCAATTCCAAAAAGGTAATTGGGCTTTACTGTATGATTCTCGGTTTAAAGAATTTCAAGGGAAACTACGTACAAGATGGCTAGGACCTTACGAAGTGGACACTGTTTTCCCCAATGGAACAGTAAGGCTCCTCACAATTGATGACTCCAAAACACCATTATTAGTGAATGGTCATCGGCTCCGTCTGTACCAGCGCCCCATTTCCAAAGAAGATTTCAAGGCCACATGTGTGGCAAATTTACATTATCTCTTTTTAGAGGAGCCTCCTGCCCCTCATTGCAATTAGTTTTTCTGAATTTAATTTCTTTAGTATTAGATTAAATTTCTTTTACTAATAATCCCTGTCAAGAAATGGAATGTTACAATTGATTCTTTTGCAGATTCTCAAGCCTACCAAGAAAGGACAATCTTACTACAAGCAGATCCAAGCTTCATTTTGTGAAGCATTGCTCCCTCTTTCTTCAATCCATTCACCCTCATTTTTCCCATTTTTCCCATTTTTCCCATTGCTGAAACTCCACTGATCAACAACACTTTCCCTCATTTTCCCATTACTCAAACACCATTCCTCAGCAATATTTTCCTCATTCTTCCCATTTTCCCCATTACTGAAACACCACTGATCAACAACACTTTCCCTCATTTTCCCATTGCTCAAACACCATTCCTCAGCAATATTTTCCTCATTTTTCCCATTTTTCCCATTTTTCCCATTGCTGAAACACCACTGTTCAACAACATTTTCCTCATTTTCCCCATTTTTTCCCCCATTGCTGAAACACCACTGTTCAGCAATATTTCGTTTTTTCTCCATTGTTGAAACACCATTGTTCAGCAATATTCCACCCTTTTTCCCCGCTGCTAAAACACCATTTCTTCAGTAGTATTTTCCATTGTTAAAACATCACTCTTCAGCAAACATTTTTCCATTCTTTTCTTCTTGCTGAAACACCACTTTCTCAACATTTCTTGTCAATAAAAACATCTGTTTCAGCTCTTTCCCTCTCACTTCTCCTATATTCATACTACATTTTGTTCTTTCACGACCTTCTCTCATAATTAAACAAACCCTTGATACAATTTCTCTAATAAATCCAAAGTCTCTCCCATGATTACTGCAGAACTATTATGGACAGGCACTATATTTTTCGTAGTACGAATCAAAGATAAAGATGAGGTATGTAAACTTTATATGTAAATACAATTGAACTATGGCTAATGAGAAGATCCCGATTCATTATTATCATTCACTTAAAGTCACTATTTTAGCCGTACTTGGGGGGGGGATATCGAAATCTTATGCCATCATTTCACACGAACCGACTACCGTCGTTCCTTTTTACCCATCATTTCGTTTGTTTTCACCACCATTTGCATGCCTTCACCTACAAAACTCACTCTGTTCAGAAGCGGTTACTTGACTCTTTGACTGTGCATTTTACTAAGCTATTAGCTATGGGAGGCCCTGTTATACGATACGAACCCGCCACGACAGCCCTGCTAGAATTGTATCCAGAAGTCTACCAAATTTTTCTGCAGGCAGGTTGGCTGGGTTATTTTCAGAGGCTCCAAGGATTTGATCTACAACAAGTTCTTCAATTTGCTCGAAATCTTCAAGAATACCATTCTATTGTTCAAGGGGTTAGGATTCCAATCACAAAGGATGATATAGCACAGGTTTCGGGTCTTCCCATCACATGCATTCGCTGGTTCAACCGCAAACACATTATCCTTAATGCCCAGCAGGATTTTCTCTTGCCGGGAGAACAAGTTGAACCTAAAGGCCAGGGTGTTCGACTTAGCTCGTTACCGCCTCCTTGACCGAAAGTTACAGAGTTTGTCAAGCACTATCTCACCTGTGAAGGCCGATACCAGGTAGTCTACTAGTATGATTTTGTCTTGTTATCTCATTTGTGACATGCTAGACTGGTCAATATTCCTTACTATCTGCTCGGATGTCTTAGAAACATGTCACATTATTGCAAATAGGCTAAAAATCCTGCCCTTTCCCTCACCCATCACCATCTTGTTCAACTACTCATCCAAAAGGGTTTTTCCCAACAAAACCTCCCCTTAAACAATCCACCCATAAACCCTTAGGAAGTTGTTGAACGTCCTGAAAATCTTTATGAAGAACAACCACAAAACCTTCCTGACCCTCCGGAAATACCTATCAATCCGCCCACAGATCCAATTGATTCAATTAACCCTCCTACCATACCAAGTCTACCCCACAACTTACCAGAATCATCTACTTCTACTGTCTATATCCTTAGCGGTGATTCTGAAGCAGATAAACCTGATAACCCTCCTTGCCCCATCACTGAGGAAAAACGCACACGCAAAAGAAAGAAGCAAATTCCTACTTTTCCTTCCTTTTTACCAAAAAAACGAACAAGGACTTCAACAAGAGCAGCCACTTCTACCACTGCCCTAAACCCCCAACCCATCTTGCTAAAAGCCTATACACCTCCACCCTCCCAAATCTCAGAATTTTTGCCTGTTTAATCCATGGGCGTTGAAACACAAGAACCAGAGGCCCAAGGTGTTGCGACATCAATTTCTTTAAACCAAGTAGTTGAAACACAAGAACTGGCTACTCATTCAATAGCTGAAACACAAGAACCAGCTACTCATTATGTAGCTGAAACACAAGAACCAACGACTCATTCAGTAGCTAAAACACAAGAACCAGCTATAGCTGCTACACAAGAAATAGCTACAGCTGAAACACAAGAAACAACTGCTGATTTTGTTCCCGAAATGCAGGAACCAGACGTCCAGGGTGCCGCAACACTACTTTCTTTACACCAAGAAGCCGAAACACGAGAATCAGTTGTCGATCTTGTAGCTGCTCCACAAGAACCAGCTATTACGGTTGTGACTGCTACACAAGAACCAGTCACCCCTCTTGATACACCCATGAAATATCAACAACCAGAACCAACAATGGTCTCTCTCTTACAAGAGAACGAGTTCCTAAGATCCGAACTGGAAGCCTATAAGCAAGAGCTGGTAACGGTAAAGGAAGCCTATGACAGGGAACTTAAATTGTATACCTTAGTTCGCATAGCAGCCAAGATAGAGGAAAACACAAAAGATAAACAGTGTAGAGAGTATATGTGTAGTCAATGTGGGGACATTTATTATCAAGCAGGTTACAAAATAGTTCAAATTTCAATGCTTGGAGCTTCCCCTGCACCTACAACTTTTGCAGTTAAAGAAGAAGAACACCCTACTGTTACACAAGAACCAGTAGGACCTTCCAAAATTCAAAATGAACCCTAGCCTACAACAACTGCTACATCTGAAGCCCCTGTTTTTATTAGTAAAGCTGTACAAACACTGCCTATTGATGAATCTACCCCTACTTTTGTGGAACAATCCACTCAGACTCTACCACGGCCTACCACTAACGATGTTGAAACACAAACTCTACCTATTGATGAAATTGCCCCTCCTAGCAAAACTAGTACCCCTACTCTTGTGGAACAAGCCACTCAGACCCTACCTCAGCCTACCACCTGTGATGCTGAAACACAAACTCAACCATGGAATGAGCAAGCAATAATAGACAAATGGAAAAAGGAGTCTGTTATTATACAGGACAAAAGTCTGCAGGAGCACAGACTACTTTGGCTGAACCACATCTATTCAAACTGGGAAGCTTTGAAGCAAACACGCCAAGACTCTCGTGCCCATAAGAAGCAGATTGAAGAGTTAAAAGGCAAATTGCTCCTGATGTTTGATTTGGTACAAAAATTGTTGGTTGCTAGGAAACCATCCTCAAATTACTCTCTTTTCCTTATAGAACGACTGACATTTTTTCAGATCAAATCAATCAAAGAAGGAAGACCCTATGCAGTGCTAACACCAGAAGATTTTGTTAAAACTTTTGCAGAAGCCTCTACTATTGATCAGCACCTACTATGTGAGGTATATCTTCATAATGAGGCCATCCTTCAGAACCGACAACTTAATCTTAACCCTCTTGTCGGTGACATCCAGATTTGGGCATTCACTTCCTTCCTTAACAATCAAATTACGTGGAAGAATGATTTTCTAGCTACCAAGCACAATGAAGATAATTGTCTCCTATGGATACGGCCAGAACCACAGAACTCTGCCACCTTTGTTACAGAATATTACAAATTTTTTAAGAAATCGGGGATGACTCAATACATAAGGCAACTACAGGCAACAGTACTTCAAGATTTCCAACAGTTTATTAAATCCAGAGAGACTGCTGCCCTAGAAGCAAATAACACATTTTGGCAACAATCTTCTGAGAAAAGGCAGGAGCACAATCCATTTAGTCCTACCAATCTTGAGACAACAATCTCCCGTGTACCAAGTTACATCAAATGTGTCCAGCAATGTGTTGAAAATTGGATAGGTTATCAGTTCCATTTTCCTATTCTGTGGATGCCAACAGAGAAATATCAAGCTCATCATAAGTTGCCCAAGAAGGTTGAAACAGAAGCTTGGCAAAGGCTACAACGTGTTCAAGGATTCAGAGCTCCAACAGACAACACTTTCCACAACTACTGCTTAAGTAATTTGCACACCCAGAGTCGGTATCCAGATTCTGATTCTGATTGAAGTTGCCTGAGGACATGCAACCTTTTTAGTTGGGGGGGATGTTAGGACCCTATAATGTACCTTTTTGTTCATACTTTTTGCTATCATTACATCATTTTCCCACTCACATTTAAGCCTACATTATCACCTTAACCTATTTTTCCAAAGGTATATAACGTTTTTTGTCTTTGCTATATGTTTAATTTGTTTCACATGTAATTTTACATTACTCTCATACTTAGCCATCGATCATAAATATATAGTTGCTGAAATAGTTTGAACTGCAGACTATACACTGTTGTTGCTTGAAGACCCGTTGTTGAAACAGTCAAACATCATGCAAATCCCTTGCTGAAACAGTCTTTGATTTGTGATGCTGAAACAAAATTTCACACAACAGTAACAAGAAGGAGCTGTTACACTGGCTGCAACAGACATATCTTAAGCCAACACCAACTATCATTACTGCTTGAGACCACGTTGCTGAAACAATCAAACAAAATGCAAATCCCGTTGTTGAAACAGTCCGTGATTTGTGATGTTGAAACAATATATAAACAGCATTAACAAGAAGATAAATAAAGAAGTTGTTACACCGGCCGCAACAACTACACCTCAAGCCAACATCATTCCAACTACTGTAACAACATTTTGCTACAGGAGATCAGAACATCCTATTCTAGCATAGAAGATTAGATCACACTAAGAATAGGATTTGTATGTACACATGTAATTTTCTGATCAATTGTATTAAGAGGATTCTCCTCATTAAATAGGGAGAAATCAACATTAGAAAGGGATTATGAAAGGCTTAGCTGAAAATGAATCACAGAGAATGAGCGTGTTCACGCTGGATATTGTAACTTGACACATTTGACAGATGAATAAAAAATCATTATGAGCATTTTTTCTTAGTTCCTTTCATTTCTGGGGAATCTTGTGAGAAGGAAAGGGTCCACCTTCTTCACAAGATTCACCCATTAGTTTTTGTAGTGTGTTAGTATTGTTTTTATTCATACCTTGTTAAAACTATGTTTTGTTGAAACTCTGTTTCCACTGATTATTACATTGTTTTCATACAATTCATTCCTAGGTAATTGTTAATCATTTTGATTGGTAATTTCGAGTTTATGAAAGTGTGATAATCAGAGACAGGTGTTGAAGATTCCTGCTTGGGGAATAGGGTCATGTTCTCTGCTACAGAATAGCTAGTCTTCGATAATTGTTAATCATTCTGATTGGTGATTCTGTTTGATGAGTTTATGAAAGTGTGATAGTCAGAGACAGGTGCTGAAGATTCCTGCTTTGGGGAATAGGGTCATGTTCTCTGTTATATACAAGTTAGTCTTCTTTGCAGTGTGTTGAAAAGTTCATTTTTCCTAGGTTGTTATTTCTTAATGTAATCCAGGATTCTTCTGATAGTTATTTCCTTTTGAATCTTAAAACTCTGCAATAGATAGATTGCTTTTACTATAATTCAAAGTAGAATTTCAGCCTATTCAAAGCAAGGTGTGATTAGTGTACTACAATTCTAGATTGTTTTTGAGATTGAGCATATACAGTGTGTGATTGCCTTTGAAATAAACATATTTTCCTGGGTTGACAATTTATGTAACACTTGATTGTTTAATTAATAAGCAATTATAGCGACCAACAGTTATACGCTATGGACCATCCTTTTTTGTAACCATCACCATTGGTGAAGAGAAATCACTTTGGCTAGGTTGAATGATACCAAACTTTAACATTTCTTGAATCATACACCCAATCTCACTCTTTTATGCATATGGGTACCTATAAATCCTAATGTTAGGTGGTACACTTTTTGGTTGCAAATGAATAGCATGGTCATGATCTCAAGCAAGTAGAAGACCCTCGGGAATCTCTTCAAATACCTTGGAATAATTGTCGATAACTTTTTGGAGATCCATTGGAACAAGAGGTCTAAATGTTTGAACATCTAGTGAGCACAATTCTGCAAGTACACCATGGTGTCCCTTTTTAAGTAATTATGTCATGTTGTTGGAGCTTCTCACTTTAGAGGGATTCCTTTGGATACCTCTGAGTTCAATTTCCTTTCCTTCTAAGGAAAGTCTCATGAAAATTTCTTGGAAATTAAGAGCCATTGTTCCCAATAATTGCAACCATTGGACCCCTAATACAACATCAACACCACCCATTTGGATTTCAATCATGGGACTATCCAATAAATACTCCCCCATATTGAGGTTAATACTATGGCACTTCCCTAGACAATTTATGGTACCTCCATTTGCAATCATTACTTGAAACTCTGGTGTTGGATATACAAAGCAATTAAAAAGTTTCGCTAATTTGCAATTAATGAAGTTATGAGTAGTACTATAATCAATCGACATTGTTACCTTCTTCTTTTTTATATATCCTTCTATCTTGAGGGTTTGTGGAGTAGTGATGCAATCTAATGCATGACAATATATGGTTGGAGTAGTCTCTTCTAGTTCTATATCCTTAAATGGTTCCAATTCTTGATCTTCTTCTTATTCAGCAACATAGGGTGTTCCAACATAGGACGAACACCTTCGATAAACACTCACACAGTTAGATCAAAGATCAACACACCGATGGTTTTACGTGGTAAAACCCCAATGTGGGGAAACATCCACAGACCCAGCCAATGTGGCCACTTGAGGAAATTTATTAATGCAAAAGAAAATATCAATCGATCATCAACAAATGACCCTCCATGCTCTTTAAATAGAGATCATGGACCAATAAAGGGTTAAGCCACGTATCAACAATCGTTAAGATAGAGGAGAATATGATTTGTTGGATCACTCTATGTCTAGAACATATCATGACCGTTGTATTACATAATTACCAATGCATACTAAAGAAACACAATTTTACCTAAAGATACTTTAGACCAATTTGATCTTAACAAACTCCCAAGTGTCTAAATATCCTAACGTCCCCCTAAAGAACAATCTGGGATAGGATTGAAGGATTTACAAAGGCAACACAATAGGAGAAGAAAGGAGGCATTAGAACCTATCCCCCCTTATTGACAACTTCTTGAACTCCTAACATAGATTGAAGTTTGGAAAACTTCACTTGTGTAAGAGACTTTGTGAAAATGTCTGCAACTTGATCTTTTGTAGGGAAAAGGAGCATTTCAATAACTCGATCATGAATGAGCTTTCTGATGAAGTGTATGTGTAGCTTGATGTGGTTGTTGTGTTGATGTTTAATTGGATCTTTGGCGAGCTTGATGGTACTATGATTGTTGAACCAGAGGGTGGTCGGATGTTGTTTTTGGAATTCAAACTCTAAAAATATTTGTCAAAGCCTCAAGGATTCTTGACTTGCATTAACCGTTGCTTGATACTCTGCTTCTACTGAGGAAAGAGCAATATCCTTTTGTTTCTTACAAGCCCAAATGAAAGGTCCAATACCGAGGCTGAAAACATAACCTGCAATAGAATTTCGATCACCATGGTCGTAGGCCCAATCCGAATCAATGAAATGAACCAATTAAGGAGTCCCCATTGAACTGTAATGTATCCCAAACTAAAGTATACCTCGGACATACCGAGGTATCCATTTAGCTGCTTTCCAATGGCTTTCATGGGGTTTTTGCATATACCGGGAAACAAGACCAACAAAAAAGGAAATATCGAGGCGGGTATGAGTCAAATATAAAGAAGGTCACAAGCATACTTAGACTGGGAAATAAAAAATCATTCCTTGGTTTGCAATACTTGGAGGCCAAGAAAATAATGCAAATAGCCTAAGTTTGTCATTTCAAAAAAATATTTAAGGCTAGATTTTACATGGGTTAAAAGTTTAGGGTCACTATCAGTGAGGAAAAAGTCATCAACATAAAGAACAAGTATTATGAAATGGATCCCTACTTTCTTGGTATAGATATTAGGGTCATAATGACATCTAAAAAATCTAGTGTCAAGAAGAAAGTCATCAATTTTGGCATACCAAGCTTGAGGAGCTTGCTTAAGACCATAAAGAGATTTCTTAAGGTAACAAACAAGGATGGAGTCATTCTAAACATAGTGAGGAGGTTGTTCCATGAATATTTCTTCTTGCAAATCCCCATGCAAGAAGGTGGGTTTAACATCCATTTGATGGAACTCCCATTTATGTGACGCAACAAGGGCTAGAACAAGGTGGATAGAATTCATTTTGGCTACGAGGGCAAAGGTTTCATTATAGTCTATGCCTTCAACTTGAGAGAATCCTTTGGAAACTAACTGCGCCTCCTATCTTTTAACCCTTCATATGATGCACACTTAGTTCTATACACCCATTTATATCTAACAAACTTTCTTCCTTTCGAAAGAGGTACAAGATCCCAAGTATCGTTCACCATAAAGAGCGATACTCTTTATTCATTGTTGTGTCCCAATTTGGATCGCCTAAAGCTCCTACAAATGTGCTTGGATCACGAGTCTCTGAAACTTGAGCCAAAAGAGAAGAGGTTCACTAGAAATATGAATGTGTTCGACATTGATATGAAGGGTCACCGACAAGATCACCAACTGCTTCTTGAGTTGAACGAACCCATTTGGGAAGTGGTGGTGTTGATGTTGGTTCATGTTCAACAGTCTCATCTGGAGGAAGGTGAGTAGGCAGAGGTGGATTTTCATCCTCGATGTCATCATATGAAGAAGAAGAAGCCAGAATAGGAACATAAGATGGCACAAATGTCGAATGTGGCTTGCAGGCCGGAGATGGCACAAACATTGAATTAGGCTTGTAGGATAAGATATTTTCATCAAATTTAACATCACTTATAATAATAACTTCATTGGAATGAGGTTGAAGAATTCTACAACCTTTGACATCTTCAGAATATCCAACAAAAATACACTTCTCACTTTTAGGTTGTAAAGCTTTCCTTTTTTCATCAGGAATATGAACCCATGCTACACTACCAAATACACGAAAGTGGCTTATATCTAGCTTAATTTTAGTCCATTGTTCTTCTGGTGTTACATTTTTTAGAGTCTTTGTGGGAGTGCGATTTACTATGTAATTTGCATAGTTGATGGCTTCGACCCAATAATGAAGACTTAATCCTTTAGATTGGATCATACAATTAGCCATTTCCTTTAATGTATGATTCTTTCTTTCAACGACACCATTTTGTTGTCGTGTATATGGAACAATATGTTTCATTTGAATGCCCTGTGCAATGAAGTAACATGTAAATGTGTTGTTCCTATATTCACCTTCATTATATGTTCTTAACCTTTGAAGTTGATGTCCAAATTGTTTTTCTACAAGGGCCTTGTAGGCCAAATGTTAAAATTTCTCTTAAGAAGTTAAGTGTGTTCAATATTATTTAGCTTTAGACTATTAAAACAACAAGTTCATGCATTAGGAACACTAAAAGAAATACATCCACAGTATACACAAGATTTATCCTGGGAAACCCTCATGGGGGAGAAAACCCAACAAAGCTTCTTCAATATATATTCTTCAACAAGTACAATGTCTCTCTCAAGAGAGATCTCACCAAATAGAATATAAACCAGAAACACTAACCAGAATAGAGTAGCACACCACTAGACCAAGATAATCCTCCAATAGATAACCAAAACCCTTCACCAGAACACCCTTCCTTTGTAGTTGTGTCTCCTCCTCATACTTGCGCACTTCTTACTTGTGTGAGAGAGATTGTGTTGTGTGTTCTCCAAGAGAGGCACTTAGCCTCTTATAAATATAAGTTGAGCCACCCAGGAATAGGTCAGGGTCAACTTGTACACTTTACCCTTCTAATTTACAATTGACTTTTGCTAAGGCACAATAGGGCTGACTTTATAAATATAACATAATATAAATCTTTAGGGTTTTGTCTTGGTCTAATAAAATACTGAAACAATAAGAATATATTCCAAAGCTACTCAAACTTCCACACTCCCTCTTAGCAAGGAAGGTATTCTTCTGGCACGATCATCACAACTGCTTCTACGCTTCTGTACACTTGATCATTGACTTGTTGAATTTCCACGAATCTATATTGAAGAAGTTTTGTAACCACATCATGCATCCAAGGTCTCATCATACTTCTAGGCTTTATCTCATCATGGGGCTTTAACTCGCCAACTCACATGGAATCTGGCATATAATTCGTAAAGAACTAGTAACTCATTAATTCACACAGAATCTGACATCTAGTTCATAAAGAACTAGTAACTCGTCAACTCACACATAATTTGACATCTAGTTCATAAAGAACTAGTAACTCGACAGTTTACATGGAATTTGACATATAGTTCATAAAGAACTAGTAACTCGTCAACTCACAAAGAATCTGACATCTAGTTCGTAAAGAACTAGTAACTCGTTAGCTCACACAAAATCTGCCATCTAGTTCATAAAGAACTAGTAACTCGTCGACTCACACAGAATTTGACATCTAGTTCATAAAGAACTAATAACCTTTGGTTGGCACACCAGGAAACTGGTACACAATGACCAGGGATATAATCATAAGGATTATGCGTTGTAGTGTGCACACACTACCCATCTATCCCAAGGCTAGGAAACACCTCCAACCACACAGGTTGGCCCACCAGCTTGAAAAGTTGGGTAACTAACCAACCCCAAAGGCTTGGCATCTCTTGACCTTGTGCGAGGTCATGTTGACTGGTGCCACAGTCAGTATCTACCCATTGCCACTGCCACATGTTGATGCTACTGTCCTAGAATCAAATATACTCATCACTCCCTCTTACTAGAGATGTCCTTCTGGACCACACCAAGCTTGTCTATGAAGTATACAAAATTCACTCTCGATAGGAGATTGGTCAACATGTCTACTATCTGCTCATCTGTAGCGACATACTAGAGCTTCACTGCTCCCCTCTGTACCACATCTCTGATATAATGGTACCTAATCTTGATATGCTTTAACTTGTCATGGTACATTGTGTTCTCTATCAACTTCACACAACTCTGGTTGTCACACTAGATACAAGTCACCTCTAACTTGGAACTTACCAATGTCTTCTCTTTTGGTCTCAGAACCACATCCCAAGCATCATTCTTTACAATGGACTGGTACTCTTCAACCATGGCATCCTTCCATTCTTTCTTCTCTGCACCCTCTTCATAACTGGTAGGCTCATCATCAATAATGTCACTCAACAATACCACATAACTAGAGTATGGTCGTGGTCTCTTGCTTTCTCTAAAGGATCCTTTTGGAGCACCATACTTTTCTGCATATTGAACAATTTCTTGATCCCAAGTTGGTCTTCTCTTCTTAGTATTCATCTCTCAAGATGAATCTGCAGGTCTCTGTGGTTCTTCCATATCATGATCATGGCCTGCATCTGTATCTAAAATTCTGGGAGCTTCAGGCTCCTCATGTGGAATCTCGTCTGTATGATGTTGCCTTGATCTACATAAGGTTGCATCCTCATTGAAGGTGACATAGCTGCTAGTCTCAATCTTTCGGTGACTAGGGATGTAGACTCGGTATACCTTCGATGTCTCACTATATCCAACAAACATACCCTTCTTGCCTGAAGGTTCCAACTTCAATCTCTTGTCCTTTGGGACATGCACATGTATTGGACAACCAAATATCATTAGGTAGTTGGCCTCTTGCTTTTCACCTATAAACATCTCTTCTGGTGTCTTGTTCCCAAGTACACGGTGGGGACTTTTGTTCTGCACATATACTGCAGTTTCAGTTGCTTCTGCCCATAGATGCATCTGTAAGTCTTGATCATGAATCATGGCCTTTATTTCTTCCATGATTGTACGGTTCTTTCTTTCTGCCACATCATTCTGCAAAGGATTGTAAGGAGTAGAGATCTCCCCCTTAATCCCAACTTCCATATAGAATGTCTTGAATTCATCTGATGTGAATTCTCCTCCATTATTTGATCTCAAAATCTTTATCTTCTTTTCCATAAGGTTTTAAACAAGTGCCTTGAATTCTTTAAATTTGTTGAATACTTCACTTTTAGCTTTCAAAAAATAAATCCAAGTTTTACGTGAGAAATCATCAATAAACGAAACATAGTATACATACCCGCTAAATGAAGTGGTTGACATCGATACACACACGTCTGAATGTATAATGTCCAAGGCTCCTTTGCCTTTGTTATCATTGCTTGGAAATGGTTTTTTCATGTGCTTGCCTTGTGTGCATCCCTTGCATATGCCTTCATGATTGACTTGGATTTCTCGCAAACCTGTCACCATCTTGCTTACGATCGGTAGGGATTTGTAATGTATGTGAGAAAATCTTCTATGCCATAGCTAACTTGGAGTGATTGTAGTGTGTAGTAAAGCTAAAATTGAATGTCTCTTTAACTTGTAGAACCCTCCTTCTTGAACACCAATCACTACAACATCATCAATAGATTTTCCTTTTGCCCACATGAGAAATTCATCGTCAATGAAAGAAACTATGAATCCTTTCTCATCCAAGGCTGAGATAGAAAGGATATTCTTCTTCAAACCAGGTACATACAAAACATCCTTCATCTCCATAGGTTTTCCATAATTCAATCTGTAAGATGCTTCTCCTACTCTTTTAATGGGATACAGATAGTCATCATCGAGCTTCACGTTGTGAGGTGAATCCTTCTGAACTAATTCTCGGAAAGAATCCTTGAAATCTATCATGTGCTTAGAAGCACCACTGTTAATAAGCCAAGTGTCACTTCCATGAGTGACTGTACCTGTAAGGGCCGATATCAAAACATATTCTTCACTTGAGTCATCTTCTTTGGCTCTTTTTTTATCAGGTTCATCATCTTCTGTGGTGTGAGATTGATGTCTTTTATACTTTCTTTTTCTGACCTGACCTTTAGAGTTGGGACAATTATTGCAATGTGTCCCATCTTCTGACAGATGTAACATTTGTAATTTGAGAAATCCTTCTTAAGCTTGTGTGTCTTTTGTAATCCACGAGGCTTCTTGTGCAAATGAACTTCCTTCTTGCTCTTTCCTTTTCTAGCATGAGTTGCTAGAGCTTGATTTTCTTCATCTCCTAGTTTCTCTTCTTTTGCTGCCAATCTAGCTTCTTCCTGAGTGCAATCCTCCCATAGTCTATTAAATCTTGTTAGCCTTCTTCTTGAACATATTCGCCGAATGAATTATTCCCAAGATCTAGGGAGACCATTCAAGGTAGTCATTACCAATTCAACTTCTTTGATAATGTCTTCAATGGATTCAAGTTGTTCTTTGATTTGAGACACCCTTGTCAAGTAAGATTGAATAGTTTATGAACTATGCATCTTCACATTATTGACTTGTGTCCTCAAGGTCATCTTCCTGTTGATATTCTTGCGTTCATACAATCAGGATAAGGCATCAAACATTTTCTTGGGAATTTTCAATGATGAGACATGAGGGATCAAATGATCCTTGATAGAATCGACGATGATTCTCTTCTCCTTAACTAGTTTCTTTTTGTGTATTGCCTTGGCCTCATCTTCGTCTGGTTTTGGAACTTCTTCTTTGACGAAATCTTCTAGCTCATTCTCTTCTAGAATTAGCATCACTCTATACTTCCATGCTCGAAAGTTATCAACACCCTCAAGCTTCTCATCAAGCTTGGTATTGGGTACCATCTTGTCCTTGAACAATAATACAATAAGATAAATGAAAACTTTTCAAATAAAGGTTTTGAACTTACCAGAAAGTCTGTTATGCCAAGGTGAACTTCTCCAACTTCAATATTCAGCTGCCAAGATGTCTTGAGCTAGGGTTTATGAGGAAACCGTAATTTTTCAAAATGTGAATTTTGGAATTATGCTCCAAGGGAAAGGTGCGCCCTCCTTAGGCGAGTGCTTTGGTAGCTTTACTTTGACCAACGTCCTCCAGAAAGTGGTAGAAATCACCTTCTAGGGTTTTATGTAGTTGTCGGCAGTTGCAACACTTGTTGCAGATTTCAAAACTTTGTCAAACTGAGAATATAAACCAAAGGAAATATGCGCTAGGGTTAGGAGAGTATTCCTATGTAATTGATTTCCCCAGTTCCTCTAAATTGTGAGAATGGTTTCTTTCATGCCCGCTCTGATACCATGTTAAAATTTATCTTAAGTAGTTAAGTGTGTTCAATATTCTTTAACTTTATACTATTAAAACAATAACTACATGCATAAGGATCACTGAAAGAAAGACATCCACAATATACACAATATTTATCCTAGGAAACCCTCATGCGGGAGAAAACCCAACAAAGATTCTTCAATATAGATTCTTCAACAAGTACAATGTCTCTCTCAAGAGAGATCTCGCCAAACATAAGATAAACCAAAAACCCTAACCAGAATAGAGTAGCACACCACTAGACCAAGATAGTCCTCCAACAAATAACCAAAACCCTTCAGTAGAACAAGATAGTCCTCCAACAGATAACCAAAACCCTTCAGTAGAACACCCTTCCTATGTAGTTGTGTCTCCTCCTCAGACGTGTACACTTCTTACTTGTGTGAAGAGATTTTGTTGTGTGTTCTTCAAGTGAGGCGCCTAGCCTCTTATAAATACAATTTGAGCCACCTAAGAATAGGTCAGGGTTGTCTTGTACACTTTACCCTTCTAGTTTACAATTGACTTTTGCGAAGGCACAATAGGGTCGACTTTTACAAAGGCACAATAGGGTTGACTTTACAAATATAACATAATATAACTCTTTAGGGTTTTGTCTTGGTCTAATACAATATTGAAACAATAAGAATATCTTCCGAAACTATTTGAACTTCAACACCAAAAACTTGTCAAAAACTTTGTTCTTAAGTTTTAAGAAGTAAACCCAAGTGCGTTTGGAGATGTCATCAATGAAAGTTAAGAAATACTTGCACCTAGAGATGGAAGGAGAAGAAATCATACCACAAAAAACATTGTGAACAAGCTACAAAGGGGCCAATGTGTGCTAAGAGGCACGCTTTTCAAAATTGTTCGGATGATTTTTGTCGAGAACACAATCGACAGAAACACCATACAAGAAACAAAAGGAAGACTAGTCACCAGGTGTTTCTTAAATAGTTGTTGAAATGAGTAATATTTGAGATGACCAAACCACTCATGCCAATTTTTTCTTAAGTCGTCACTATGAGAAACAAAAACTAATGGAAAAGATGATGACCTAAGTTTGTCAAATTTGTACAACTTGGTAATATCATCAACAATTCCAGTTGTTAAGACATGCTTAGGATCTTTTAAATCATTTATTACAACTCAGTGAGGTGAAAACTCTATGGTTTTACTTTCACCTGAATGAGTGATCAGATACACTGATAGAAGCTTGTAGGAAAGACTTGGAACACATAATACATCATTGAAATAACCATTATCTACATGAACTATTCCAAACCATGCAACATTAAGAGATATATCATCACCAACAAATATTTGTTTGGTGTTACATTCATTTAGAGCAGAAAAATGGCTTTATCCTTAGCCATATGATAAGATGCTCCATAATCAATAAGTGACTCATCAAAAGAAGTAGTAGAAGTTGCATTGAAGGAGAAACCAGAAGAAAAAAGTGCATGTCCATGAGAAGAAGAGGTAGAATCAATACTGATGTTGTAGTGCTTCATCGATGCTTCTAAGGATTCCATATTTTTAAAACATTTAGACTCCACATGACCATCTCACCCACAAACATTGCAATGCTTTTCAGTCTTCTTGTTTTAGGATTTTTCTCCTTTGTCACCATTAGGAGCAAAATCTATTGGAGAGGGTTTGGGACTCTTGTTTTGATTTTTGTTGTGGCGAGGATGTTGTTTCTTGGGATTCTTGGATTTATCTTTCTGTTGGGCCACTAAGGCTTTGTTGGATGTATCTGCAATGTTGATCATTCCAAGTTGCATAAGCTTATCTTTCTCTCGAATCAAAGAATCACAAAAAGACTCAAGAGTGGGTTCTTTATAAGCACTCCCTAGAGCTTCTATGGTGGCATAAAAGGCAGATACAAAGACAAAATATGCACTACCAAGCTCAACAAGAATAACATATATGCATCGATCATCCTTTTGATCTATTTTACACTCTTGACATAAAATTCTAAGTGTTTTGAACTTAGATAAATAATCTTCAATGCAAGGAAAGTAATTGTGAATTAAAGTCATTAATTAATTTTCAACCTAGTGGGATCGAATAATATTGTGTTTATCAAACACAACTTGAAGCTTTTCCAAGCTTCATAGGGGTCATCAATTCCTTGAAGGTGAAACCTTAAATCAGGAGAGATGAACCTTCTGATTGTTCTACATACTTCGTCGTTCTTATTATCCCATTTGAATTTATTTTTGACATCAATGGGTTCTTGTTCTTTTCCCAAGGTAACTCAGTACAATCCCTTACTTCTTAGTACATCCTCCATATGGGATTTCCATGAGAAGTAGTTGGTACTGGTAAGCAAAATATCAATGGGAGAAGCCATATTAAATTATGTAGAGAATATGGATTTAAAATCTGAAACTGATGGTCTAGATGGAAAGCTCTCTAAAAAATCAGTTGTTTAAAAAAAACGACACTGAAAATGGACTTCGGATGTGAAAGTTATGTCCTTCCAAATAAAAAGGCATAACTGGTAAGCAAAGATCCATGTGGGAAGTAGAGGTTGGTCCATGTGGTGATGCCCCTCCTTCACTAACGTTCTTATAACCTCACTTTTACAAATAAGTTGCTTATTAAGTGACCCACTTTTAAAGAATAAGTGAGAATCACTTTTAGAATGAAGTTACTTTGTAAAAAGAGACTTGAACTCAAGACCTCTTACTAAATAAAACAACTTTCGACCAAGTGAGTTATTGAAAAACACATTATAATTGTAAATGAGGAGGATGGGGGTGTTGTTGTAGTTATTTTTGTTGAAGTCCTGCCTCAAGGTGCATGCTAAAAAAAACTTGTTTTTATGTGTTCACACAACAAAAAAATTCCACTTCTCGACAACAACAAAGGGGTTAGATATCGGTTAGATTACCCAGAAAATGCAAGTTTTCTCTCTACTTCTAATTTGTCGAGATCACACAGAGTGCACAACAAAGAGCATACACAAACAAGAAAACACTTTCCGCTCTATTTCTAATCTGTCGAGATCGCACAAAGTTAAGGGAAAATAGCATACACATACTAGAAAGAGTAGCAAGCTGGAAAACAAAAATTGAAAACTAAAATATTATCTCTGTAATTTAAAAAAAAAAGGGTGTATTCAGGATTTATACCTTGGATGAGAATGAAATGGTCATATCTTGGGCAAATGAAAACCTTTACAAGTGAAACAAAAAGCGTTTCTAACTGAAATGGGAACTCTAGACACAATGGAATAGTCCTATCAACCCAAATATTTATGGGAATAGCAGAAACCACAGATGTGGAAACACAACTTCAAGATCTCAATCTACAACAAGAGCGGGTCTTCAAATGAGATCTGATACCATGTTCGAAAACACATGGTATTCCAACAGAGGACGAACACCTTTAGTAGCCACTCACACAACTAGATCAAATATCAACACAATGATGCTTTTACATGGTAAAACCCCAATGTGGGGAAACATCCACATCCCCAACTAACGTGGCCACCTGAGGCAATTTATTAATGCAAAATAAAAATATTTTACAAGAGAGATTCTCACAATCGATCATTAGCAAATGACCCTCCATGCTCTTTAAATAGAGATCATGGACCAATTGGATGCTAAGCCATGGATCAATGTAGTTGTTAATATCGAGGAGAATACGAGTCATCGAATCATTTTGTGTCTAGAACATATCATGACCGTCAAATTACATAATTACAAATGAATACTAATGCATACTAAAGAAACCCACTTTTACCTAAAGACACTTTAGACCAAGTTGATCTTAACTAACTCTTAAGTGTCTAAATATCTGAACGCTTCTTCTTCACAATCTATGTAGAATAATTTCTTCTCACCACATTTATGTCCCTTACTATACTTTCTATCATAATTGAAACATAGTCCCTTTGCTCTTCTTTCATCCATTTTCTAAGGTGTCAACCTTGTAGGTTGAGTGAGGTTAAGAGAGGGAGCATGGTGCTCTCTATAGTTGCTAGAGATCACTCTTCTAGTGGCCATATTTTTATTTTCAACTTTCCTTGACATACTTAAAGGATGCTCTAGGGATTTAGGTTCGAAGAGACACACCTCATGTTGAATGTTCTCCTTTAAAGTGTCTATAAAGAGATCTAACAAATTATCCTTTGGAATGTTCTTTACCACGAGACTTAGTTTTTGGAATTATTGAATGTGCTCCATAATTTGACCTTTCTACCGAAGATTTATCAATTGACTAAAGAATGTATTTCTCTTAATATCCCCATAATGTGCTATCAATTCATCCATAAAAATGGACCAACAGATAATAGAATCATTTTTTCTTTCAAAAAGCCATTGATACTAAACAAATTAATCATTTTCTAAACACAAAGATGCAAGAGTTACCTTTTGTAAGGTTGGCACTTGGTGTAGATAAAATAATTTCTCCATCTAGAATATTCATGTTATAGGATCTTTACCATCAAAATTCCTCATATCAATATCGAGAATTAAGTAGTTCCTCGGTGTCAAGTGGAACCCTTGATGATGCAGATGTAGAGGTGATGAATACTTATGATTTTGGGGCTCAATATTTGTTTCCTCCACATTTACATGATTTCATTGTGTCCTGATATCTCCTTGAGAGAATCTCTCGTCTAGGGTACGTAACAATCTGGTTGACATGGAATTTTTCAATTCTTCCATCTTTTCTATTTGTACCCAATTTTCGTCCATCTTCTTTTCCATTTGTACCCTACTTTCATCCATATTATTTTCCATATGTTCCTTATTTTCATCCATCTTATTTTCCATCAAATCATTTCTTTTTATTGACTTACACCCAATTCATTAAATTGATTCTCCAATTTGGCTAGCTGGTGAAAAATCTCTTCTCTTTCTTCCTGGGTCATGGTTGAGATTTCTCGAGGTTTAGTCAGTGAAGTAATTTTTGGAGCACCCTTTGAAGAAATGTGGGATAAAAATAATAATACTTGTCTTTTTTCTATTTATCACAAATTTTTGAATCAACAAAAACAGATCTTCTAATCAAACATTATGATAGTTGTTAGTTGCGTACCTTTAAAACCCTAATTGGGAGATTGTCTTACTAGTTGAACTTTGTCTTGATGTATGTTTGAAATTTCAGCCCTCCCGAGTCTAAAATTACTTTATGTAGTGCTATGATGTTTCTTCTTTGCAATGCCACATGTATGACCAAAATTTAAAGTGCCAAGTGAAAGTTATGTTAACTTTACCAAAACTTGGTGATTTTTGGCCCTTTCAAGAGAGAAAAATTGTATGGAATGCCAAGTGACCAATATTTCATATATGTTTCTTGAATTTTTACCTACAATACTATGGTGTATCTTGTTTCCAAAGAAATAGGTTGCACTCAATTTGGACTTAGCAAGCTTCAGATATGTCACTTCCACCAAGAACACTTGTTTGAGACTAGTTGTAGGACTAGTCAAATAACCATGATTTCCACAATCTATATATCCAAAATTAAAACAATCCAAACGCTAAAAAAAAATTCACTACTTCTTTTCTATGTCTCCTCGGGATACTAAAAATTTCACAGTCCGACACCTTTCCAAAAAGAATTTATAACAAAAATTCCAAGATGACTCGTTTGAAACTAATTTCACGACTAATCACAAACCCTAACTTCCACAAGATATATCAGAAATTATGATGAAACAATATCTGAAATTTTTACTCGACGTACTTCATTATGTCTCCTCAGTATCTTGAAAATTTTATAGTCAGAAATATCTTTGAAAAAACATTATAACGAAAATTACACGATGACTCGCTTGAAGGAGAAAAACCCTATGATCATTTGCTCTAACACGAAATGTTATGCATCAAATTACCAAAATAGCATAAAAAGAGAGAGACGAGTAACTTTGTGCCTTGATAAAGAGATAAGAACGAATGTGAAGCCTCTTGGAGGGGGAAACCTCCTTTTACAATAGAAMAAATGTACAAGATGAGATGATCCTAAAACTATGTCTCATTGGGACATATATAGGAGACCAAGGGTACAATTACAATTAAAATGTCTAGCTGACAATACTATATAACAATAGAAATACAACAACTCGATATCTAGGGCTTTATGCTTAACATGGGGCTTAACATCTCTTATACCAAATGTTATGGTTTGAATACTTAAATAACATAAAAATAGGAAGAATAACTAACTCCATGCCTTAAGAATGATACATAGTGAATAAATAATAACCCTCTTTGAGGGGGCAACCTCCTTCTATAGTACATCAAATACACAAGTTAAGGTAGTTCCTATAACTAGGTCTTAATGGTATATATAGGAGACAAATGGGTAAAATTACAATAAAAATACCCAGCTAACCAATAACGACAATAATAATATAATAATAGAAATATAATGTTCCCCTACCTAGGGATTAACAATGAGATAATCCCAACACAAAAAATGTGGTAAAAGTTGGCGAGCCTCAAGAAGTTGTGAAGCTTCATTCGTGTCTTTGGGGTAGGCTAGTCATGGACGACTTGGATATTAGTTGGATCCACATGCATACCATGCCCATCCATGATGTAACCCAAATATCAAATTCTTTGCATGCCAAATGTGCACTTCTCTAGGTTAGCATATAGCTTGTGTTGTTGGAAGGTGCTCAACACTTGTTGAATTTGCTTCATATGCTCTTCCTAGGTTCTCTTAAAGATGAGAATTCTCTTTAGGTATATGACCACAAAATAATTGTTGAATGGTCACATAATATCATCCATCATCTTCATGAACATCATTAACACATTATTAAGCTAGAAGGCATGGCCAACCATTTAAAAAGACCTTCCTTAGATTGAATGGATGTCTTCCACACATCAATTGGGTCAATTAGCACATGGTGATAACCAAACACAAAACAATTTTGTTGAAAAAAATCATGTATTTTACTTGATTGAGCATATGATCAATCCCATGGATGAGGTATTAATTCTTTACATTGATTTTATTCAAGAATTTGTAGCTAATACATAGGTTCCATGTCCCATCATCTTTTTGAAAACAATGGAATAGAGCTCCCATGGGGTGAGGATCTTAGTTGAATGTGTCCTTTATATATCAGGTCTTGAATATGGTGGTTCATCTCTTTTTAATTTAGAAGAGAATATTTGTATATAGGTCCATGGGCAGAGAGGCACCCTGAGTAAAATCAATTTCATGCTTCACATGATAGTGCAGTGGTAGTCTTGTAGATGAGGTGAAGATGTATCTATATTCTTCCACCAATTGATTTACTTGTCTCTACTACATATAGGGACCCCTTGTAGGGGTCTTAGTAGTTGTGATGATTTTATTTACTCCTTCTAACAATACCATGAAAACCATAAATATCCTAGTCTTAGAGATTATCTTCCTACACTGCTTACTAGTGATCAACGAGACTATTATAATTGGGGCTACCTTTGGTTTCCTATAAAGTTGATTTCTCAGTGTGACAATGACATTATGGGGTATGGACTAGTAAAAAACAAGACACTTCCTCGTATACGATTGTCCCAAAAGAAGATCACAAAACTCAAGTAGGAAACATCGCACGGTACCTCATCTCTATAGGACTTGATGTTATATTCAAGGTATCACTATTTATTGGCTTGGATGTCTCATTCTTGGCCTAGAGAAATAATGGTGTATGTTTGGGGTGCTACGTCTTTGGTAACTTCATCTATTTGATGACCTTTGGTGAGATTAAGTTTTTATGGTTGCACTGTCAATAATGAAATGCAACAATGTCCCCTACACTCACATATGTGAGTGGAAGAGACAATGACCTTCCTCTAGTTCCTCTAGTTGGACTTTTATAGTGGTGATAGTTTGGTACGATATTTGTCATTTTTGTACTAGGATATTTTATCGGTGCCACACCACTTCCTTGTGTCCTTCTTCAACTTCTATTTCTTCTCCTTTGCATGTGACTTTGACTAGTTATCTTGAAGTTTATCTTTACTCTGTGTTTTAGTTTGAGAATTATGGTTTCCTTTACCCTTCCTTCGTTGTCGGTGATTTCCAATCCCAAACTCTTTTTTACCTTTTAACTTTAATTTTTGCTCAATCTTGATGGCATAAAATGAGTGGCTCCCATTGAAGAGATGCTAAAAAACTCCATTTTCATTTGGAGGTATTTGTGTAGGCCATTGCAATACTTTAGAACCAAATGCCACTCTAAGTCTTTAATACCCAATTTTTTACATAGTGTATGAAAGGTATCGATGTCCTTTGGCATGGTATGGTCTTTACCTTAGTGCAAGGTCATCCATCTAATATATTGGTCTTCATAGTTTTCAAAAAGTAGATACTCCTAGAGGGAACTAACAAATCTCCTTTTTAGTGGGTTCAATCACGTAAAGTTATAATCATCTCTAGCATGTTGCACATAGTAAGTGTCCAACCAATCTTAGACATGGGGAACAAACTTCAAAAGGGTGAAACTAATCTTATCATTATTGGAAAAGTTGTGAATAGAGAAATGACCCTCTAACATATTTAACCAACTTTCCAAAGATTTTATGTCTATCAACTTGACTTCAAACAAAGGGATGTCAAAATTAACATATACTTTGAAGTGTGTCATTCTTCCAAAATGACTACTTGTGAACATTGCATAAATTTGTTGATGAATGATCCTAATTATGAGTTTAAACCATATGTTCCAAGCATCAAGTGAGGTGACCCACAATAATAACCAAATAAAATATTTCAAGGGCCCCTTAAAGGGTTTAGGGCACGAGGGCTTCACCTTTTCGACCAATATCATATCACATTCATTCATAAAGGGGTTTTTTTAATTGTGAAAAATAGAGTCAATATATTGTAGGTATTGGGTGGGAGGGATGTGGGTATTGGGGTGTTTATAGGTATCGAGGGGTGTAAAAAGGTGTACCTATTAAAAATAAGGGTTTCTTTTGTTGGAAAGATTTATTGGGAGGGGGGTTCAACAAAATGATTTTTGGAGGTATTTATCATTATCTAGTGAAATTATGGGTATTCTTTAATATCCCACAAACGCATGTGCTATGTCATAGGTTCACTGAGTGAAGACGCCATGGATTAGGGTTAGATCCAAAAAAACAAGCAATGAAACTAGATCAATACCCTTGCATATGCTAACATCAAAAAGTGTTCCTTGAAGAACAAATGAGCATGTGTGATATCCAAGTATTAGTTGATATACCATTAAAAACCTCTTAGATCCAAACAATCTATACTAAAGGATGAAGCAAGGTCAAACCCTAGATTACAAAGCAAATAAAAAATAAAGGAAACAAAAAGGAAAAAGACAATTTTTGGGGGTTTTGTGGTTGAAGCAAAAGATAGACCATTGCCTAAGAAAGGGCTATGGGGTCACTGCACAAGCCTAGGTGAGGCTTAGGGTTTAAAAATGAGGCAATGTTGATGGCACATGAGAGGATTGCATATCAAGTGTTACCCAGGGCTAATAGGGTTCTTTAAATTTGGATGGGGGGATTGGTCCTCTTTGAAACCTCTCAAGTACTACCAAGGTGATTGAGCCCTTAGATGTCCTGGTTGAATGCAAAGAAATAAAACTTTAATGGTCAAAGGGATTAAGGAAAGAATTATATACCTTAGTTGCCCCTCCAAGTGGAGCAAGGTGCACTTCTTTGGGTTTGTAGTAGCTTTGTTATTCAACAAACCTAAAAAATGTTCTATCTAAACCCTTGAAAAATATTATGAAACATCACATAAAAGAGAATAGATACACAATAACTTCTTAGGCAATTTTCTCATTAATCTACAACAATGAAAATGAGAGAGACAACCTCCTTTTACAGCTAAGGATCCTCCTCAATAAAATGAGTAATATAATATACTAGCTCAAAACCACGAGCAAAAACTAGTGGCCCAAGTCAAAACCATGGGGAAAATACAACAAATGGGGACAAATAACCCTCAAAATCCTCCAACACATAAGCACCCCCTAAAAAATGGTCCAAATGTAACAATAAAGGGCCACACATGTAGACTAAAGGGGCTATAAGAAGTGCAACCTCTCATAAAACATGCCAATGTCCCAAAAATCGGTGAAGAGCAAGCCAACAATGGTCCAAGGACTAAAGCACACCTCCAACCAACTCCCAAGATCAAGGAAGTGGAAAAAACAAGAAGTAACAACCTCCAAATGTGAGACATCACCCCTAACATGTGGGACGTCCATGGTAGAATCCAATGTGTGATTGCATGCTTGGCCTCCTCAATAGGGTGCTCCTAAAGTAAAACATTGTGGTCAATGCCACGTCATCTTGTAGTCAACACAACAACATGTAACCACCACAATGACCTATAATCACCTCCTAGGAGTCCTCCAATACATCAACAAACTCCCATGTGTGGTCCAATGAGAGAATGATAATGCACATGTGTAAGTATAGTGTCCAACTGAGCAAGGACAACTCTGATTTATCCACGTGGCAAGTGTGGTGATGTGGCATCCTTGTCATAGTCAGATGCACTGTCATAGATCCCAAAGCAGTGACACATATCCCATTGCAGTACATTGATCCCAAGGTATCATCACAGATCCCAATGCAGTGTCACAGATCTTTAGGCATGGTACATCGATGCCAATGCAAGGCACCCACTTGGAGAGATGGGTCTAGCTTCTTGGTAAGCCATCAGGTGATGCACAACTAGCACAACTAGTGATTTCTCTTATCACAACATAACAATAAGGTTTAGTTTTAATATTTGCCTAAGTTTTATAAGGGGCAATAACATTAACCCTTGTACATGTGACAAGTCCCATGCCAATAAATATTTCCTAAGTCCTTGGGTGAAAGACAAGTAATGCGATGAGTAATTATGAATAAGAGGAAAGGAAATACTTCACGTGATGACCTTCAAAGTGATTTCATATGCATAGGTCTTGTTATTTTATTCATTTAGCTTTCATGAGCTAGGATTTTATACAATAGCCTTTAGCCTTCAAGAAGGAGTTTTTAACAATAAGTTACTTGTCCTTAATATTGTTTCTTACTACCCCCTTTTGCCTTTTTCTTTACGTGTTCATTTTATTGAACAAGTCCCTTTCTGTTTACATATTCATAGATAAGCTAGGGGATAGGAGCATTGGCCTCATAGCGAGGTGGCATTGCTCAAGATTTATTTTTTTGGCTTTTGACTTTATTGCTTTTCACCTCCATCCTTTTTTGAATTTAATAACTCGAGCTTTCTTCATTAGACCTTTTTGTTAACATTCGATAAGTCATACATGACCGAGATAGATTTTTATGGATGGAATGAAGTGAAACAAAGAAAGTGGAAAGTGTCTAGCATGGTTAGAGTGTGGAAAACACTACCTTGGCTAGTTACCCAGTAGTAAAAGTTGACCCAAGAAATGACAACACTTCTAAAGGAAAAATATGGTCCCCCAAGGTATGACGAGGCAAATAATAAAATTATGCATGTTATGAAGTGCTATCATATTTCATTTTAGTTCTTTACCGCTTTCATGACTAACTATTAGGGACCTAACCCCTCGCGTATGTAGAATAATATATTCAAATGTAATAAAGGTCAATATTAATAAGGCCTAGCAATAAGGAAGAATAAGTTGAATGTAAGAAGACCTAATAGAAGCTTCCGCTTCTAGAAGGATCTTCCTCTAGATAGTTCTTTTGATAGACATATTTAGTATAAATAGGAGTCGAGGATATGAGAATTGTTGTCTTGGATATTATTGTAATAGAGCTCTGCTCAACTGGAGGTTGCCCCCTCGAAGAGGCAAGTGAACATTGCTCTCAG
>JASDQU010102318.1:447174-458567 GCA_032191745.1 Picea mariana | reverse complement strand
ATGTTCCATATGTGAGTGCAGTTGGAAGTTCGATGTATGAAATGGTCTGTACTAGACCAGACATTGCACATGCAGTGGGAGTTTTGAGAAGGTATATGTCAAAACCAGGGAAGGAGCATTGGACAGCATTAAAAAGGGTCTTCAGGTATTTGCGTGGCACTGCTAGCTATGGATTGTGCTACGAAGGAAGACCGGGGTTGGACAAAGTGGTGGATATACATGGATTTGTGGATGCAGACTGGGCTGGAGATTTGGATCGTAGGAGATCTACAAGCAGGTATGTGTTTAACCTGTTTGGAGGAGCAATAAGTTGGATGAATAAAAGACAGGTTGTAGTGGCACTTTCAACTACATAAGTTGAATACATAATAGCCACTCATGCAAGTAAGGAAGCAGTATGGTTACAAATATTGTGTTCAGGTATTGGGTTGGTACAACAAGCTATAAGGATAAAGTGTGACAGTCATAGTGCAATTTTTATGGCGAAGAACCCTACTTATCATTCAAAGACAAAGCACATTGATGTTCAATATCACTTTGTGAGAGTCATGATTGAAGAAAATAAAGTATCACTAATGAAGGTGGACACTTTGAAGAATGTTACAGACTCACTAAAAAAATCTGTGAGCACTGAGAAGTTCTCTTGGTGTAGAGGATCCATGGGCATTGATGCCTTGGATTGTTGACTATGTAACCCTGTAACCCCCTGTATGCAAAGAAAACAACAAGTGGGAGAATGTTGGGTATGTGTTATAGTATTTGCACAAGTAGTAGTGTTTGAGCGTATGCATCGGGCGCACAGGGGGGAGGAGCCCCCTGCATGGGGGTTCGGGGGAAACGCCCCCAAATTTATTTATTTTGCATCGGGACCACATTATATTTAGGTGGTTTTTTGGCACATGGTTTCTTTGCCAATGGTTTTCTATTTTTGGTTAAGGAATTAGGGTTTTGGACTAATCCAGGTCATTGGGTTAGGGTTTTGGATGTCGTTGGCTCCTATATGTATTTTGTATTGTAAACATTGTAACATGATGAATAATATAGAATATGTTGGTTTTCCCAGTTTGGGTTTCTAGAGGAAAAATCTTTGTGTAATGTTTGTATTTGCCATTGTATCTTTGTTGTTCTTTTTCTGAATATCTGTTTGCAGTAGATATTGTACAAGGCTATAATTTACAGGTCTTTGGTCTCTTCCTCCAGTGTTTAGAGGTGGTCTAGGCATAAAATTGGATTTTGTTGCTGGACCTAGATCTCTCGTCCTCCATATAGCATTCTGCAAGTTGGTAGGGTTGAAATCCTTAACCCAACCCTTTAAGGGTTCCATCAAACCCTTTGTGAAAAGTATCATGAGTCTAGACTGTGACACGTCCTGTACCATGACCGCTAGCCTCTGAAACTCCTCAATATACACCTCCAGTGATCCTGTTTGTCTGAGTTATGTGAGTTCCCTGAAATGGATTTCTGGATCCCCCTAGTCAAATCTATCAATGAGCCTCTGTGTATGCCACTATTTGATTGTGGCCAAGTGTAGTTAACCCATGGTACCACCATGAGATTTTCCCTCCAAGTACATGGTGGAAAACTTGATGTCATCCATCTTCCTCATAGGGTTAAGATGCAGGTAAGTGTCTAGTTTTTGTACCCACGCCTGTGAGGTCATCTTGGCCGACCCATCAAAGTAGGGGATCTCCATCTTCCCAGCCCTGCGCTCTAACTCATAGTTGTTCATGTGGTACGACCTCTAAGTTTTCCCTCTAAATTTAAGTCCACAATACTGATCTAAGGTGATTTTTCTTTGGACTGGAATGCTTAGTGAGTTGTACTCCCTGACATACTGATCAAAATTGTCATCAAATTCGTCTTGGTAGCCTGGATGTGGCTGCTCATCTAAGAATGAAGGAATATAGGGCCTATGGGTAGTTCTGTTGTGTGTCTACCCCTGTGGTGCACCTCCTCCATGACTCTGTCCCTCAATTTGATAGTGGGAAATGTGCTACCGTTGATGTCTATATCCTCCTTGATAACCACTAGCCTCTTTATTGTCGTAAGTTTTTGGAACCTTACCTCCATGATTCATCTGCATTAGAAGCCGTGATATCATTTATTGGTTGTCACTTACCTTTTTCAAGGTCTCTGATATTTCATCTTGTCCCCTGCGTTTTGCCTCCTGGATCTCCTGTAGGTGATGAACAAGGTCACTCTGTGGAACGTTGAAGTCCCTAGCAATACCTGTTATCCTGTGTGGCTCCCTGTCCTCACCTGATCCCTCCATTTTGCCCTCTGCCTCACCTGTTTGTTTCCTTATTCTGCCCATATAAATGCCATTGAACTTATGTATGTGATAATCCTCACAGGATGGGAGGATCAAAGTTCTGATACCATTGTAATGTTCCCAAGAAAAATTTTTTCGCTTGGTACACTAACTGACCATTGATTTGCTTGTTTGTGTATGTTTATTTGCAGGTTGGCCTCTTAAGTTTTGGCCTTAGGGTTTATAGTTCAGTTATTTAAGCTTAGATCTGAAGACAAGCAATGAAGATACAAGATAACACAAGATATGGAACCAATAGTAAGATCTAACCTTTATTGATGTAATAAGCAAGAACTTGATACAAGAAGGATGCAGATATGGAATAACATCAGATAGCTCCAATAGATAAGATATGAGCTGCTACAAAATGCTCCTGGCAAGAGATGCAAGCCCCCAAGGCTAGATATACAATGAAGATCAATACAAGAAGAATCCAGGGTCAAGTCCAAACCCCCCTGGTTGCAGATACGCTCTCATGGATGGTTGTGAAGACCCAGTGTTTCGGCCTAGCTGAAGGAGATCTCCCAATAGCATCAAACTCTACATTATGACAGATCGGGCCAAGTAGAATCCCTCCCTGAAGTCTCAAGCCCAAATGCCAAGATCTACTCCTCCAAACTGTTAAATCCTCAATCAAAACTGCGCCCTCCTGAAGACTGTCAAGCTCAATAATTTGGCCCTGATGATTGAACCACCCAAATACCCTGAAACTTCATAGAAATATAGATCGGGCCACTGCAAGGCACTAGGTGAAGTCTCAGGAACAAATATGAAGTATCACCCCTCCAAACTGGGCAAATCTGAATCTCAATATAGCCCTCCTTCTCTCCAAATCGACTCAATGCTCCAATAAATCAACTAGGAGGAGTAACTCTCTCCAAAAGAACGGGAATGATAGATCAGGCACCTGCAAAGAAAAACCAAGTGCTCAAATCTCCAAAAGCACTTTTAGACCTCTAGATTGAACTTCTCTCCAAAGAATGATGTGCCCCCTTTCTCAAAATCCTCAAGGGTATGACCTGCTACTCTGCTAGATGAGTGATGGAACATGTGAGTAGTGTAGAATGGTGTGGGAGGAGTATTGCATCCCTGAGACCAAACTTGGAAAAAAATTGGTGGAATCTTTCACCACCGAGTTGTCCTCTAGGGTTTGTATTCTCAAAACCCTCAAAACTGTGTGCTCAAGAGCCCAATAGAAAAATGCATAATAATCCAAGATGAATGAGAGGTGCATCCTAGGATTTCCTTTATACCTCTTTATATTCCTCTGTTAAGTTAAGTTAACCCTTAGGTTCAACTCTTAACTCAACCTCAAGTTCTCTAATCCTTCAGTGAGTTACTTTTTACCTTTTCAAGTCAACTTCAAATTATAACATTGGGTTTAGCTGACTTTTCCCCATGCTACATGAGACTATAGTCTAGTGGGGATGACTAGACTATTGAGTCTCTCCAAACCTCTTCATCAAGAGGTGGGGGACATTACAACCATTTTATTCCTTCCGGATGTATGGCCAACTTCAGGATTGAAAGTCTTAAGAGTTCCTTCACCCTGCTTATGCTTGGCCCTAGAAAGCATTCACACTCAACAATTCAAGTCAAAGATGACTGCTTTGATACCAACATGATCTGTGATCTTTTCATCGAAGTGACTTATAAAGAATTGTATTAAATGAGCATAAATTAAAGTGCACCATAAAGAAGGGAAAGCTCAATAATGAAGAGACATAAGCATCAAATCTGAACATAAAAACTTGATAACAGAATTTGTCCCTGGCGGACTATGTCTTTAGGTCCTTCTCTGAAATGGGTAGGCCCTTTTGTTAACTCGGCAAAAGAATTTGGAAAAATACATAAGTATACATCATTCTGGAATTAAGCTGCAGAAGCTTTTCTCAAATCAGAAATCAAACAGCACCATTGAATTTGTGGCGTCGAATTACCCAAAAATGATTGTCTCCACGCCTCAATCCGACTCTGGCACTCCCAGGCCCATGGGAAATATCATCTCAGTTTCTGTGCCTGCAACCTACAATTCATTCAATGTCTTTGTCTCGAAAATCATGTCAGGTCATACCTTTGAGTGCCCTCTTCCCGTCCGTGGGAAAACTCAACATTTAAATTAAATGTTGGGCGGACTAACCAATGGAGTCTGTTGGCTCAACGGTTGGCAGATATTATGTAAGGCGTTTGGATAGGGGAGGTCCCGGGGTTGAGCCCACGGGCCTCCCCTTTTGGGCTTATAGTTATAACAATATATATGTGGTTTGAAACCACCGCCAAGTTTGGAGTTGTTGTTTAGATTTTTCGGAATCGGAAGTTTGGCCTCCAGATTTGGCCAAACCTCCACAGGATTTGGTGGGCCTTTTTTATTTTTGAAAATTCGGTTATGTGCCCTCATTGGGCATTTTCCCACTGCCACATGGCAACCAACCATTAGCCCATGCCATCCACTTGCGCAGTCACCCTGCCACGTCACCTACCATGTTAGCCTGCCACGCCAGCATGCCACGTCCCGTACGGTCTACCACGTGGTTGTAAGGACTGCCATGTCGCACTTCCTCATTGGTCCACATGTTGACTAGTAAATGTTGAATATGAGTGACACATGGCAACCTCTAGTGTTGCCACATCACCATGCTAATGTCATCATGAAACGTGTCAGCCTCTGTGTGTGCCATGTACATTATACGGATGTTGATGTCATATCTATTGATGTTGACGTCAGCAGTATAGATGTTGACTCATCCCTGCTAACTGGGCTAGGTTGACCAAAACTTTGACCTCAAATATCGTTTGATATGTAACTCCATTTGACGATCTGTTTACATCGTTGGAAAGCTTGCAACGTGCTTTTCGCGATGATGCTAATTTCACTGAGTTTTTAGGACTTTAAATTTTTTCCCTTTCTCTGTCTATTGAGGCCATTCTGAGCTTCCTGAGTTGCTTCTACGAATTCTGAGTTGTCCTTAGTCTTCTCTGGATCCTTTTTGGATCACGGAGAATTCACCAGCTTTGGGTATCAACTATGGACAGAAAGAAGCCAATCCTCCTCTCCTGTCTACAGTAGCAAAGTTGGTTCAGAGCACAACGATTTCGAAGTTGAGAATATATGGAGCAAATTCTGTAATTCTTCAAGCTATGGTAACACCGGAATTGGGTCTTCACCGACCAACGGAAGCAAGTATTTATTTTTCAAAAACTAGTGTATTCTTAAATTCAGAAAATTTCGAATCTCGTTTGAGAGCACAACATTGTCTGTTCTAAATGTTTTATGAAAATGGAAAGGCACATACCTTGAAAATTTTAGTTGTAGAAATAGTAAAAATGCAACTTCATTTGTAGACGTGAATATTGTTAGTAGAAGAGATATGAAACCCAGTATCAAAAAATAGTGGAATGGACAACAAGAGATGACAAAGTAAAACCAAATATTAATCTAGCATTCATATCTAAAAAAAGAGGGTTGCAAATTGCATGTAGTATCTCTCTACAAGTTGCACACTACTACTATAAAAAAATTACAAAGAAATTCAAGTTTACTCACCTTATTTCTTTTGTCCTTCTAGTGCAGGGAAGACTCTCCCCTTGAATCTCTCCGGTCATCTCTAGAAGCCCCAAATCTGTCCAGTAAACTAGTTGGCAAGGAAAAATCTAATCATGATCGAATGAAATGTTATACTTTTTGTCGAACGTATCGTAAGGTAGGTAAGGTGAGTTTTTTGCAGTAAGGTGTTTCCCAAGGCTCTCCCGAGACATTGTCCTGCACATAGCAAGAATCTTTGTTCTGAAACCCAAATCTGTGGAACAACGATCCATCATGATTTAGATTGGAGTAACAAAGAAGTCTTAAAGAGCCAACATCGTTGTCGTATGGGGAGGAGGCCTGCATTTTCACCACCGAACACGTAGCAGCGAGATGGCAGGGGTCAAAACAACCTCGATATGAGGCCAAATAAGACCTCAAAGTTCAAACTTAGGATAAAAACTAAAATATGTTGAAGTTTGCTAAAAGTTTGGGTTAAAATCTTGGGTTTCCCGCAAGATTGATGTGAAAATGGAAAATTGATTTGTATACTAAATAAGACCGTGTCTTCTTAAAACTTTTGTTAAAACATCAGTGCAAAAATGAAATGCTTTAAAACTTTGGTTAAAACTTCGATTTGATTTGCATGCAGGAACTAATGGAAATAGGAAAACCGGTTTATATAGTCCATGTTGTGCTTTATGGTAGGAACTAATAAATAAGTGAAACCAAAGTGATAGTTAAAGTGATGATGATTTGATAATCAAGAGAATATTATAAAACCAATTATGATTATTTTACATTGTGGTTGGATAAAGAATTAAATACATAATTAAAAAATGTAAAGTCAAATATTAATAAATTTAATTTCATTTTAGAAATTTTAATTGAATTAATTAAAAAAAATTCCAACATGATGAGTTTAAAAAACAAAGTTAATATTTTTAAAATGAAGATAAATGTTCATGTCTTTCACGGTGGAATTGGTTACTCTACTAATCCAAAAGCACTTAAGCATGAATTAATTAGTAAAAATTATGATAGAAAAAATATTGAAGATAAACATAATTTCCTTTTAGCATTCCCTACCCTTTATAATATAAGACATAGATTTCCCTGCCTCAGGTGTTAGAGAGGGGAGGTGGAGTCATAGACATGTATCAAGCCAAAGTACATGAACCATATATGGGTGTCCTGGGTGCTCATGGGGAGGAGACAAGGCATGAGAGAGAAGAGGCGTTGAGCCATCATTGCTCATCCTTTCTATTTTAGCTTCAAGAGTTACCATCCCATCACAAGACCTCCATTAACTCTTAAAATTATGATTGGAAGTGAACTTGCTATGAAGGTCATTATGGCATAGAATTATGATCATGATGTGGGCACTCAAAGGTGGTGGTGGGTTTCGTCAACACATGGGGGGGGGTGTTAGGCTAGGGATCTCTCCTTGTCTATAGGTATCACTTCTCAGTGTTGCAACTAGGGGTAGGAGGAAAGGAATCGTTGCATATCTTCATTAGCAGTTTATTCACCAATCAAGGAAAGGTTGAATTTACATATCAAAGATTAAGAATCATAATTTCAAAATTATCTAATAAGAAGTACAACAAAGTTTATTGAGAAAATAATACAGACAAGAAGCAAATAATTGAGAGAAAAGTAAACATGGTAGCTAAAATTTAATGTAAAAAAAAATAAAATTAAATAGACCAAATCCATAATCTATATTACATCATTAATTCTAATTATCATATTTTTTTCGTTTTATTCTTTTAAAAAATAATAAACCATCCAATTACTCTTCATAATTTTATATTTTATAATAACACCTATACACTTTACAACGCTATAATTATATTTTATTTTTTTTCATCCAAATGACAGAGCTTTATAATTCTATCTTCTTCTCTTTTTTCATCCAAATTGCAAAGCTTTATAATTCTATCTTCTTCTTCTTTTTCATCCAAATGGGAGAGCTTTATATGATCAAAGATGGAGCTTATATCTATCAAAATCAAAAGAAAAATAATTAAATATAAAGCAATCCATGTTTAAAAAGATTAAATCGAGTGTATAACTCACACACTTACTTGAGTCTATAATTCCATGGTTGATCTCGTTTAACATGCACTCTGACTTTAAAAAATGAGAGGTGGAGATAAAAGTGAAGTTCTTAGACCTACTAATTGTTTTATAAATTGATTTGTGACTTTAAAAAATGAGAGGTGGAGATAAAAGTGAAGGTCTTACACCTACTAATTGTTTTATAAATTGGTTTTTGTTAAGAATTGAGTGAAGATCAAATCTAGTGTTAAGTAAGGTATTGTTTTATAAATTGATTTTTGTTAAGAATTGAGTGAAGATCAAATCTAGTGTTAATTAAAGTATTGGATTGGCTTATTATTGACGTATACATTGAATTCGATCAATATTATAATTAAATAATTAAATATTTTTTTTTGTTTTGTTTGGTAAAAGTGGGTGTTAATATTATAGTGATTTGTATTTATTTTGGAAAAAAAGTGTGTTAATATCGTAATAAATAAATAAGTAAAACTAAAGTAATAGTTAAAATGATGAAATTATTCATTGATGATTTGATAATCAATAGAATGTTATAAAATTAATTATGATTAATTTTAAGTTGTGGTTGATTAAATAATTAAATACATAATTAAAAATGTAAAATTTAATTTTAAGAAATTTAATTTTATTATTAAAATATAAAAAAAAATAGTAAAATTATAATATTGATAGTATTAATCTTACATTTTTATAAAATTTAAATTTAAATGTTAAGATGTCAATAAAATTATTAATAAGAGGAAGTTAAAATATGAAAAAAAAAACATTAGAAATTTTAATTAAATTAATTAAAGATTTTTCCAACATGATGAGTTTAAAAAACGAATTTAATAATTTTAAAATAAAGATCAATGTTCATGATTTTCATAGTAGAATTGGTTACTCTATTAATCCAAAATCACTTAAGTATGAATCAATTTGTAAAATGTATAATAGAAAAAATGTAGAAGATAAACAAGATTTCCATTTAGCATTCTCTAATATAAGACATAACTTTCCTCGCATGGGGTGTTAGGGAGGGGAGGTGGAGTCATAGTCGTGTGTCATACCAAAGTATATGAACCATATATGGGTGTCTTGGGTGCTCACGGGGAGGAGATGGGGCGTGAGAGAGAAGAGGCCTCAAGCCATCATTGCTGAACTTCTCTATTTTAGCTTCAAGAGTTACCATCCCATCACAAGACTTCCATTAACTATGAAAATTATGATTGGAAGAGAAATTGCTATGAAGGCCATTATGGCGTAGACTTATGATCATGATGTGGGCACTCAAAGGTGGTGGTGGGTTTCATCAACACATGGGGGGAATGGTATTTGAGGCTAGGGCTCTGTTATCGCACAGTTTGTACCAAGGATTAAAGCTTGAGGTTTTGAAAGTCAAACTAGCATAACAGGAACCAATCCCACCGAATGTCACCACAATGGGATGGTTCTTTCTCTTTAGTGAGGTGAGGTGCATGGGAGACATCCCCGGTGACCTGGGGTTTTGAGAAGGCAAAGAGGATAATAAGACAAGGATAAATTTCCCCCCTCACAAGTCACCATCGAGCAGATAGTCCTAGCTAAACAACCAATAATAAAGTAAACCCCCCAAAGATATACTTGCCTGAGACAAAGCAACAACAAATGATATATGCAAGCTAGTTCAATGGGTTAGTACTTCATATAAATAGATGACTATCTGATGAAAATATAAGCAATTTGACAATAAATGATGACGAAGTCAATGTTTATCAATAGCAATGAAAATTATATCACTTCACCAATAAATATTGGAACAATATGGCATTCAATGTAACCAATCAACACTTCATTCAATAAATGCCTTAAATCACCATTCAATTGCTTATAAAACAAAACATTTGTTGCACAAGGGTATTAATAGCAAGAGATGACGGCAGCACTTGGTTAGTAGGGTTAGTTTATAAGCTAGGGTTAGTGTAGTTAGGGTTTCAATCAATGTGTTGAGAGTTTTTTGTGATAAAGGTCACTTCAGCGTATGAGGTCTCTTTAGATCAGTGCCTAAGGGTTAATGGAGTCAAATAGTGGAAAGACGCAAGAGCTGAAGGAGGCAAGGCAAGTAGGTCAAGGACTAGAGGGAGAGGCTTTGGAGTGTTGCTAGAGAAAGGCCCCAAAGTCAAAACCCTAGGGGAGAGAGGCTCACCTTGGTGTAGGTAAACTAGGCCTCGGTGCTCTCTCCTCCTTCCTTAACTTAATGGAAAAAATGGCTAGCTAAAAGATGAAGCATAAAACCAAAACTAGAGGGTTTGATGAAACAAGGTGTTGCTACAGCAAGGCCTTTTCAGGAAACCCTAGAGAAAAACGGCCCTAAGTGTAGTAGACCTAGGCTTAAGACGTCTCTCTCTTCTTGGCCTCTTGATAGTATGGCTAGCAATAAATGAAGAAAGGTAGAGAGTGTAGCAATGGCTAGGCTCTCTCCTTCTCAAATGGCTGAAAAATTCTCTTAAAGGGGACATAAGACAAGGACCTACTTGTGTGCTTGTCACCTAGGGTTTTATTCAGCAAAATTTATAAACATATGCAAGAAAATGAAACTATAACCATTCATTCAATCATTTTTGTAGAAAATTACTTACATATCACCAAGAAATATCAATGCAAACCCTAGTTGTAACACCTTCCTTCAAGAAAAATGCCAAAACATGCCAAAATAGTCCTCCTCCAACAAGTGCACATCACTAAATCAACCAATAACCTAAGATAGGGTGCAAATTTCATACCTCCTTATGGAGTGAGTGAGTTGTGATGATAAAGTGGAGGTAAAAATCCCTCATTTATACAGTACCATGACCTAACTTCACATTTTAGGTCATGTAAAAGGCCGACAAGGCCAAAATACCAAATCATATTGTTTTTACATTAAAATGTTAAATCTAAACCCTAATCAAGCTGAAAAGAGAATAAAATCCCCTCTAAGGGGGACGTTAGCCCCTTCTAGGGAAAATGAATCATCCTGGAGCAAAACGTTAGCCCTCCTTGGGCTTCTCCAACCTGCCACAAGTGCCATTGTTGCCCAGTCTGCCTCCCAAGATGTCCAATAGGCTGGATGACATCATGGTCATCAAGGGTGACGTCCCAGGCCTTCCAAGGTCAATGTTCCACTGGAAAGGGCTCAACCCCCCTAAGTCAAGCTGTGTTGGGGTGCCTCTGGTGGAACGTCCTCTTCTTCTCTGGTGCAAAGCCCCTGATCCATCTCTATCTCGTTGCTGCCCCCTGATGGGGTCTCAGCATCCACCTGATGGGCTCTTTAGCCCCATGGAGGTCCGAACTGATCATCTCCCCATGTATACCGGTCCAAAATGGTACATGTCCATCGGGCATGGTTTGCACATCAAAAGATACGCCCTCCATGGGCTCATCAGTCACAAGGATCATAGCAATGACAATCACATCTCATCATCAATATTATTAAACATGTGCATAAAATCCCTAATACATCAGTTAACAGCTCAA
>JASDQU010102318.1:436659-447154 GCA_032191745.1 Picea mariana | reverse complement strand
CCAAAGTCAAAACCCTAGGGGAGAGAGGCTCACCTTGGTGTAGGTAAACTAGGCCTCGGTGCTCTCTCCTCCTTCCTTAACTTAATGGAAAAAATGGCTAGCTAAAAGATGAAGCATAAAACCAAAACTAGAGGGTTTGATGAAACAAGGTGTTGCTACAGCAAGGCCTTTTCAGCAAACCCTAGAGAAAAATGGCCATAAGTGTAGTAGACCTAGGCTTAAGACGTCTCTCTCTTCTTGGCCTCTTGATAGTACGGCTAGCAATAAATGAAGAAAGGTAGGGAGTGTAGCAACGACTAGGCTCTCTCCTTCTCAAATGGCTGAAAAATTCTCTTAAAGGGGACATGAGACAAGGACCTACTTGTGTGCTTGTCACCTAGGGTTTTATTCAGCAAAATTTATAAACATATGCAAGAAAATGAAACTACAACCATTCATTCAATAAGTTTTGTAGAAAATTGCTTACATATCACCAAGAAATATCAATGCAAACCCTAGTTGTAACACCTTCCTTCAAGAGAAATGCCAAAACATGCCAAAATTGTCCTCCTCCAACAAGTGTGCATCACTAAATCAACCAATAACCTAAGATAGGGTGCAAATTTCAGACCTCCTTATGGAGTCAGTGAGTTGTGATGATAAAATGGAGGTAAAAATCCCTCATTTATACAATACCATGACCTAACTTCACATTTTAGGTCATGTAAAAGGCCGACAAGGCCAAAATACCAAATCATACTATTTTTACATTAAAATGTTAAATCTAAACCCTAATCAAGCTGAAAAGAGAATAAAATCCCCTCTAAGGGGGACATTAGCCCCTTCTAGGGAAAATGAATCATCCTGGAGCAAAACGTTAGCCCTCCTTGGGCTTCTCCAAAATGCCACAAGTGCCAATGCTGCCCAGTCTGCCTCCCAATATGTCCAATAGGCTAGATGACATCATGGTCATCAAGGGTGATGTCCCAGGCCTTCCAAGGTCAACGTTCCACTGAAAAGGGCTCAACCCCCCTAGGTCAAGCTGTGTTGGGGTGCCTCTGGTGGAACGTCCTCTTCTTCTCTGGTGCAAAGCCCCTGATCCATCTCTATCTCATTGCTGCCCCATGATGGGGTCTCAGCATCCACCTAATGGGCTCTTCAGCCCCATGGAGGTCCGAACTGTTCAGCTCCCCATGTGTACCGGTCAAAAATGGTACATGTCCATCGGGCATGGTCTTACACATCAAAAGTTACGCCCTCCATGGGCTCATCAGTCACAAGGATCATAGCAATGTCAATCACATCTCATCATCAATATTATTAAACATGTGCATAAAATCCCTAATACATCAGTTAACAGCTCAAAGACGTTACACAAGCCTACAATACAAGTCTAGAGAAAAGGACAAGGCGTCCTATTGGGCTAGTGTCCACAGCAGAAGGAAAGTTCTCAGAAGAAACCTCATCCAAGCCATGTAAGTGGGTGATGTGGTCAGGGGATGTCCAAACATGTGGGTACAGTGAGGGCCAAGGATGCAAAAATGTTACCTGTGGGTGCCTTTGTAGAAGGCGAGTTGTACCTGTCATGGATGCATTTTTTCCAAGCCCATTCTTGCCTTTTATTCTTCATTCTTTTATTCTTTTATCTTTTATTGCTTTTTGTTCAAGAGCTAATCAGAGGACACTTCCCAGGCATGGTGACCAATGGTGACAGTGTTACCCACAAGTATTTTCACAAAAATGAGAAGGTTGGCTCGTGATGAGACCCCCTTTCCCTTAGCCATGCAACCAAGAGTCATTGGCCTGGTGTGGTGACTAGCTAATGGCAATGTCATACTGTTAGATACCCATGGACCTAATAGGCTGGTTCGTGATGAGACCCCCTATTGGTTAGGCCTTGTTTCATTATTTTTTCTGGGTCCCTCTTGTTTCTTGCTGAGAAGCTTTTTATTGCTTTCTCAGGGATCCCTAGGTGAAGCATCTCGAGGTTTTATTTTTAGGATTTTATCTTTTACCATCTTGCTTTTACCTTCTGTGCCTTTAGCCCCTTCTTCCCACGAGATAAGGTGCAATCCTGAAAATAGGTCAACCCAATGTCTGGACAAGTGGAGTGGGATAGGTGAGCGGGAAACAAGATGGAAAAGTGGTGCTATGATGGGAGTGGATGATGGCTTTCATAAATCCCCCCAGTGGAAAACCAAAACATATAGACATAGGCTTGCTAGGGCACCCTGTCAATTCCCCCAAACATGGTCAAGTGGGCAAGTGTAAGATCTAAGCACTTGTTAGAAATAAAAGGAATTAGATGCATACACTCAATGGTTTTGATGATCAAAGTGACACATACCATGATACCCGGACCAATTACTCATGGAGCAAGAACCTTCTCTGACACAGGACCAAGCCGATGGTGATGGATGTTGTTGTTGCTGACAAGATAAAGATGTTGGAAGAAAGAAAAGGTGGGCCCTCCAAGGCCATGCTAAAGTCAATCCTGCTCTCAGTACTCCATGTCCAGGACATGTGGGCCTCGAGACATGATCTCCTAGTTATCAAAGTGGGGGATAACAAGCTCTATCATTGTCTATAGGTATCACTTCTCAGTGTTGGGACTAGGGGTAGGACGAAAGGAACAGTTGTATGTCTATGTTATTTTTCCAGGCTTGGCTCTGGGGTTCAGGCCTAAAGTGTTCTTTGTTTTAAAGTGAGGATAGTAGGCAAAGAGGGGTTATGGGCAAATGAAATAAACCAAGGTGTGCATAGGGGAAGAATGAGGAAATGTAAGGAAATTTCAGCTTTAGGGATAAGACCTTCAAGAACCCAATCAAAGAAGCCTCCTACAATGACAACTACATAGGCTTATTATTGCATGTGCCCAACAACAATCAAGAAGGTGGTGGAAGACCTCGAGAACAGGGTAAGGGAGAAAAGAGAAAGAAAAGAGGATAGACCTCAAGTGACAAAATTGAAGAAAAACTAATACCATGCATTCAAGATACAATATTTTATAGGAGTAGGAACATTTGAAGACTATGGACCTATAGGTGAAATATTCCCTCTACAACAAGTGAAATCCTACTTAGAGGTGAAAACCCACCCCTAGGTTTTACCCAAATCTTCCTTTTTACACTAGTGACTTTTTCGTGGGGTGTAGGCCAATCCCTCCTATCCCCTAAAACACCAACCCTATGCTCACATGAATTTAAAATCGATGGATTACCTTAAAAAGTACCTTCCTCCTTTAAGTGCCTTTGGAAAGAGACAACTAGCCTTGTAATCTCGGGATGCTCGATCGATTCCACTAGAATTGAATTCCCCACCTTGTTTGAGATTTAAAGCCTTTGTACCTATCCTTGTGTTAGAGACCAATGGCATGCCTTCTTCGTGGTAGGACAAATCATCCTATGTTGTCTAACTATCTTCCAACTCCTTCCCCATACTCTTTTTTTTTCAAATTGTTTTGGGCCAGGCTTTACTTCTTCCTTTTTTTTTCCAAACTCATCATTCAAATGGCTTAGAACAATTTGTTGCAACATGACCATAAGTGTGAAAATAGGTGCACTTAAAGGGGATATTGGAGTAATTCAAGATCTATGTGTGAGTCCTTTGCTTAACAACAATGTCCAAACTCTCCATAAGTGCTTCACAAATATCAATGTCCACCAGGACCCTAGCTAGAGTTAGAAAGACGTTGGCCTTGGAGGAAAAATTGACCATAATGGTTTCCTCTAGCATATTTCCTATATCCCCCATAATCTTCTTTGACCAAAGATCCATCAACAAACTTGGGAAACTTTACCCAACTGAGAATTATCATGGAAACTTCAGTTCTCAAGTTGAAATAGGAGTGCCAAGGATATAGTATAAGAAAAGACGATCTTAGATCCAACTGTCACATAGAACTAAAGCATCATCTACAGTCATCTAGAGCACAAGCCCTAGCCAAACTTGAGAAAGAATGTGAAAATATGACCCATATCCAATGGCAGGACTCCACACCTTCTGCAACTAAGAATTAAGTGAATCCTTAAAAAAAAATTGTCCAACAAATATGCCATTCAAGGATTTCCATGAATAATCCAGAGCCTATTGCACACGTAAATCTTTCCCCACCACCATTTTCACTTGAGACTCCTTCCTCCTGATTACAATTTTCACCTTTTTTTTCCACCAAAACTTTGCCTGAAATGAGTCTCGCTCCCCTTCACACTTTCCTTCGCATAGCTTTTCAAGATCTAGGCCACTCTCGATGAATTTAAAACCCTTCACTAAATTTTGAGCATCTTGAACCGATAATTCCTTTTTCCTCTAGCATTTGGAAAGAGAAAACTAGCTTTGTAATCCCAGGATGCTTGACTAGTTCCATTACAACATAGCTATAACTAATTTCCCCACCTTCATTGAGCTTCAAAGCCTCCATAGTTTCCCTTGTTTCAAAGACCAATGGCATGTCTTCTTTGAGGTAGGCCAATTGCCTAACTATCTTCCAACGCCTTCCACATACTCTCTCTTTTTTTTTTGAATTGCTCTGAGCCAAGCTTTACTTCTTCCTTTTTTTTCCAAACTCATCAAAAAAATGACTTAGAACAATTTGTTGCAACATGACCATAAGTGGCATCTTCCATTGTCCAGAACATAAGCCCTAGCTAACCCAAAAAAAGAATTTGAAAAGACAACCCATATCTAGTGATAGGCCTCTACACCTTGTGCAACCAAGAATTAGGTGACTCCTCAACAATTTTCCTTCCAATAAAATTGTCAATGAGAGCTTTGCCTGAATAATCTAGAACCTGTTGCACACATAAACCTTTCCCCACCACCATTTTCACCCAAAACTCCTTCCTCTTGATTATGTTTTTCACCTTTCTTTCCACTTGAACTCTTCCTCAAATGGGTCATACTCCCCTTCATGCTTTCCTTTGCATAGATTTTCAATCTCTAGACCAATCCTAACAAATCCTGAACCCTTCCCTACATTATGAGTATCTTGAACCAATATATCCTTCTCCAAGACTGCCATAGGGCACAAATCCTTGTCCTTCACTTCATCTGATAACACTTGAATAGTTGGGCAAGTTGAAGGATCTAGAGACTAACAAGGAGATGGGTTGACTTAAATACACTTCCTATGAAGTACCACACAAAAAATATCCACCACATCTAAATCCTCTAGTGTTCCCTTTGTCAATAATACTCTAACAATATCTGATGTCACCTTGGAAGTGACAACTTTACCACCAGTCGCCTCCAAATCCATAGTCTGAATGTCTTCCCTATTTAACCCCCCAGGTACATCAATAGGTTGTTGACTAAGGAACCATCCACATGACATAGACCTGAATATTCAAAGATAGGCATGCCCTTATATGGGTCTTTGGAGTAATTGACAAGGTTAAGGTCCTCATCCATCCCACGAGTAGGGTTTCTACAACTCTAAGCCCTCATCCTCTATTAGTTTATCCTCCTCTATAGTTGAAACCCTAGTAATGTAGTTTACATACATTACATGGCACTAAATTAAGAAAATGAGATACCGCAAAGGCCTTTGAGGCAATTGCTACAACTGATCACTTGCACTCGTGGAGTAGTGATAGTTGTTTTTGTTAACCTTGAGTTATAAGAATAGATTCYCATGAGCTTCATAGTGAAACTCGGTGTTGGACAAGACCTAAAACATCAATCTTGGCATGAAAGAATTTGTACACTCTATAAGATGAATAAAGTAGAGAATGAAAAACACTTTTTGTTGTAGTGCCAGCTTACAARGACATTAGAAAATATTTGTAATAAAACCAAACTCCATAACTTATTTACCCATAATATTCAAAGGGAATTAGGAAATTTCATTTCRCAATTATTCGATAATAGAAAAAACATAAATGAAATGAATTAATTTTATTGTATATATTTATGAAACCCAAATTGATCTTAGTGAACCTTAATCATCACATCATCAACAACAATAAACATAGAGTTATAAAGTATTAATCCCAATATATATATACATATATATTGTTGAATGTTTATACATTCAATAACAATGAAATAATAATAATAATTTAATTTTAAGATTAGAGATTTCCAAACATCAAATTGATATATAAAACTCTTTTATTTTAACGACAATAAAATCATAAATATATAGTATCATAAATACTTTACAACTAAGTGCTTATTATTTATAAAAATTTAAAGTCGCAACCTGATATCAAATTAATGTATAAAAAACTCTAATAAAGTACCACATATAATGTTTGCAAAAAATAAATAATAGTATGGTTACATTCATTTTGAAAAGGAAATAATACATATAATGTTTGCAAAAATTAAATAATAGTATGGTTAGGTTACATTCATTTTGAAAAGGAAATAATTATTTGTAGTATTGAAATATGATGCATAATCATGAAGGTCCTTAGAGATTGTTTTTGTATTGAGATTACCGTTTGATTAACCGAGGATTATATTTATTACCGTGTACTTTGTAAATGCTAACTTTGAAAAGAGTTAAAGTCCAACAATAATAAATCAATCTTTAAAGATTGGGTATAATTTTGTCGAGAAAGGGGAAATTATCCCATACTTGTCTTGGGATATGGAAATACCTTTATTTGGGTCTAGTAGATTTTGAAATTGGAGAACATACTTGGGATATGGAAATACCTTTATTTGGGTCCATTAGATTTTGAAATTGGAGAACTTTAGATTTATTATTCAATATTTTTAAGATTTTGAAGTGGGAGAACTTTAGATTTATTATTAAATATTTTATTTTTTCCCATACAAAAGCAACATGGGAATTACTAAACTATTATGATCGGTTTACTATTTGAGTTTGAAAGATCATGTAAGGTTTTATGGAGGAAAAAATGAGAATGTGAAAAAAATAAAAATTGAAATATCATGTAAGATTTATTGTAGCAAAAAATGAGAATCTGAAAAAGAATAAAAATTGAAATATCATGTAAAGTTCTATGGAAGAAAAAATGAAAATATAAAAAAAAATTAAAATTAAAAGATAATTTAGTTTTTAATTAAAATATTTTATTATTGATTATTGTTTTATAATAATAATAATAATTTAATTTTAAGGTTATTTCAAGCTAGATTTCAAATTGGTGTATGAATTTTTTTTGTTTATGGGATAAGGATTCTTTCTCATTTGACTATTAAAATTAGAAGACTATTAAAATTAGAAATATAATAAATTAGATTTGGGACAATAAAGATAAATAATTATGTTAGTGTTTTGTCAATTTTAAAAAGGTTCTTGTTACTATGTCAATAAATAAATTATAATAGAGGTTAACATAAATATAGAGTTTAAATGGTTAGATGGTAATGATACACATGTTATATAAGAAGACAAACACTAATATCATAAATACAAAGGGTTTTTTAAGAGAGATTCAACAACAACATTGAGGTGAAATATGGTTATCACCACCCCCCCCACACACACACACACATTATTCTATGTTTACATATATAATATAGAAGAATGTATACAAAAGAAAGTTATGGATAAAGGTGAACATAAGAGAGATTATCATAGAGATCTTGTTATATGCAAACAATGTGACACTAACAACTAGGATACTATGTAACCTACAGGATCATCTAGTGGCCTTCAAGTCCTTTTGTGAGGAGGTTGGAATGAGTGTGAACATGTGAAAAAATAAGATAGTAGTATTGTCTTTCAAGTCCTTTTGTGAGGAGGTTGGGATGAGTGTGTACATGTGAAAAAATAAGATAGTAGTCTTGTCGATAAAAAAAAAAAGAATAAAACAACCATAAATTAACTTCGAACCACTAGAGAGAACCCAAAACTATAAATATTGGGGACTAGATTTCAATGAAAAGCCAAGGTAGGATGCACATACAAGGGAAGACTTGAAGGAGGGTGGAAAGCATTCTTCCCTTTGCAAAATATATGTAGGAAAACAAAGGTGTGGAATTTTCAAATGCTACACTCACATTTTTAAATGCTTATAACCCCAATACTCATTTATGGATGTGAAATGTGGGGACTGAGTATATCCAAAACTAGAAGGAACCACATAGGTCAAGTAAAAACCCATGACAACAAGTTGTTTATGAGTAAAAAACAACACCCCTTATGAGATACTCCTAGATGAAACAAGACTATACTCAATAGACTTTGAAGGCACTAAGAAAAACAGTATATATAGAAAATGACAATGATGGATAGTGACAAGATTATGGTTAAAATCAACCAATATTAGCTAAAAATGAGGAAGAAAATGTGGAAGTGAAAATTGTTTGAAAAGTAGAATACAGAAGAAAAAAGGTGTCCAATAAAGATTATTATGGGAAGGGAAATTAGAGAAAACACACCAAATGAAAACAACAATATCACATAGACAACTTCAACCATCAAGTGTAAAACTACTTGAAGATTAGCATCTCGTGATTTGAAAAATAGGGAATGACACAACTAAGAACCAACTTACACAAGTTGAGATGTGAGACAAAAATATGGCAACGACCCAAAGAGCCATGGGAGGAAAGGTTATGTCAAATATGTGAAAATGGAGAGGTAGAAACTAACTAGTATTTCTTTCTTACAATGTGTAATTTATTCACCAATTAAGGAGAAGTTGAATTTACATATAAAAAATTAGAAATCAGCATTTCAAGATGATCTAATGAGAAGTACGACAAAGTTGATTGAGAAAATGATGTGGACAAGAAGCAAATAATTGAGAGAAAAATAAACATGATAACTAAACCTTAATGTGAAGTAAAGGAGACCTAAATTAAATAAACCAAATCCATAATCCATATTATTACATCATTGATTCTAATTATCATATTTTTTTGCTTTATTCTCTTAAAAAATAATAAACCAAATAAATTAACAATAAATATTCATATAGATTAACAGTAACTTTTCATAATTTTATAATAACACCTATACACTTTACAACACTACTAAAATTGTAACTTTTTTTTCATCGAAATGACAAATCTTTAATTTTATGATAACACCTATACACTTTACCACACTAGAATTGTAACTTTTTTTTTTCATCCAAAAGGCAAAGCTTTATATGATTAAAGATGGAGCTTATATCTATCAAAAGCAAAAACAAAGTAATTAAATACAAAGTAATCCATGTTTAAAAACATTACCCAACATGGTACATAAATCGATTTCATAACTCACACACTTACTTTCTACAATTCCATGGTTGATTTGGTTTAACATGAACTATGACTTTAAAAAATGAGAGGTGAAGATAAAAGTGAAGTTCTTACACCTACTAATGGTTTTATAAATTGATTTTTGAAATGAGAGGTGGAGATAAGAGTGAAGTTCTTACAACTACTAATTGTTTTATAAATTGGTTTTTGTTAAGAACTTAGTATAGATCAAATCTACTTTGAAGTGAGATATTGGATTGGCTTAATATCAATGTAGTTATACATTAAATTCGATCAATATTGAAAATTATAATTAAATAATATAAAATAAATAAAGGAGATATTGGATTGGCTTAATATTAATGTAGTTATACATTAAATTTGATCAATATTGAAAATTATAATTAAACAATATAAAATAAATAAAGGGCATGAAAATTATAATTAAACAATATAAAATAAATAAAGGGCAGGTCTTAATATTATAAAGATTTTTTTTTTTTAATGTGTTAATATTATAACTAACAAATAAATAAAACAAAAGTGATATAATAGATTAAAGCATTCCAATATTCGAGAGATGGGTAAGGGTGGGCACATTGTTGGGCCGATAGGCACTCGACGGGTAGGACTGCCATCGACTTGTTTCGAACATAGTGAGGATGATCGCCCAATACTTATTCAGAAATAACAGTGGACTGGTCACCCTGACATCTCTGCCAATTGTGCAGCTTTCCCTGCCTTTAGTCTAGTTGCCTTTGCCTCTATGGGTGAGAATAATATAAAATCAATTATGATTATTTTAAGTTGTGGTTGATTAAAGAATTAGATACACAATTAAGAATGTAAAAGTAAATATTAAGAAATTTAATTTTATTATTAAAATATTAATAATGTAAAAAGGATAATTAAATCATATAGTATTAATCTTACATTCATATAAAATTTAAATATAAATATTGAAATATAATAAAGATTTTAGAAATTTTAATTGAATTAATTAAAAATCAATATGATGAGTTTAAAGAATAAAGTTTAAAATTTTAAAATAAAAATCAATGTCATGATTTTCGCACTCTAATTGGTTACTCTATTAATCCAAAAACACTTAAGCATGAATCAATTTGTAAATTTTATGATAGAAAAAGTGTTGAAGTTAATAGCATTTCCTACGCTTTATAATAGAATACATAGCTTTTCCCGCATGGGGTGCTATGGAGGGGAGGTGGAGTCATAGTCATGTGTTAAACCAAAGTATGTGAACCATATATGGGTGTCCTAGGTGCTCATGGGGAGGAGACGAGGCATGAGAGCAAAGAGGTCTCGAGCCATCATTGCTCAACCTCTC
>JASDQU010102318.1:380461-412752 GCA_032191745.1 Picea mariana | reverse complement strand
TGGTAAGCGAGAAAAGAGGCTAGACCTCAAGTGACAAAATTGATGCAAAACTAATACCATGCATTCAAGTTACAAGATTTTCTAGAAATAGGGACACAAAATATTTGAAGGCTATGGACTTATACTAGCATGTCAAAACACTCATTGTGTTAACTATCAAAATAAAAAGAACTCAACATGATGAAATCCTTAACAAACTAGATTAGTTAGACCAATAATATGAAAATTTAATAACATTATATGGGGGTTAGATGTTGATAGTGAGAAGATAGAGAAAGCATGAAAGACCACAATGATAAAAGTAGAGGATTAAAGAGGGAGGATGATAGAAGTAGAACATAAAGAGGAAGTTGCCAAAGCTCCATAAAGAGGGGTAACTCCCCAAATCTACATTAATTTGTACTTCAATTTTAAAATAAATTAACTTTTAGTATTATTTTAATCTTGATAAACAAACCATAAAAAATCATAACCAAAATCTTAATAGTAAGCTTTTATTTTTTAAATTTCAATGCTTTGATAAATCCAAAAGAGGGAAATACACATCACATAACACATAACATTGTTTAATAATTAGTTTCGGTGAAATTGTCAATAACAAATCAATGGTTTGATTGTAAAATTTTATGTAAATTATTAATACATATACTAACTAAATTAAAACAAAAAAATCTATCTTTTTCTATTTTCATAATTTAATTATTACTTTAAATTTTTTATTTAAAAAACCATAATAGCTTTAATATTTTTATTTTAAAAATAATATTCTTAAAAATATTTAATCTTATTCTAATTATTTATCTAATTAAATTTTGTTAATACAATCAATATTTAATCATTATTATCATCATTATTACATTAAAAAATAGGATGAACTTCTATTGTAATTGCTGATAAAAACTATATGTAAAAGACCTATTTATATTTTCTTAATATAAGTCTTTTTTTTTCCAAAAAAAAAGACTTATATTAAGAAAATATAAAATAGGTCTTTTACATATAGTTTTTATCAGCAATTACAATAGTACCCAACATCTGCTAAATAGACAAAAAGCAATTCTTTACAATAAAAACACACTGAAAATGCCCACTGTCATTGTAAAAACAACATCCCAAAATACAAAGTCCTCATTACAAATTACATCCAGCCATATGCCATTAATTGTTACAGCATACAAGCTTTAAAAATAGCATCCCAATCCACTAACAGTTAATTGCTTCTAATCTTTCAAAAGTGTCTGGATGTCCATCCAAAACCTTTGCAAAAAAGATATCATCATCTACCAAACGAAGAGCATCCTTTGGCAGCTGATCAACAACCTGATTATATTCTCTATAAATATGTTTGGCTTCAATCTGATGACAACTCCTGCTCAAAAGTCTTATCTTTTCCATCCACAACTGCATAGAGATTACCTGTAAGTTATCACCATTAGCATACCAATTGATAACAATCTTTGAATCTCCTACCAAATATAGCTTTGTAATCTTTTTGTAATTTGCAAAAAACAACAAACACCATAAAGCAAGGAGCTCTCCCCTAGTATTTGTCCCCCTACCACAATGTATTTTTATTCTAAAACTACCCAACACTGGGCACTTTAGAAAAGCACCTGCCCCACATTTTAAACCTTTATCTTGTGAAGCACCATCAAAGAAACCTACAGCCAAGTTCCAATCCAGAAAGGGTGGTCTATCTATTCATCTAGTCTTTCTACCTTGTGTATCATTTAAAGCACCTAGATCATTTAGGATACACCTTAAAACTTTGACCAAGTTTGGGGGGGAATCTTCAAAAATGACCAAATTCCTGTGTTTCCACACCTCCCAGCATATGAAACAAGGAATTTAATTACCAAAGTCCTTCTTTTCAAACCATTTTTGAAAACAATCTACCACCTGGATTCCTTCCCAATAAAAAACTATTTTTAATTCCTTTGAGATTCACTGTTAGACATCCTTAATGAAACTACAATCCATAAACAAGTGTAGTGTTGTCTCCTCTCCTCACTACACCCACACAACACACATCTACTTGGCCCATTAAAACCTTCTTTTTTCAAATTTTCTCAAGAGTTCTCTACTCCATCAATAACCAAACAAACAATTTAACTTTTAAGGGAAGTTGCCAATTTCACAAATCAATATACCAAAAGCAGGGATCCACATCCCATAACTCCACCATTTGTACTTTATAGGCCAGTGCTGCATTAACCTGACCCATTTTTGTGTCCCAAAACCATAAAAATGTATCTTTATTGTTATTTAACACAATGCCTGAACCAGCCAATCCCTTAGCATAGTTATTCTATTCTTCTTTTAGATCACCTACCAACCCTAGTGCCTCAACCTTTTTCCACCTAATATCATTTATATCCTCTCCTCACTCTTGTGCTAGGAATTCAATCCCTTGTGCTAAGATGAACTTCTAACTTATTAGATTTAAATATAACTTATTAACCACGATAAAACTTCTAACTTATTGAGACATTTAAATATTATTTTAGTAACTGTAAAACAACTTTTATTTAAATATAAGTAACGATAAAACTTGTAACTTATTAAGACATTTAAGTAACCATATTACTTCTAACTTCATTTCAGTAACATATTAAAATGATCATTAAATTCAATGATTGGAAAAATTAACAAACATTTTAAATTAGCTAAAGTTTTATTCTTCACTTAGTCCAAGGTTAAAGGAAGTTGGTGATATTATTAGGGGACATTTCAATATCATTTAAGTAACCATATTAATTTTAACTTATTATCACATTTAAATATCATTTAAGTAATCATATTAAAATGATCACTAAACTCAATGATTGAAAAAATTAACAAACATTTTAAATTAGCTAAAGTTTTATTCTTCACTTAGTCCAAGGTTTTCCAGAAGGAAAAGGAAGTTGTTGATATTATTAGGGGAGGTGGTAACTGGATCCAAAATATTTCTTCGGGAAACTACAAAGATGATATTTGAGATGGAGACAAAAGAGCTAACGGTCGGCCATTAACGTAATTACCGGCCGTTAGAGCAGTCGTGTCAATTATTAGTACATACTCTGCCAAAAAGAAAGAATTGTCAAGAGCATCCACCGACTCTCTCAAACAAATAAATTAAACTTATCGGCTGTGTTCATTCACCGCTTTAATTACAAATTGTGTATATATGCATGACCCCACACGCACGACTCGCCCGAGGTCGGTATATACGCATTACGTTACACATGTCGGCAGCTCTTTTAGGCCTCTTAATATGAATCTGACCGCCCGTATGGAGGAAGCCCAAATGGAAGGCCAACGTTGGCCAACACCTATTTGTGGATATACACATTGTGTATATTTTTGGCCAACACCTATTTGTGGATATACACATTGTGTATATTTTTGTCAGATTGTTATGTGTCCGTAGTTTATTAAGGAAGGAGATTACAGGTTTTACTTTTCGTTATATCATCGAAATCTAACCACCACCACCAACAAAAATAAAAATAAAAAATGATTTGACAACTCGTCGGCATCATATACATTTGCATAAACAATCTCTAAGTGACTAAAATGTAGAATAATTAGACAACGTACAATAACAACCCAAATGAGTAAAAACCTAGAAAAATTAGACAACGCCTGGCCATAAAAGATCTATCGGAGAAAAGAACCCGAGGTAGGCTGCAACATATACACATTGTGTATGTATACAGGCATAAAGTTGGATATTTACTGAATCGCATATACATGCATACATAAAGTCAGATATGTACTGAAATGCTGTTACTACTGAAAGATTTTTGGGTCAGTCTACAGGCGCAGCAGCAGAAATAAAGTGCCACCATCCATCACTGTGTGTTGGACAGCATTAGAGAGGGTTCTGAAGGTTTTGTTGTGATAGATATGGATGCGGGTGTGCTGGGCAAGGGACCTCCAGATGGAGGGTTTGGAAGGCCATTGAAGGGTTCCATGAAAAGACTGAAGCAAATTGTCGAGAGTTTGAATGATGGGCTTATATTCATGGGAGGTGCCGTTTCGGCACTGTTGCTTGTATGGGCTTTGTGGAGAATTGGGTATTCAAATTCAAGCATGGAAATGGAAACAGAGCTTTCGTTTCCCCAAAAATGTCCTGATCAATGTATCAGTAGTAACGGGAACAGGGGGAGTATAAGTAGTAACAGAATTGATCACGGTGTTGATGAATGGGAGAAGAGTTCTGAGAATTTTTACAACAATCCTGAAGTCACTTACACTATTGGGCAACCAATCAGAGACTGGGATAAGAAGAGAAAGCTGTGGCTTGACAGACACCCACGAGTGAAAAACTTCACTGATGATGGGAAACCGAGGGTTTTAATGGTCTCCGGGTCTCAGGGTGTCCCTTGCAGAAACCCCTTTGGAGATCATCTGCTTCTGAGGTTCTTCAAGAACAAGGTGGACTACTGCAGGCTCCATGGGATTGATATGTTTTACAATAATGTGCTGTTGGAAGAGCACATGTTTACTTTCTGGGCCAAGATTCCTTTGGTGAGGGCAGCCATGGTGGCTCACCCAGAGGCAGAATGGATCTGGTGGATGGACTCTGATGCAGCCATCACAGACATGGATTTTGTGATTCCATGGGAGACGTATAGGGATTACAACATGGTGGTCCATGGCTGGGATCATCTGGTGTTTGAGAAGAGGAGCTGGGTGGGCCTGAATGCAGGGATTTTCCTCATCAGGAACTGTGAGTGGTCGATGGAGTTCATGGAGAGGTGGTCTGCGATGGGCCCCCAGAGTCCTCTGTATATTTCATCAGGTAAGCTGTTGTCTAAGGTCCTGTCTGATAGGGCTTTCAATGCTTCTGATGACCAGTCTGCCCTTGTTTACCTGCTGATCAAGGAGAAGGACAAGTGGGCTGATAGGATTTTCATAGAGCACTCGTATTATCTCAATGGGTATTGGGTTGATATTGTGGGGACTTATGAGAACATCACAGAGAAGTATGAGGCCATGGAGAAGGAGAACCCCATGTTGAATAAGAGACATGCAGAGAAAATGAACAGAGATTATGCAGAGATGAGGGAGCACTACATTCGGTCTGATAAGAATTTTTATAGTGATAATGATGATATAATGGTGAGGAGGAGGAGGCCATTTGTGACACATTTTACAGGGTGCCAGCCGTGCAGTGGAGACCACAATAAGATTTATAAAGGGGAGAATTGTTGGAAGGGTATGGAGAGGGCCTTGAATTTTGCAGATGATCAGGTGCTCAAAAACTATGGCTTCAGACATGATAATCTCCAGTCTTCCCATGTAAATCCCATTCAATCATTTTATTTCCCATCTTGAATGGCCCAAAATCTGTCTATTTTTCTGCTTATTTTTTTCAGTTTTGTAGATAATATAATAGATCCCATTGTTTTGTAGGGAACGAATACTACTTTATTACATCATTGTATGCACCGATTTAGCTAAGTTTAAGGTTGCTTTTCTTTTAGGATGATTATCTTTGCATTTTGCTCCCTTGTGATGAGTGTTTGGCATAACTCAGTTATTATAGATGATGAAGGAAAAATGTATGTGAAGGCATAATTCATGATTTCCAGCAATCAGACTGTACAAGTTCGTTATACAGACATCTTCAACCAGTTAGATTGCTTTCACAATTATGGCAGTCAGTTTGTGAGTTTGTTGTATAGACATTTTCATTTTGCCTGACTGGTTTCACAATCATGACACTAAATTTGTGAGTTTGTTGTACTTTGACATTTTCAGTCTGAATAATTTAATTGTTCTATTTTTTGGATCAAGATTAAAATCAATCAATATACTATCAAAATAGAAATTAAGATTAAAATCAATGAATATACCATTAAAATAGATAATAATAAAAAATAGAATAGTTAAAAAATTCATTTTCAACCTGTAAAAAATAGAATAGTTAAAAAATGCATTTTCAACCTGTAAAAAATAAAATAGTTAAACCATTCCTTTTCAACCTGTTAAATGTTATGAATATTTAATTTGTCGGAAATACTTCATTTATACTTGTAGTAGATAATTTATGATTTGTCAGAACTGCAGGCAGTTATCTAATGTTCTATTTTTTGGATCAAATTAAAATCAATGAATATACCATCAAAATAGATAAAAATAGAAAATTTATTTTCACCGTCATAAATGTTTTCACAATATATATATGATTTGTCAGAAATACTTTGTTTGTGAGAAATACTTGTAGGTAGTTTATGATTTGTCAAAACTGGTAGGTAGTTTACAAATTATTATTGAATGCCTTTAATCAATTTCATATTTTGCCTTGTATCTGGTCTTGACATGTTAAACACATGTTTTATATAGCTTACCTTTTCACTTTATTTCTTTATTTGTCTGATAATTTCCAAGTTATAGAAATGATAAAGTGCCTCTATCATTCATCTTGATAATCATGAGAGGGCTAAACAACAATAATATTGAATAAACTCTTAATGAGCGTTTCACAAACTTCACAAATGGAGTAAGTACTAGATTGCACTTTTAATGCTGTAGTCAAAGTTATGTAACTAGTGCACAAGAGGAGTAAATTGGTTATGGCTATCATAATTTTGGTGCTCAGATGGGCAAAACCAGAGATTTGGATTTCGGTCCTTGAAAAATCATGATAATACATTTTTGAAAGTTCAATTGTCAGATAGTTAATTTTAATAAGTCTGATTAATTAATGATAAATTATATGACACATTTTTACATGTTCAGAAATTGAGCGAAACCTATCAACAAAAGTTTATAACACAGATGAAATGGGTGCAAACTATGCAATTTGAAATTGAGATTGAGAAGATATCTACACCTAACACTTCTAGATTAATGGGTATTGGTGTCATTGAGATAATCTTCTTCTATATAAGAACCATGCTTATTTGCCCACCAGCTTAACGTTCAAAATATATATGCCTTCCATCATACTAATGTGTAGCTTATGTGTAGTCTACAGAGGTGTACATACCCTACCTCCCTTTGGATATGAACTTGTGACCTCTTAAGAGGAAACACATGTTCTTAACCATTAGGCCCACTGAAGTTGTACAATCTCTACCACTCTTTTTATGGATTGGGCTAAAGCTAGATATCAACAAATTTGCAAGAAAATATGACACTAGTGAAAGGAAAAAATCTAAAATGGTCTCCCTTGATTTTCAATCTCTCTTGATTCCCACTAATAAGTGGGAAGATATATTGTGGGTTTCCTTATCAAACTATTCCTTAAAGAAATCCATGCATTACATAGGTTCATGTTAGACAAATGGGTGTGCTCATTTAACCATATGCAATATAGCAATATTGTCACCCAACCATAGGCACAAAGGCCACCCTCGAGCACCTTGACCTTGACAGATAGAATAATTTTGGTAGCAGATCAATAGCCAACCAAGGCTAGCGCACCAAGCAAGGATAACCAAAGACCAAGCAGAAAGTCCAAACTGATAACCCAAGACAAGATCATTGCTACAATAGTTGCAGTTCTCCTTCACTCATGCACACTTCTTGTCCTTACGCAGTCATAAGTGAGTGAGTCACAAATGACCTCTAGCGCCCTTTATTTATATTGCTCCATCTTAACTGATTGGGCCGACTTCTCTTCTTAGGGGCTAATAACTCGATATTAATTATTCTATTAAGTCTACTTGTCTTCTAGGGTTAATATCCAAGTCTCTAGGGTTTCTCTTGCTTCCCGAAATATTCTAGTCTCATCAAAGGTTACAAGTGGAGGTTAATACCTCCTGCAGCTACCATAATATCAACACCTCCTCCTAGCTAGGGAGGTATTAAAGGCAATGGTTTTGAGCACAAACAAACCATTCAACCGGTAGCATCATCGTAGCCACATAGGCTATTTCATGATCAAATCACGAGCACCATCATCACTATCCAACTAGATAGTCTCCATGGCAATCAGAACAATGCCATCCAATAGAACACAACTGTGTCTATTCATAGTAGTATACAACTACTATCCAGTGGTACACAACCACTCTCAGTAGCACACTGCTAGTAGCCAGTGACACACAATCACTATCAGTGGATCACATCCACCACAGTAGCATACAACAACTGTCTAGAGACATACAATCTCTACAACAATCATATCATCTTATAATAATTTGCATAAACAATATCATGATACAAACTGAGTCATCTAGGCCATTATTCCACTCACATCTATGAGATCTTGAAGATCATATGCCCTTAGAAGGTAAAACATCAGCTATGGGCTATCTGGACTATTCTTCTCAAGCATAGAAGAATAATTGTCCCTGATTTTTTAGCCTGGACCATTCACCTAACTGGGCCATTCCTTTGGCACTAATCATAGTGCAACCTGGAGAGAATGAGTCTGTCGTAGGGAATGCTTGTCCCTGATTGTTAAACCTTGACCATTCACCTAACTGGGTCATTCCTTCGACACTAATCATAGTGCAACCTGGAGAGAATGAGTCTGCCCTAGGGAATGACTGTCTGGACCATTTCCTAAGGAAATCACTGTCCTGCACCAACCTCCAAAATAGACCATTCTTCGAAACTGCTCACAACTATGAACTTAGAAAGAATGATTGCTCGGCGAGGCGGACCATTCTACTTGACCACTACTAAGAGTGATTTCCAAGAAGAATGATTGTCCTAGACCATTCCCCCACACCAGACACAAGGGGAATCGTTGTCTAAAGTACATCAACAATCTATTAGACCATTTTCATTACAAAAATGATTGTCCGAACTGGAAAATTCCTGTCTATTAGAAATCTCGAACCACTATCCGGATTGAAAAGGAACTGCCCAACTTGGACCATTTTCCAAACGGGAAAATGACTGCCCATGAATCAATAATATATATCAGTTCTCCCTCCCAACCTGGGGAGCCATCTTTTCCCTTTCAACTAAGGGAGTTATCTCCACGAGCCCCATCTTGTCCCTTAAGTACGCAAATTTTATCCTGGATAAAGGCTTTGTCAGAGTATCTGCTACCTACTCATCTGTGGAGATATATTGGAGTTTCACTTCTCCTTCCTGGACTTTATCACGAATAAAGTAGTATTTGATCTCAATATGTTTCCACTGGTCATGAAACACCGGGTGTCCTGATATCCTCATACAACTTTGATTGTCACAGTATATTACGGTCGAATCTGGTACCTGATCAAATAATTCAGAAATCTGCGTCCTCAACCATACTGCTTCGGTACATGCCTCACATGATGCAATATATTCTGCTTATGTTGTGCTGAGTGCAATAGACTTTTTTTTCCTGTTGGCCCATGATATCATAGCAGAGCCCAAACTAAAACACATCCATGAAGTACTCATTATGTCTTCTGCACTCCCTGCCCAATCTGAATCGATGAATCCATGAAGTTGTATATCACTGGATGAGGTGTATCTTAAACCATAGTTTAGCATCCCACGAATATATCTTAGAACATGTTTTGCAGTTATCTAGTGCTCATGTTTGGGTTCCACCTGGAACTGGCTTAAGGTGTTTACAGCAAAGCAAATATATGGTCGAGTATTCACTAGATACATCAACGACCCAATCAATTGTCAATATAGGGAGGGTCTATTGGATTATAATCTGAGTCTCTTACTTTTCTTAAATCTGTGGTCATAGGAGTGACCATGGATTTGCAATCCATCATTCCAAATTTCTGAAGAATCTTCACTGCATACTTTCCTTGTCCAAGGAAGATTTCACCACGTTTTTGCCATATTTTTACTCCCAAGTAATAGTGCATGAGACCAAGATCTTTCATATCAAACTCAGAAGCTAATTATTTTTTACACTGGGTGATGTGACACTCTATACCTATCAAGAATAAGTTGTCGACATATAATAGTAGAATCACAGGGGCATTGTTCACAACCTTGTAGTAGAGATTTGGATCTGCATGACTCTTAGAGAAACCAAGTCTTATTAAGTAACTATCAATTCTGGCATACCAAGCTCTTAGAACTTGCTTGAGTCCATACAGGGATTTCTTTAATCTGCAAACATGAGTGTCTCTGGAATGCACCTCAAAACCTTGAGGTTGTTTAATGTATACTTCTTCTTCACTTGCTCCATTGAAAAACGTTGTCTTTACATCCATCTGATGTAGAGTCCATCCCATGGAAGCAACAAGAGACATAATGGCTCTAATAGAAGTATATCTGGCAACAGGAGCAAAGGTTTCGTCATAATCTTCTCCCTCCTTATGGGAGAACCCTCTAGCTATGAACCTTGCCTTGTATTTGTCCACGCTTCCATCTACTGCATGTTTGATCTTATAGACCCATTTTGAAGTTACCACTGATTTTTCCTTGGGCCTAGGCACGATTTCCTACACATCATTTTTCATGATAGACTGGTATTCTTTTTTCATGGCTTCTTTCCACTGTTTCTTCTGAGCTGCTTCTTTAAATGTGGTGGGTTCTTCATTTAAAAGTTTTGTCATACATGTTGCATAGCTGAAGAATCTTTTGGGATTTTTGCTTTCTCTAAAGGTGCCACTTGGAGCTTTGAGTCTTTCTGCTTCTTGTCGATTAGCTTCAAGCCAAGTTGTACATTTTCTAGTTTTGGGTACAATGACTGATTCAATAGATTCACATGGTTGCATCGGATGATCAAGTTGTTCTGGTTCTTCATTCTGACTTTCTGGAAGATAGGTGCTTTCTTCTTTAGGCTCTTCATATTCTTCTTCTTCCATGGATTCTTCTATAGATTTCTTGAAGGCCATCCTCTCATTGAAGGTTATGTCTCTGCTGACTTCAATCTTATGTTGTTTTGGAATATAGATTCTGTAGGTTTTGGATGATTCACTATATCCAACAAATATGCCCTTCTTTCTTGAGAGTTCTAGTTTCTTCCTTTTATCCTTGGGAATATGAATGTAAACAAGGCACCCAAAGATTCTTAAGTGTTCCACATTAGGTCTCTTTCCTGAGAAGGCTTCTTCTGGAGTCATATCCTTCAATATGCGGTGGGGACTTTTGTTTTGAACATATATTGTTGTCATGGCTGCTTCTCCCCATAAATACATGGATAAACTTTGATCGTTCATTAGTGCCTTCACGGTTTCCCCAATGGATATATTCTTCCTTTCTGCTACACCATTTTTTTGAAGACTATGAGGAACGGTTAGCTCCCTCCTAATCCTTGTCGATTTGCAAAAGGAAACAAATTCCTTGGATGTGTATTCTCCTCCATTATCTGTTCTCAAAGTCTTGATATTCTTGCTTGTGAGGTTTTCTATTTCTGCTTTGAATTTTTGAAACTTGCTGAAAACTTCATCCTTTGTCTTCAAGAGATATAACCAAGTCTTTCTTGAGTAATCATCTATGAAGATTACATAATAAAGAGAACCTCCTAGAGATTTCACTGGCATCAGACCGAAAACCTCTGAATGTATTAGATCTAGGATTTCCTTAGATCTATTATTGCTACTTGAGAATGGCTTCTTAACATTTTTACCAAGAGCACATCCTCTACAAATTCCTTCATGTGTAGATTGTAGTTTTGGTATTCCTTCAACCATTTTCTCGAGGAAAGGTAATGCTTGATAGTTAAGATGAGAATACCTTCTATGCCAAAGTTCATTGGAATTGACTTCATCATGTATAAGAGCTTCATCATTACGTTCTAGTAGTCTGTATAATCTGCCTTCACGAGTTCCAATAACTCGAGCATTCTCTATGTTGAAGTCTCTAGACCAAGATACTACTTCACCATCTACAAAGGCTATTCTATTTCTTTTGTCTTCTAGGCAAAATATAGATACAAGATTCTTTTCTAAACCAGGTACATATAAGACATTACTCAAATGAACATTGTTACTTAATTTCAATGTGATGGAGGCTTGACCAATTCCTTCCACTAGATAGGTGTTTTTGTCTCCAAGTTTACCTTGTAGGATGTCTTATTTTCATTCAGACTGGGGAGTCTGACCTAGTCTCATGTCATATGTCTGGAAGCTCCATTGTCAATTCTCCACATGTCATATTCAAGAGTTCCTATAAGAGCCGAATATTGTAGATGATCTGTCTTTTCATTCATGATTCATGTTCACTGATAGTTGGTCAAAACTTTGACTTTGACTGGTCAAACATTAACTTTGAACCAAAATCTCAACCTTGACTTTTTTGTCTTCTGAGAGTGCCAATAGGCGTGTTGGACTAAGGCAAACTAGAATATCCCCTCCTTGAGTAAAGTGTTCCATCATAAGGTGTTGGGCAAGAGGTTTTAGGGTTTGCAGTTGCACCTGCTAGTAACCCTAGTAGTAGTGCTTCAGTGACTACACCTGCTAGAAACCCTAGCGGCAGTGCTCTAGTGACTGCACCTGCTAGAAACCCTAGCGACAATTCTTCAACGAGATTTGTAATTTTATGGCTTAGCTTCCTTCCAGTGGTTAGACTGACTGAAGGAAGTGTGGGCCCATAACTTGTTAGAAAAATGGGTGTGCTCGTTTAACCATAGACAATATAGCAATATTGTCACCCAACCATAGGCACAAAGGCCACTCCCGAGCACCTTAACCTTGACAGATAGAATAATTACGGTAGCAGATCAACAGCCAACCAAGGCTAGCACACTAAGCAAGGATAACCAAAGACCAACCAGAAAGTCCAAACCGATAACCCAAGACAAGATCACTACTGTAGCAGTTGCAGTTCTCCTTCACTCATACGCACTTCTTGTCCTTATGCAATCGTAAGTGAGTGAGTCACAAATGAGCTCTAACGCCCTCTATTTATCTGCTCCATCTTAATTGATTGGGCCGACTTCTCTTTCTAGGGGCTAATAACTCAATATTAATTATTCTATTAAGCTGAATTGTCTTCTAGGGTTATTATCCAAGTCTTTAGGGTTTCTCTTGCTTCCCAGAATATTCTAGTCTCATCAAAGGTTATGAGTGGAGGTTAATACCTCCCGCAACTACCATAATATCAACAGTTCCTTAGGCAAATTATTAGTGATGGAGTCCCCAACTTCATTAGACATTTTCAACTGATGTTTTTTTAGGTTTTAAACACCCAAATCAACCTTTGCATGAGCCTAGTGGTTAAGAACATGTGTTTCCTCCGAGGTCACGGGTTCAAATCAAGAGAAGGGTAGGATTTGTACACCTTTGTAGACTTGAAATTGCTCAATATTTTACATAGTTGCGTGAATGTCGTGACTCCAAACTTTGGATGGTTACACTTGCCACATAATTGCATTATGCCATGATTCCAAACTTTAGATAGTTACACTTGCTACCCTCAAATTAATTAAGAACTATGCAATTATAAACTCTAAAGGACAAAGAGTTAAAAGGATTTTCTATTGCTTCCCAAAACAACCTTTACTGTGCACAAAATCATATAAACCAAACTCGAGTGGAAGAGATGTGTCATGTGCCTCTAAGGGTTAGGGTGAACGTTATATGCAAAAACATTAAAAATAAATAAAGATAAAAAAATAATAATACTTATTGATATTAATAATAAGTGGGCTATATAATATTATGAAATATAAACTATGAATGTGTTGAATCAAATACATATAACATAAAGACAATGTACTAAATCAAATAATTCAGATAATTATCTTTTATTTTAGGATAATTATCTTTGTGTTTTTGCCCCCTTGTGCTGGAGATGTTTACTTTGATGAGTGTCTGGCATAATTCAGTTATGATAGATGATAATGGGAAAATGTTTGTGAAGGCATAATTCGTGATATTATACCAATCAGATTGTACAAGTTCGTTATACAAACATTTTCAACCTGTTAGACTGCCTTCACAATTATGGCAGTAAGTTTGTTGTACAAACATTTTCATTTTGCTAGACTGGTTTCACAATCATGACATTAAATCTGTGAGTTTGTTGTACTTTGACATTTCAGTCAGAGTAATCTAATTGTTTTATTTTTGGATCAATATTAAAATTAATGAATATAACATCAAAATAGATATAAAAAAAAAATAGAATAGGTAGAAAATTCTTTTTCAACCTATAAAAAATAAAATAATTAGACAATTCATTTTCAACCTTTTAAATGTTGTGAATATTTGATTTGTTAGAAATACTTTATTTGTTAAAAATACTCCTAGGTAGCTTATGAATTGTCAGTGAGTGTTCTATTTTTTAGATCAACATTAAAATCAAAGTGTGACCAAAATTTCCACAAACAACTTACAAAATGTGTGGCCAAAATTATGTTGACACCATTCTAAATGGTTTTGTAGGTTACAATATGAAAATGTACAAGCTAATAAAAATTCAAAAATAAAGGAGGACCCTTATATCCTTCTATCCATTGGTTATAAGATATTTTCCCCTCTTGCATTTGGATAACCTTATTTGATAGAAAGTTTGCCTCCTTATTTTGTTCCCGATAAATATGAGAGAAATTGATAGTATTGAAGGACTTTGTGATCTCTTTAATTATGTCCTTCCAGTCCACTAAGGAAATTACCTACAGTTTCCCTCTGCTATTCAACTAGTCAATAACTATTTTAGAGTCTCCAAAAACCTTTAGGACATCAATATTTAACCGAACTACCAAGCTAAGTGTAGCCCAAACACCTAGTAGTTATGCCCTAGTGTTGGTACATGGGCCACAATTGTAAGTCCATTTGTAAACATTTTTTCATTGAACCTTATCACTCCACCTACCCCACTCTGAAATCCTTTTGAGAGCGTTGCTCCATCAAACCAACCAACTATTTTCATTCCTTGAAGAGGTATCTAGATAGTTCTAGATATGGCCACTTTCTGAGAGTCAATAATCTTATCAACTTTCCCTAAAGTTTTGTAAACAACTGCAGAGATAGAGGGGTTTCCATTTTCAAAAAGTTTCTTATTATGTTTCATCCAAATATACCAACTAACAAGAGGTGGAAGAGTAATGTATGTTCGCTCCTTTTTTACCCAGCTATCATAGCAAGCAGTTAAAGAGACTCCTTCCCAATCATCTTTTATATTAAGCTCTCATTTTATCCTATGCCAGACTTGTTGCGTAAAATTACACTTGACAAATAGATGTATCACTGAATCTGTTTCCTTTGAACATAAAGAGCAAATACTTGGACCTTCCCATCCCTTTAGTTGCAGATTATCTCGTGTAAGTATTTTATTTTCAGCAGATAACCAAGTAAAGAGTCAAATTTTTAGGGCAATGTCCCAAGACCACAATCCTCTTTTCTAGCCACCAATAGACTATTGCCATAATTTTTTTGTTATGGCACTATAAACATTTTTTACTATAACCAAACCTAATTTTTCTCCTCCTGTCCAATTTAGCTCATCTTCTTTATTTTGTAGTTGAACCCTCGAGCTAGTTAAGGCCCTACAATAGAAGTCTCATTCCTTTGCCAAATCTCTAGAGAGTCCAAGCGCCAGACTATTTTTCCAATGATCAGTTGTGATCCCTAGCCTATTAATACCTCTAGCCTGATAGAGATAGTTGAGGGTTTTATGCTTTAAGACTATTAAGAGATCTCCAGAGAGTAAAGAGGAGTTCCCCATACCCAGAATTAAGTCTTTTCCTATTAAAACTGAGTGTCTAGACTCGGGTCTCCAACTCAACCAATGAGTGATCAAATGTAAATACTTTTATAGATTTTCCAAGTTTGAGAAGCATAGTTCGATCTATTGGTTGTTCGACAACACAGGTATTCCACTATAGGACAAACACCTTGTAACCACTCACATAACCAGATCAAATATCAACACACTGATGTTTTCACATGGTAAAACCCCTACGAGGAAACATCCATGGCCCCAGCCAATGCGGCCACTTGAAGCAGTTTATTAATGCAAAAAAAAATATTACAGAGAAATTTTACAAGAGAGTTTCTCACAATCGATCATCGACAAATGACCCTCCATGCTCTTTAAATAGAGATCATGGACCAATCGGGTGTTAATCCACGCATCAATGGTCGTTAAGATCGAGGAGAGTATGAACCGTCAGATCACTCTATGTTGGGAATATATCGTGACCGTCGGATTTCCTAACTACAAATGCATACTAAAGAAACACACTAGAAAACACACTTTTACCTAACGACACAATAGACCAAGTATATCTTAAGTAATTCCTAAGTGTCTAAATATCCTAACATCCCCCTTTAAGAACAACTTGAGATAGGATTGAAGTATTTACAATAGTGACACAATAGGAGAAGGAAGGAGGCATTAGAGACTATCCCCCCTTAATGACAACTTCCCGAACTCCTAACATAGATCGAAGTTTGGAAAACTTTGCTTATGTAAGAGACTTTGTGAAAATCTCTACAACTTGATCTTCTGTAGGGAAAAAGAGCACTTCAATAACTTGATCATGAATGAGATTCTAATGAAGTGCATGTGTAGCTCGATATGTTTGCTACACTGATGTTGAACTGGATCTTTGGCGAGCTTGATGGCACTCTGATTATCACACCAAAGGTTGGTCAGATGTTGGTGCTGGAATCCAAACTCTGAAAGAATCTGTCGAAGCCATAGGGCTTCCTGACTTGCATTTACCGTTGCTTGGTACTCTGTTTCTGCTGAAGAAAGTGAAATGGCTTGTTGTTTCTTACAGGCTCAAGTGACAGGTCCTTAACCAAGGCTGAAAACATAACCTGCAGTAGACTTCCGATCATCAGGGTCGTTGGCCCAATCTGAATCACTGAAACCAACCAATAAAGGAGTTCCACCTGAACTGTAATGTATCCCGAACTGAACTGTACTAAGAACATAGCGAAGTATCCTTTTAGCTGCTTACCAATGGCTTTCATGGGGCGTTTGCATAAACCGGGCAACAAGACCAACAATAAATGAAATATCATGACGGGTATGAGTCAAGTATAAGAGGCTACCAACTAACTGATGGTACGGGGTGGCATCAACTTCAGGAGAAGTACAGGTGGCAATAAGCTTGACTCTAGACTGGAAGGGAGAAGGGGTTGGTTTACATTCGTCCAAGTGAAAGCAACAAAGAAGGTCACAAGCATACTCAGACTGGGAAAGAAAAAATCCTTCATTGGTTCGCAAAACTTGGAGGCCAAGGAAATAGTGCAAAAAGCCTAAGTCTGTCATTTCAAATTTCTTCTTAAGGTCGGTTTTCATATGGTTTAAAAGTTTTGAGTCACTACTAGTAAGGATAAGGTCATCAACATAAAGAACAAGGATTATGAGATGGCTTCCTACTTTTTTGGTATAGACATTAGGATCAGAATGGCATCTAGAGAATCCAGTGGCAATAAGAAAGTTGTCCATTTTGGCATACCAAGCTCGGGGAGCTTGCTTGAGACCATAAAGAGATTTATTGAGGTGACAAACAAGACCATAAAGAGATTTCACAAGGCGACAAACAAGGCTAGAGTCATTATAGACATAGCCAAGAGGTTATTCCATGTAGATTTCTTCTTGCAAATCTTCGTGCAAGAAGACGGATTTAACATCCATCTGATGGACCTCCCATTTATGTGAGGTAGCAAGGGCAAAAACAAGGCGGATGGAATTCATTTTTGCTACAGGGGCAAAGGTTTCATTATAGTCAATTCCTTCAACTTGGGAAAATTTTTTGGCAACTAACCAGGCCTTGTGTCTTTCAACACTTCCATCTGATGCATACTTAGTTCTGTAGACCCATTTGCATCTAACAAGTTTTCTTTCTTTTGGAAGAGGTGCAAGATCTCAAGTATCGTTTTCCATTAAAGAATAATACTCTTCATTCACTGTTGTATCCCAATCTGGATGACCTGAAGCTTCTGCAAATGTCTCTAGATCATGAGTTTCTAAAACTTGAGCCAAAAGAGAAGAGGCTCACTAGAACTGTGAACGTGTCCGACGCTGATCTAAAGGATCACCGACAAGATCACCAACTGCTTCTCGTGTTGAACAGACCCATCTAGGAAGCGGTGGAGATGGTGTTGGTTCAGGTTCAAAGGACTCATCTGGAGGAGGGTGAGCAAGCGGAGGTGGATATTCATCCTCATTGTCATCATCTGAAGAAGAAACCAGATCATAAGAAGGCACAAACGTTGAAGATGGATCGGAGGCCGAAGAAGGCACAACCGTCAAATTAGGCTTACAGGCCAAAGAAGGCATAAACGTTGAATTAGGCTCGCAGGCCAAAATATTTCCATCAAATTAACATATCTTCTAATAATAATTTCATTACAATGTGATTGAAGAAGTCTGTAATCCTTGACATCTTCAGAATAACCAACAAATATACACTCCTCACTTTTAGGCTGCAATGCTTTCCTTTTCTCATCATGAATGTGAGCCCATGTTATACTGCCAAATACACGGAAGTGACTTACATCTGGTTTAATTTTAGTCCAAGCTTCTTCCGATGTTATATTTTTAAGAGCCTTTGTCGGAGTGCGATTTACTATGTAATTTGCACAGTTGATGGCTACTGCCCAATACTTTAGACTTAATCCCTTAGATTGGATCATACAATTAGCCATTTATTTTCTTGTGCGGTCCTTTCTCTTAGCAACACTATTCTGTTGTAGTGTATATGAAACAATGTGTTGCATTTGAATTCCCTGTGTAGTGCAGTAACTTGTAAAATTATCGTTCACATATTCGCCTCCATTATCTGTTCTTAACCTTTGAATTTGATGTCCAGATTGTTTTTCTACAAGGGCCTTGTAGGCAAAAAACTTGTCAAAAACTTCTCTCTTAAGTTTTAAGAAGTAAACCCAAGTACGTCTGGAAAAGTCATCAATGAAAGTCAAGAAATACTTGCACCCGGAAAAAGAAGGAGAAGAAAGTGGACCACACAAATCACTGTGAACAAGCTGCAAAGGACTCGAGGCGTGCCAAGGGGAACGTTTTTCAAAACTGTCCCGATGATGTTTGTCGAGAACACAACCGGCACAAACAACATCTCTGCAAGAAACAAGAGGAAGACCAGTCACCATCTGTTGACTACATAGTTGTTTCAATGAGCGATAGTTTAGATGACCAAACCGCTCATGCCAAAGTTTGCTCAAGTCATCGCTATGAGCAACAAAAACTGATGAAAAATATAATGACCCAAAGTTGTCAAATTTGTACAACCTGGTAATATCATCAGCAATACCAGTTGCAAGAACATGCTCAAGATCTTTTAGATCCTTGATTACAACTTGGTGAGGTGAAAACTCTATGGTTTTACCTTCACCTGAATGAGTGATTTTATTTACTTATATAAAGTTACAAGAAAGACTTGGAACATATAATACGTCGTTAAAATGACCATTTTCTACTTGAATTGTTCCAGATCCTTCAACACTAAGAGATCTATCATCACCAACAAATATTTGCTTGGTGTTACATTCATTTAGAGTAGAAAATATGGCTCTATCCTTAGCCACATGATAGGATGCTCCATAATCAATAAGCCACTCATCAGAAGTAGAAGTAGAAGTAGAATTTGTATTGAAGGAGAAACCAAAAGCAGAAAGTGCATGTCCATGAAAAGAAGAAGAAGAAGTAGAATCAATACTGATGTTGTGCTTCTTCATCACTACTTCTAAAGCTGTCATCTTCTTGAAACATTTGGACTCATCATGACCATCTTTATCACAAAAGTTGCAATGTTTGTTAGTATTCTTATTTTTATATTTTGCTCATTTGTCTCCATTAGGAGAAAAATCTCTCTGAGTGGGTTTGGGACCCTTATATTGTTTGTTGTCGTGGCAAGGATGTTGCTTCTTGGGATTTTTAGGTTTATCTTTCTGATGGACAACTAAGGCTTTGTTGGAGGTACCTGCAGTGTTGATCACTCCAAGTTGTACTAACTTATCTTGCTCTCTAATCAAAGCATCACAAAAGTTCTCAAGACTGAGTTTTTGATAAGCTGCCCCTAGAGCCTCTTGCATGGAATAAAAGGTAGATACAGACACAGAATATGAAGTACCTAACTTAGACAGAATAAGATAGATGCAATGATCTTCGTCTATCTTTATCTTACATTCTTCACATAAAGTTCTGAGTGTTTTAAACTTAGATAGATAGTCTTCAATGCAAGAAAAATCACTTGGACTTAAAGTTAGTACTTGATTTTCTAACTGTTGTGCTCGAATAATATTGTGTTTGCCAAACACAGATTCAATCTTTTCCCAAGCTTCTTTGGGTTTATCAATTGATTGAAGGTGGAACCTTAAATCAAGAGAGATGGACATTCTGATTAATCCACGTGCTTTGTCATTCTTATTATCCCATTTGGCTTTCTTATCAGCATCAGTGGGTGTTGTTTCATTTCCCAATGTAATCTGATACAAGCCTTTACTTCTTAATAAATCCTCCATATGGGATTTCCATTGGAAGTAGTTGGTGCTAGTAAGTAAGAGATTACTTGTAGAATCCATATTAAATATGCAAATAATACAGATTTAAACACTGAAACTGATGATATGAATGGAAAGATATCGAAAAGTTATGCGGTTTTAAAAAAAACAACATTGAAAACGGACTTCGGATGTGAGAGTTATGCCCTTTTTAAAAAAGGCATAAATGGTAACCAAAGGACCACGTGGTAGTGTAAGTTGTTTTATGAATTGACCCACTTTTATAAAGAGAAGAAGGGCTCACTTTTACAAAGAAAAGTTGCATGCAAAGCAAATAACTCTAAAATAAAATATTAAATCTACTTATAGTGATTCACTTTTATACTTGAAGTGAAATACACTTTACAATTTTAGCATGAACTTTTAAAAAAAAAAAGTAACAAAAGAGAGACTTGAACTCAAGACCTCTTACTTAATAAGACAACTTTTAACCAAATGGTCTAGCAAAACATATTGTAATGTTCAGAAGGTTGTTGTTGTTGTTGTTGGAGAGGGTGCTAAAAAAAACTCTTTTCACACAAGAAAAAAAATTCGCTTCTCGATGACAACAAGGGTTAGATCTCGGTTAGCTTATCCTGAAGATACACATTTTCCTATCTATTTCTGATTTGCTGAGATCGCACAGGGCGCAGGGCAAAGAGCATACGCAGATCTAAAAGAGTAGCAACCTGGAAATAAAAAAAATACAAAACCGAAATAAAACCAAAATACTTCTCTGCAAAAATTTTTAAAAATGCGTATTCAAACTTATACCTCCGGATTTAACTGTAATGGTAGTATCTTGGGCAAAGGGAAACCTTTTCGAGTGAAATGAAAAGTGTTTCGGAATGAAATGAGTACTTAGGACACAATGGAATAGTCCTCTCAGTCCAGAAATGTACGGAAATGACAGAAAATGGATATGAGGCAACTCGGCTTCACGATCTCGATCTACAACAGGAGCGGGTCTTCAAACAGGCTCTGATACCATGTTTGACAACACAGGTATTCCAACAGAGAACAAACACCTTCAGTAACCACTCACATAACTAGATCAAATATCAACACATCGATGTTTTCACGTGGTAAAACCCCTACGGGGAAACATCCATGGCCCCAGCCAACACAACCACTTGGAGCAGTTTATTAATGCAAAGAAAAAGATTACAAAGAGATTTTACAAGAGAGTTTCTCACAATCGATCATCGAAAAATGACCCTCCATGCTCTTTAAATAGAGATCATGGACCAATCGGGTGCTAAGCCACAAATCAATGGTTGTTGAGGAGAGTGTGAACCGTCAGAGCGCTCTATGTTGGGAACATATCGTGACCGTCGTATTTCCTAACTACAAATGCATACTAATGCATACTAAAGAAACACACTAGAAAACACACTTTTACCTATCGACACAACAGACCAAGTAGATATTAACTAACTCCTAAGTGTCTAAATATCCTAACATTGGTGGTCGTTCTGAACCAAGTAGAGACCGAAACATATGGAAGATATTTGTCTTTGATTACCTTATGCCAAATATCATCCTTCATCAACGCTCGCCACAGAGAATTTGTTGTCAAAGCTCTATTAAAGATAAAAATATTTCTTAATCCCCAACCACCCAGGAGCCTAGGTTTGGCAAAAATTTCCCAGCTACACAGATGTAAATGTTGTTTTTCACTACATCCTGACCATATATAGTTGAAAATTAAAATTCTAATCTTATTTAGCATAGAGGTCGGAATGACAGACAGTGACATCCAATATACGAGTTGCCTTCAAATAATATATTTGATAAGAACGAAACGACCTCCAAGAGGTAATCATCTATTACACCAATGACAAATCCTTTTTTCGAACTTTGCTATTAACCATCTCCATTCAACAGCCTTGTACTTTTTATCTTTTAGAAAGTAACCAAGATATTTGAAGCCTTCCGAAAGATCAACAAAATTATAGGGAAAGGCTTCATTAAAATTTTCCAAAATCTCCCCTTGTATTCCATAAAAGTGAAAGGTAGACTTTGTCAAATTTACCCTCATACCCGATGCACTGCAAAATATTTTTAGGAGGTCATTTATCTCCTTCAATTCCTAAATAGAGGCCTTTGTCATAATAAAGACGTCGTCCAAAAAAAATAGATGAAGGATCTTAACAATCCCAGATACCTAATCCAGGTGGATATCGGTGGCCACCCACCTTTTCCAACTAGCTCAAAACAACTTTCTGACAATTTTGGTAATCTACTATTTTTAGCAGTTTTTCGGGTCCTGAACTTCTGGAGCCGTTTTGAGGCCCTAAACAACGTTTTTTTGGTATCTTTCAATTATAATATTTCATTATGAAATTTTCACCAATAGTTGTAGTCCTCGGATAGATCTTTCCAACGGGCTATCGTACACCTAAAACGGAGATTGTATGCAGAAGTTACGACCCCAGGAAGTTGATGTACAGACTTACCCAAACGAGGCCCACATGACTTTTGACACTTCATCTCCTAGGGTTAGGTTTTTGGATGTCTAGGGTTTTTGACATTCCTATTTATTGTAAAAATGCCTTCAGAGCCTCATTGTAAACATCTTCTTGCGAATGCGAGTAGCCATCACATCTCTTCTCGGAGATAAGCTGCCACCATTCTAGCGAGTCTTTCACTCTGTATTTTTACAGTGTTTGTACATTTATTTCATTAATAGAAATCGTGTATTACTATATATCATCACCTCTGGTTATATTTTTGATATATCTCTATTATATTACTATTGCTCTTTCAATATACCTGTATATTTCTATGTTATATCTCCACTCTCATTTCATGTCGAAAATAATCTGGATCAGTGGTATCAGAGCAGGTTGCTCTTGATCATTTTTCAATGCATGTCCCTGACAAGGTCTGAGTATAGCAAGTTGGGTCTCGAGCTTGTCTCTCTTGAAGACAATCTCTCTCGCATGCCCAAGAAACCCTCCATGGAAAAAGAAAATAAAAACGACGAAGCAGACGATTCTATCAATCTGTTGCTTGAGAAAGCTCTCACACGACAAATGGACGAAATGATGGAGAAATTTTCCCACATCCTTCAATGCCTGTCGATAGCAACAGGTGCATCTTCATCAAACATCCACTTTGGAAGCACCTTTCCTTTCAAGGTACAGGTTAATTTTGATTTTCCTGTATTTGAAGGTCAGATAGATGCAGATGCCCTAGACAAATGGTTAAATCTATTAGAAGGTTATTTCTTTGTTCATAATTTTTCCGATAGAGAAAAGATCACCTTCATAGTCCTTAAAGCTCTCCTCCATGTCAAACATTGGTGGGAAACTTACTGGAAGCTAAGTTCCACAGAGGAGTCTGGAATATATGGGTCCGAGCCTACTTGGGATTTTTTTGTGGATGCGGTAAAAGAACAATATTACCATGTTGGAAACTATGAGGACCAATACATTAGATGGATCACACTGCGGCAAGAGAGGGGCCAAGCAATTCCAGAGTTCACCAATACCTTCCATACCTTACACACCAAGTTGAGTATCAAAGACTCTGAGTGACATTTGGTTCTGAAATATTACGGGGCTCTACACAGATACATCCAAACTTAAATGGATTTTCTGAACATCTCATCACTCGGTTTTGCTTATCGATACGCTGTTAAAATCGAGCAGAATTTTAAACACCAAAACAAACGGGATTTTGAATCTGCAAATATGCAACAACCAAAGTATGAGAAAGACGGCTAACAAACAGCTTCCCAAAAACCAGTCTAAGCCATAGAAAAAGAAGGGTCATGGGAAGACAAAGAAGGACACCGGAAAATGGTGTGATTTCCACAAAAGCCCCTAGCACAACACCGAGGAATGTCGCTCAAAATATTCATTGGTGGCCGAGATCAAAGACAAGGAGTCAAACCCTGATTCAGAATCTGATTTTGAAAATACTGGTAAAAGACAAGTCATCAACGCAGACCCCACTGGTATTTTCACGACCGCAATAATTTAACCAGAAGAACCAACATATCCTGAAGAGGGGGAGTGCCTTTTTCATTCACAAATGTGGGTGAAGGGGACCCTGTTGCATTTTATTGTTGATAGCGGAAGCCAGAAGAACCTCATCTCAGCAGAGGTCGTCAAACAGATGGGATTGTTGACAACACCATACCCACAGCCATACAACATCGGGTGGCTTCACCAAGGACGAGATCTTCGTGTCATCTAGCAGTGTCGATTGTCATACAGCATCCAACCCTTCAAGAATGAGGTATTATGTGATGTTTCCCCACTGGATGTTTTTGATGTTCTCTTGGGCCAGCCATATATGTGGAGATGCCATGTTGTTTATGAGTCTCGACCCCGCAGTGTCATTGTTTCTCTAGGGGGTCATCTCTACAGAATACCAGAGGTAGTTTCGATTATTGTTCCACCTAAACAGTGTCGCAAGGTAGTATCTCATACTGCAAAATTCAGCTTCTTCACAATCTTTTCAAAAGGTGAACAAAAGGATATTGCAGCCACTATAGCCTCTACCCAAGCACCTTTTATCCAATAGAAGCATGTCAACAAGATTGCAGCAAAGTGTAAAGATTCCTTCTGTACACAGGAATCTCATGTAGCGAAACTGGTTGAAAAGGTCCAACCCTTCCAGTCACATGTTCGTGACAACCTTCAACAAGCTAAGCAGTGCAACTTCTCCAACAAGGCAAGCAACTCATTAAGATGCATATTCAACAAACGTTTTTCCCTCTCCCCAAGGCACTCAACACAATGGAGACCATTGCTTCCTAAGGAGGGAGGATTGATCCAGGTGGATATCGGTGGCCACCCACCTTTTCCAGCTGGCTCAAAACAATTTTCTGGCAATTTTGGTAATTTACTATTTTTAGCAGTTTTTCGGGTCCTGAACTTTCAAAGCCGTTTTGAGGCCCTAAACGACGTTTTTTAGGGTACCTTTCGATCAAAATTTTCTTCGTGAAATTTTCGCCAACAGTTGTAGTCCTCGGATAGATCTTTCCAACGGGCTATCTTACACCTAAAACGGAGATCTTATGCAAAAGTTATGACCCTCGGGAAGTTGATGTACTGACTTACCCAAACGGGGCCCACATGAATTTTGGTGTTTCATCTCCTAGGGTTAGGTTTTTGGATGTCTAGGGTTTTTGACATTCATTTCTATTGTAAAAAGGCCTTCAAAGCCTCATTGTAACCATCTTCTTGTGAATGCGAGTAGTCGTCACATCTCTTCTCAGAGATAAGCTACCACCATTTGAGCAAGTCTTTCACTCTGTATTTTTACAGTCTCTGTACATTTATTTCATTAATATAAATTGTGTATTACTGTATATCCTCACCTCTGGTTATATTTCCGATATAACTTTGTTATATTACTGTTTCTCTTTCAATATATCTGTATATTTCTATGTTATATCTCCACTCTCATTTCGTGTCAAAAATAATCTGGATCAAGACCTTCATCCCCGATAGATTCCCTTCATCTTGTCCTTTCTTTAACATTAGACTAAGTCCTTCCATTACTAAAATGAACAACAACGGAGATAGTGGGCAACCTTGGCGCAGACCTCTGCCACTTTGAAAAAATAGAGAAGTCTCCCCATTTATTAGAACTGCAAACTTTGCATTAATCACACAACCTAGAATCCAATTGGTAGTTTGAAGACTAAAACCTTATTAGAGGAGGATCAATCTTAAAAAGTCTCAATTAATACAGTCGTAGGCTTTCTTTAGGTCCAGCTTCAAGATTAATGCCTTCAACTTTTTTACCTTAATACTATGCAAACATTCCTGAGCCATGCCAATGGAATCCAGGATCTATCTACCTTTTAAAAAACCCAGTTGTTCTCTCGACAGAGTCTTCGATAGAATAGGTTTTAATCCATTTGCAATAATATTTGCTATAAGTTTATAACACAAATTACAAAGAGCTATAGGTATTTAGTCACCAAAAGTAGAACGCTTTTTTACTTTTGGAATTAGTGCCAAAAAAGTCGAATTTAAAGAGCTTATCACCTCTCCTTGATTCCTAGAATCATCCACCACTTCCAACAAATCATCCCCGACCAAGTCAAAAAATTGAGTGAAGAACTCAACCATCTAGCCATCAGGCCCAGGGCTTTTGTCTTTTGCAAATAACTTGAGTACTTCCCATAATTCTTTCTTTGTACAGGTTCTATCAAGAAGGAATCCTCCTCGGTAACTACTCGAGGATAAAGTTTGGATGTGTAGACTTGATCAGCAATACTAGAGTGTTCAACTTCCTCAAGAAAACTTTTAAAGTGTCTGGTTGCCTCTTTTTTAATGGCATCTTGTCCAAAATGGGTCTACCCATTCTCATCCAAAATTTCCCATATGTGTTTTCTATTCCTTCTAGAACTTGCAAAGTGATGAAAATATTTTGTATTTTGATCTCCACTTTCTATCCAAATGGCTCTGCTTTGTTGTCTCCATAATTCTTCTTCAAACAAAAGAAATTTATTCCGCTCTTCCTCAAAAATCTCTCTGTGGTCGACCATATATCGGCTCCTCATCTCCCTCGATGCCTCCTGATATGTGTCATGTAGTTCCTCCTCAAACTGTTCTAATCTTATTAGCTTTTGTTTTCTTTATTCTTTTTCCCAGGCTTTGATGTGTTTCTTTAACACTCTCAATTTCCACACTAGTCTTCAATTTACCCCTGGTTATATCCCAAATTGTTGATCAATCTAGACTTCCTTCACAATAGATGTAAATTCTTCTTCCCTCAACCACATCGAATTTAATTTGAAAGGGTTGGCTGTCAGATATAGATTACTTTCAATTTGCAAAATGACAGGTGTGTGATCTGATAGATAAGGATAGGCCACCCAGGACCTGAATCTACCAACACCATTTATGAGATGTTCTGACATATAAACCTAATCCAATCTTTTTAAGATACTCTCATCTCCAGATCTACCATTCCGCCAAGTTGGGGATAAAACATCTGAAATTACATCCATGAGTTGATTATCCTGAAAGAACTCTTTGAAGTACCTTGCCAACTGGTCAAGCTGTGTCGAAGCTCCCCAAACCTCACCAGCACTGACGGTGAAGTTTAAATCCCCTGCTACGATCAATTTTTTGTGTTCCAACGTACCCCTATAAGCCACCTTATCCCAAAATAATTTTCTGTCATCGCAAGAGCCATAAACATTTAAAAGAGAGAGCGACTTTTTGTTCTCCAAACAAGTACCTGTTAGGAAAATTCCACCACAACAAAGACAAGGATCTAACACAATTTTATTTGGGTCCCAAGTCACTAAAAGTCCCCCAGAATTTCCAACGGAGCTTACAACACAGGTTAACCGTGAGGGACAAAAAATGTTCATAAACAACCTAACTTTTTTTTCATCCACCAATGTGTCTTGTAGAAATATGATATCTTGAGCAATCCTAAACAATAGTCTATGCATGGAGGCAGATTTCAGGGTCCCCCCCCCACCCCTATGATATTTAAGGAGAGCAAGATCATGATTTATCCCTGGCTAGGGCTTTCATTCCTCTAAGCGCTCTGTTATTAGTGAAATTGGAAAGATGCAAATCAGGAGTTGTAGCAAGAGAGACTGTTTTTTTACGCGCAGTTCGAGTTTTTATGGGAGAGATTTCAAATCCCAGTCTCTTCGACCAAGTAAATTCTTTCCCGGAACCCTCCCCAGTATTTTCCAAAGAACCTAAATCTCCAAAAGGGTACAAACTACAGAATTCATTCCTCCCCTGAAAGGTTGTTATAGGGGTAGGAGAAAGAGCCTCTCTGTAGGAAGGGACCAATGAATCTAGAACTGCTCCAATGGAGCTTTCTCCGAGTTCTGATTCCCTAAAATCGGGTAAGATACTAGAATCCCCCTCTGGATCAGTAAACACACCAACAACTCCCCTTGAATCCTCCATCGCATTAGAAAATGTTCCAAGAAGAAAGGGACGAATCCCCAAGAGTCACTTGGAGAAAATACTTCTCCCCGAGGATCCAGAATCTCGGAGAAGTTATTACAAGGAATCCCCCCCCCCGGCAACATGAATTGCTAGTTTTGTAGAAGATAAATTATTACCCTCCTGAAACGACACCTTGTCAATAGAATATCCAAGTGAACAACTGTCTCCCAGGGTAGTGGAGGAGTCTAAAGTATCACGTTCCTAGGCCGATAAATAAAAAAAGAGAGAGGGATAGATAGACTTTAGCTTACCCGTGACTGTGTCCAAAGTCTCAGGCTGGTTAACTCCCTTTGTTTTTTAGTTGTCTGTGCCTAATTCAAAACAATCCACTTATGGCGATACATCTCTTGTCGACTTCCTGAGCATTGTTTCTTCTGACTCCTCCTCCTCAATAAAACCTTGACAATCCCTTCTCAGGTGGCCCGTCGTTTGAAAAAATGAGCACCTAAATGGAATGCCAAGATAGTCCAAATTTTGGCTCAAAGTGTGTCCCCGCCAATCTATCTCTAAGGACTCCATCAAACCAAAATGTATATCCAGTTCAACCAAAACCTTACCCATTCTTCTATCATGAGAATTTAGTGACAGCTCTTCAACTTTAATTAAGCGGCCGAGCACATTGCCTATGGCCTCCAGAGCCTTCGCGTTCCAAAAATGCATCGCCAAACCAGGTAACAAGACCCAAAGGTGTCAGAACCAAAAATAATCTTGTACCCGATCAAAGCTTACCCACCAATGCTTTAACATCAAGCTACAACCATCAATAACCCAGAGCTTGTCCAAGACAATGTGAGTATCTTTTGTGCTTTTGAAACATAAACCAAGCCAACCTCTCGTAATAAAAATGACTTCTGATGTGCACCCCAAAAGAGGAAACCAATTGGAATGAACCCAAGTTGTAATGGATTTTTTGCACATTGAGTGGTAGGATAGACGTCCCACCAAAGAACAAAGAGCCAGACTTGTTGATTCCTCTAAACTGACATCTGCTCCCAAGACCATTTTTCGCTTAGAACGATTTGGGGACAATGGATTTGCACATAAATTTCCCCTGCCCCATGGCTTTCATACAACACCTGCCTATTTTTTAAAGTGAGCCAACCTCCCTAAACCTTCCCAACCACCTACAGAGTTAAGGTATGTGCTCTGTCGAAAAGAAGAAACTCTTGGTAAGCTCACTGGAGCAAAAGGCAAGAAAGGAACAATAACATTTGTTTTTTCCAGAGGAAGGTTGGGGGAAAGCATCAAACTCGCCATCTTCGAAATGTGTTGTCCATTAAGATTTCTAAGCTCGTCAATCGAAGCAAAAAGACTGGCTCTGTTCCAGAGAGCCTCATCATCCACACCCATGAGTGTGTTGACTTCAACTTCCATCTAGAAGCTTCCCTGGAGGATAGCGAAACTGCCACCTAAACTCCATTAACGACTCTCCCACCTAATGACAAGGCCTCTGTCTAAAGAGCAATTAAATCTATGCTCTCGCCATAAAGCTTCAATACCGAAATAAGTGTCAAAAGGGACAAGTGAGTTAAGGAAGAGGATTCTACTCTACCTTCGGTGTACGTGAAAATTTAAGTCTTACTAAAATGCCTCTAAAATCATAATAAAAAATGCTAAAAGGATTTTCAGCCAAGTAAGCTGACTCCAGCTAATTCCTCTTTGGAGATCCCAAGTTCCGCCTGGGGCCCCCATCCCCCACAACTATTTTACACTAGAGTTGAGAGCCTCTATCTTCCATTGATAGTGAGTTGCAGGTTTTAAAATTCTTTTGGCTCCTATATTCCCGCCCTCCACGAAAAAATTTGAAAGCACTTGAGGAAAGCTATTAAATATTTATAGCCTATATAATATTAAAGAGTAAGATAAAATAGATTATTTGGGTGTGAATAAGTTGCACAACCCTTCGGTGCTTGCTCGGTGTTTTTGAAGAAGGGGAGGCTAATGGAGTACGGCTAGGGTTTCGACATGGTTGGAGTTAATCGGATAGGGTTCACAGTTTAATGGAGGTTGTTTAGGTGTCTGGTAGATGCAGAAGGTGGGCACAACGGTTGACGGTTGGGTAGGGAACTGGTCTTTACTCCATCGATGGTTTTAGCGGCAGGTTTTGAGGCCAGGGAGGTGGCGGTGGCTTTAAACTACTTGTGGGAGCTTGGATCGGAACACGCTTTGAAAGTTTTCTCTATGAACCCTCAGTTTTTCTCTCGACTGGTTCGGTATGGACCTAGGTGGGGCATCGGACCTGGGATTTATGGAGGAAGGAACAGTAAATGGGTCCCCATCCAACCCTGTCTTTACTACTTTGGGACTTTAGGAGATGATTCTATAGGATTTGAACATTCCCCTAACATCTAGCATTTTCCTGGGGAATCACACCCTGCCTCCTCTGTATTTTTCGATAGGGCTGAAAAATGGACCAGCGGTGCCTTCTTAGGTGGGCTTGAAGGCTGGACTGGAACCGATTCTGGGTTTTGTCAGAAGGTCTTTTCGCTAGCCTTGGATCCAAACCTGGGGCTACCACTATTGCAGCTGGTTGGGACACATCTCAAAAATATTTAGGGGAGGACTACCCGGGAACCCATTTTTCGCCCTCAGAACTACTCAATGACCCGGGACCTCTTTTGGAACCTGCGATGATAGTAGGCGCTTATTTTGGTAGGGATCTCTCTCCTGGCAGGGCTTCCAGACTTGTTGATCCCCCTCAGGGATAGGGCTCCAAGGGTTTGACTCAGAAAGGAAGCCGAGAACGCCCCAAGGTTTCTGGGGGTTCAAAGCGCTCAGCACCAAAGAGTACTCAGTGCGCTTGTGATCGCTCCTACCCAGATTATCTGATCTTTGGAGAAGACATCGATATGGATTGAGTGGTGGAGTTTTCTAAGCTAGAGGTGGTAGGGAAAGAAAGAGGTAAAAGACTGGGAACTACGTTTCTTCACTCTTGGGTGGAAAACTCCTGGGGCTCCAAACTTACCTCCTCTCCCTGCATTCATTTGTTGGCAAGGGGATGGTTCTTCTTTGTATTCAAAGCCTCCTCAGATGTGGACTGGGTCCTCTCAAAGATCTGGACGATGGTGGGTACCCCAATTGTACTCAAGCGTTGGACCCCAAACTTTGACGCCAAGAGGGAGAAAGTTGATGTCGTTCCAGTATGGGTCCGACTACCAGGCCTTCCCATGCAATACTGGAACCCCGCACGCTTCTCGGCCATTGGAAATAGGCTCAGAGATTTCTTGGAGGCCTGCTACTCTTTTGAGGAAACGGGGCTTATGACTGTTGCTAGAATCTTGGTGCGGTTGGACCTCAGGCCGGGTCTTTTAAAGTAGATAAAAAGCAAAGCAACCTCTGGTATATTTCTACAGCCGCTGGATTATGAAGGCATTTCGTTCATGTGCCACAGATGCTGTCAGGCTGCTAAATTGAAGATTTAAATGACCTGAAACACTAAATTGTCAAACCAGGGTAAGTAAACTTTGAGTTGCTACACTATATGTGCGAGTAAGCTAATTCCTATCTAAAGGCTATTCTTAAAAGAAAACACAAACTCACTCTGAGAAACTGAATCTTAATGACTATCTTGAAACTGATCATTTCCTATGTAATTCATCAAAAGAGAGCAGTTATGTGCTGAAGTGCAGGGACTACTATCTCTGTTCTACTGTAACTTCACAAGACTATCTACCACTATCTTTAATCATCTATCAATACTATTTCTATCTATAACAGAAAGATTATTTCCTAAAATTATTTTAATCTAAACATTGAAAACAAATCTAACTCTGTCTACAGGAAAGATAAAGAACTACTCTACTTACCCTACTGGTACCGGAAGCTTCCTCTAGTTCAATTGCACCCTAACTAACCTAGCAAAGCAGAGTAGCCTAGCTATCTAACAAAGCAGAGTAACTAACTGTCCTAACCAAAACAAAGTATATTCAAGCTCGCATTCACTTTAATCTTCGTTCAAATTGGAAACTGGGAACAGAGCTATTCTAATTCACGCTTCAAATCCTACAGAAATCAACCATGCTTCAATACTCATCAA
>JASDQU010102318.1:338921-363135 GCA_032191745.1 Picea mariana | reverse complement strand
ATTATGAGTATTAGCAGTTGAAAGAGTATTTAAAAGAATCAGCCCCGTTGAGAGACTAGAAATTAGAATTAAAAAGAGTATCATAAAAAGAAAAAAAAAGAAAAAAAAAAGAGGAGTGGGCTAATTTGGGAGCAATTTTGTCTAGAGTTATTTTTTTGGATGATGCAGTTTTAAATTTCTGGTTAATCTAGAAGTTTAATTGATTTTTTGAGTATCTGGATTAGTTTAAAATGAGCAAAACTTTTAAAGTAAGATTCTGAAATGCATGGAACTTTAATCAATGTCAAAGTTAGGAAATTACTCCTGAAAATCTAACCGGATTCAAACCTATTTTTTTTTTATTTAAAAGAGGGAAGATTGCTCCTGAACATCTGGATTAGTTTAAAATGGAGCAAAACTTATAAAATAAGGTTCTGAAATGCATGGAACTTTGATAATATCAAATTCAAAAAATTACTCCTGAAAATCTGGCCAGATACAAACCCATTTTTTTTTAACTGAAAAGAAAGAAGATTACTCCTCAATTAGCTTACTCCAAAAAAAACAACCCGCTCACCTTGAGCTTATCACTGTAGTCGGGCAGTCTGTACTCGTTCATAATCCAATCGGTCTTCTGTCCCCTGGGGGCTCGGCCTCTGTAGAAAACCAGCGTTTTCTTAAGCCCAATGCACTTAGCATTGTCGTCGTGAACGGACCGATCAGATCCCGTGGCCTTCCAGTACCCAGAAGCCGTCATGCGATTGGGCCGGCCTCGATTATTCTGGCACCTCTCATCTCTCGGAACGAAGAAAAACATCTCTCTTTCGCCCAAACTACTAAAGCCTGCAACGATTCATTTAGCGAATTAATTTCTAGTTACAGTAATACCCGGAACTCAAATTCCAGCCATCAAAACGATACTGGAGCAACCAATTAATTACAAGCTAAGTACTACAAATTCGTAAATTTCACGGGCCCAATTAAAACGATACAAAAGCGACAGGGATTGAATGACATACTGGACAGATCCCAGGGATCATAACGATACAAATCAAGCACTGGTATGAAGTTGAAGTTGTGAAGCTTCCCTTGTACCATTCTCTTCAGATAAAAACCCACTAACTCCTGTTCTGTAGGGTGGAACCTGAAACCAGGCAGTTCAATGGGCTTCTCGTTAAAACCTCTCTGGCCAACATTCATTTCCATCTTCATATGGATAAAGCTTTTCTGGTGCGGATGGACAGAAGAATGGGAGTTACAACAATTTATATAGAGGGAGCATGGATGTCATCATTGGGCCGAAATCCAATAGTCGAGTATTTCGGCCGAAATCGAGTATGAAATTGAGTATTTTTTGATACGATTATCAAGAGGACTGACACTAAAAACGAAAGACCACCAACGCGGTCGCAGAATTGCAGCTTCCAGTGAAGTTGGAAGGGGCAATTGTGTACACAAATCGTACGTCAATGCCGAGTAAAGTTAACAGGTCCACAATATTCCGTCAATGCCGCGTCCTGGAGTCAATAAAAGTTAATGATTCTGAAGACTTTAACTTTCTCTACAAAGAAAAAAGCACAGACGAGATTGCTGACTGCTGACTTAAGTAATGAACAGGTGAACCACAATAATAAAAATGAGAGCAACCACCATGTGAATCTGTGTTGAATATTGTTTCTGTGAATTTCCATGTCATCGTAAGCAAGCAAAGGTAACTTCGCAGAAATTGAGGTGCTCCTTCGCATGGCGTTGTTTTCGTTTTTTCAAATCAGTAAAGTCTTCTCCACATAGAATCTTTATGGGGACATGGAAAAGTCTTCTCCACCCTATCTAGGGTAAGGACTTCCTTAGATATTCCTTGGGACTTTTTCATGGAATTATATATTTTATTGATTTTTTTATATCCAATTACAAGATCACACATTTGAAGTCTTTGCAGCCCTATCTTTTTTGTATGTGTGATCTAGTCAAGAATCTTTTTCGTATTTGTTGATATCGTTTGTCACATAATTTCTTAGTTTTATTTTCTTGGGTGTCTAGTCATATTTAGAACATAATTACAATAAAAGTTAACTTCTCAATTGTTAGTTAACAGGAGAAAACATAAGGAGGAATCGGCTTTGGGTGCTTTTGCTTTAAACCCTAGCCTGCCTTCCTTCCTTCCTTTGCCCTTCCCATTTTCCCCTTTGTTGGTTGTTAGTTAATATGAGAAAACATAACAAAGGTTGGAGGAATCAGCTTTGGGTGATCTCGCTTTAAACCCTAGTCTTTCTTCCTTTGTTCTCACCACTTTCCCTCTTGTTGGTTGTTAGTTAACATGAGAAAACATAACAAAAGTTGGAGGAATCGGCTTTGGGTGATCTTGCTTTAAACCGTAGCCTTCCTTCCTTTTCCCTCGTCACTTTCCCCCCATGTTGGTTTGTTCCTCTTGTACAGGGATTTGTGAGGGGGAAATCGCTCACCTCCCTCTGTTGTCATTGTGTTCCAAGGTTTGGTTATATCTTTAAATAGGCTAGCATTTAAGTTTATTTCATCAAAGTTTGTGAAGAAATTGGATCAGATTCCTATGTCAAGTTTTCTTGCTTTGCTCCTTGCCTTAAAAGCTTTGGCACTTGCAGAATGTGGTTTCATTCAGTTCATTGGTCTATGGTCATCCCCAAGAATAATGGATCTTTGGATGCAAAAAATTGGATGGTAATGATTCAAGGTAATCTCTCTCTTTTTTTCTCCAAGAAAAAAATATATACATTTATTATTTCATTTTAAATCAAAATATACATCCAATTGTCCCTCTTTACTCAAGGCCTGAACATCAAAACCTTCCATCACACTTCCAAAAGGACCCTCTAAAAAGCTAGCCCAAAAAGGACCATCCTATAAACTAACATACATAAATGCATTTCAAAATAGTCTCATAGAGCCAAAAAGTAGTACACACGATAGACTTGAACTCATTATTGCAACCAAGAAAAAACATAATAAATATAGATGTCTTTGAAACTTGGGTAGAGACACCCTAGATGTTCTATGCATACCATGAGCCCTTCATCTAAAACAATAGCTTGTTTTGATAGAAGATCTGTTTGTTGATTGAAACTTCTATAAATGTGATCGACTGAAACCGAGACAATATACTCTTGTATCTTCCTAACCTTGCACTGCTAAGGAATCAAAACAAGGATTTCCAATAGAGATTTTCTTTGAAACCATTCTTCCACAAACTTTGAGTCCCCTACCACCTAGATCTGTTGGATTTCAATATCTCTAGCATAAAGTAGTAACACCCAAAGCGCAATCAATTATGCCTCGAAGTTTGTTCTAGTTCCAATACCCAGCTTTAAAAAATGTTCTTGTGAAAGAAGCAATACCATTCCTACTCCACAGTGAGTAGAAAACCCCTCGTTGGTACCATCAAAATAACTCCAAGCCACATATTGATTAAAAATTGGAACATTTCTAGGCCTAAGAACTTTAGGAATTGATGCTCCTAGTATTTCCTTAAATGTTACTCTGATTTTATGAGCTACAAACTCTGGGCTACCAATCTTATCCTTAAAGAAAGTTTGATTTATCTGGAGCCAAATTCCCCATAACACATAGCTAGTAAGGTCTAAGAAATATTTAATCAATGGGTCTCTCACCCACTACCTCATACAATGCTCTAAAGTGTCTAAGTTCCATACACCAAGAACGTTTAATCCTTGAAATACCTCTCTCCAAACTTGCTTTGCAAAGGACCAATTCACAAACAAATGGTTAACTATTTCTTCCTCTATCTTGCACATAACACACCTATTCAATCCATGTCATCCTCTGTTTTAACCATTGTCCCAAGTCAAAATCTGGTTTTCCATTGCCAGCCATGAAAAAATAGGAGTTTTCAATGAGCTCTTCCACTTCCAAAAAATCGGCCACCACCATTTGTCTTCCCCATCTAACTTCTCATGACATAACACACTATAACCAAATTTTGTTGTAAGAGCACCATTCTCCTTATTCCATGTCCACACTAACACATCATCCTCATCCCGTGATAACACAATATTATGCACTAGAAGACATGTATATGTGTTTCATTCTGTGGCCAAATCACCCTACAAATTGAGCTCTTCTGCCAAGAGCCAAACCTACCTCCAACCACCCAAAGCATTCAATGGATCCCAACATATGCAAGGAGAATATATCCATGATCCCTCAAATGGGTTCTTAAATTATGAGATAGAAAGTAATTACCACCTGCACCCACACAAGGATCCTCTCCAAGTCTTACTTGATTACCTTTTCCTACTCTTTAGGCCACCCAACGACTGAGAACAGGAAAGGCATGCACTAGCCCTTTCCAAACATTCAAAGCTCCATTGTGGGACTTGGGTTCAACCCTTGTCCACTATTCCACACTAACTTCACAAAAATATTTACTCCTATTTATCTTACCCCATAATCCTTCCTCAAAAAGTAGCCTCCACAAGATCTTGGTAGTCAATTCTTGTCAGAATAAGTAGACATTTTTTCAGTCCTCATCCTCTTCATTTTTTTGGTTCAGCCAAAGAACTTCATTTGACCAAAAGAATACTTTATTTTTTCTTTTTCCTAGACCATAGAAGACTGAAGAACCTCTTTCTTACCTTATCTAAATACATTTTGAAACATGTTCTAGTGAGTGCCAATAAACCAGAATACTTTCCAGTACAGATTTAACCAGTTCAAGTTTTCCTCCCAAAGTAAGCCACCAAAAAAAAAATTACATAAAGAAAGTGGCTTGTAATCACCAAAAAATGAGGGATGTGATTTGATTGGTATCAATGCTACGAAAGTGGCGTTAATATCCCCTGAGATTCTTCCCAAAAGACGATACTCCTCCACCACCCTAAACAAATCATCCCCTAACAGATCAAACAATCCAAAATAAAACTCCACATTACACCCATCTGGGTTTGGAATTTTTGCCTTTTTGAAACCTAGAAGCATCTCCTTCAATTCCTCCTTGGAGATAGAGCCCCCAACTCACTCTCTTACTTCAGGGTAATTGAAACAAGAGAAGAGCCTAATAATCCTCATATGATCAACAATTTGGTTCTCTTCTAGATCCTTAAATAGTCTCTCAAAGTACTCCATCCCTTCCTCTAATAAACCTTTGAACGATTTGATCCAGGATCTGCCAGGCCCATCCATATCCCAAATATTGTTGATGAATCTCCTATGAGCTACATACTTGTGAAAGAACTTAGTGTTACCATCCCCTTCCTTCAACCAAATAACCTAGCTTTTCATTCACCGTGGTGTTTCCTCTATGTCCAATAGACAAGCTTTCAACTCTTCCATACCACTAATGATCCAGATTGTCTTTGGAACGAAATGAAAGCAAATATATTATAATGAAATACTCATGAAAATTGCCAGAAATAGAGAAATACAACAATACTTGATTTCTATTAATGAAATAATTGTAAAGAGATTGTAAAAATACAGAGTGCAAGACTCTCTAGAATGGTGGCAGCTTTATCTCTAAGAAGATATGTGACGACTACACTTATTCGCAAGAAGATCATTACAATGAGGCTCTGAAGGCATTTTTATGATAAACATGAATGCCAAAACCCTAGACATCCAAAAACTTAACCCTAGGAGATGAAACACCAAAAGTCATGTGGGTCCCGTTTGGGTGAGTTAGTACATTAACTTCCCAGGGTCATAACTTTTACACACGATCTTCGTTTTAGGTGCATGATAGCCCGTTGGAAAGGTATTTTCGAGAACTACACATTACATAATAAAAAATTGACTCCATCTATAGTTTGACTATGTTGAGCCAAAAAACACTGTTTAGTTCCCTAAAACAGACCTGTAAGTACAACAAGATGTGATGACATGAAAACATACGAAATAAGCCAGTTGGATTAGATGGGAGGCCACCAATATCCACCTAGAAGATGTGTAGGTCTTCAGACAACCCCAAAAGTGTAGAACCCACAATTACAAAGAAGAACAAAAGAACATGTTGTACTAAAAACTGACGAGAGGAGCCAGTTGGAACAGGTGGGTGGCCACCAATATCCATCTAGATCAATCCTCCCCCCTTAGGAAGCAATGGTATCCATTGCGTTGAGTGCCCAGGGAATAGAGGAAATCATTTTCTGAATCTGACGCTTGGTGAGCTATGTGCCTTGTTGGAGAAGTTGTTCTTCTTGGCTTGTGGAAGACTGTCACAAACCTGTTTCTGGGGGGTTTGAATCTGTTCCACCAATCTGTTGTCTCTAGGTTGGATGGGGCATTGTGTAGGCACCATTGTAGATGAATAAACAATATCTTCTGTCTCTTTGACAATCTGTTTTTGCTAGATAGAAGGTGTTGAGGCTGCAGTGGTTGTAGTGGTCTTCTGTGCATCCTTTGAACATACTCTGAAGAGGATAAATTTTGCAGTATGAGAGGTAACCTTGTAATGTTTTTTTGGTGGAGAAGTAGTCAGAACTACCTATGGTATCCTATAGAGATGACCTCCGAGAGTAATAATGACACTATGGGGTCTAGAATCATAGACAACATGATGTTTCCACATATATGGTTGGCTCAAAACAACATCACAGACATCAAGCGGGGAAATATCACACACTACCTCATCCTTGAAGGGATGGATGCCATAGGACATGCGACACTGCTCGCTGACACAAAGATCTTGTCCCTGGTGAAGCCACCCGATGTTGTATGGCTGTAAGTGTGGTGTTATCGACAACCCCAACTGTTTGATGACCTTAGCTGAGATGAAATTCTTTTGGTTGTCGTTATCAGCAATGAAATGCAATGGGGTCCCATTCACCCACATCTGTGAATGGAAGAGGTGCTCTCCTTCTTCAAGATCTATTAGTTCTTCTAGCTTAATTGTTGTGGTCACGATAGTAGCAGTGGGGTTTGCGTCAATGATCTGTCTGTTTTCAATATTTTCTGGATTGGATTCTGAATCAGGGTTTGGCTTCGTGTGTTTGACCTCGACCACCAATCACTATTTTGAGCGACATTCATCGGTGTTGTGCCAGGGGATTTTGTGGAAGTCACACCACTTCCCAATGTCATTCTTCATCTTTACTTTACCCTTTTGTCTTGTGTCTTGGACTAGTTGTCTAAATAATTTTGGTTAGGTCCATCTTTACCGTGCTTTGGTTGTTGCAAATTTGTAGACCCGAATTCCCATTTGTTCTGGTGCCTAAATTTCTGCTTGATTTTGACAACATATCGATAGGAAACTCCCAATGATGAGATGTTTAGGAAATCCATTTCGGTTTGGATGTACATATGCAGAGCCCCATGGTATTTTAGAACTAGATGTCGCTCGAAGTCTTTGATACCCATCTTGGTGCGCAAGGTATCGAAAATATTTGTGAACTCTGACATTGTTTGACTCTTCTCTTATCGCAGTGTGGTCCATCTCATGTACTAGTCTTCATATTTATCAATAGGATAGTATTGTTCTTTGACTGCATCCACAAAAAAACACCAAGTGGGCTCGACCCCACATATTCCATATTCCTATGTGGAACTTTGCTCCCAGTAAGTTTCCCACCAATGTTTGACATGAGGGAGAGCCTTAAGGAGTGCAAAGGTGATCTTTTCCTTGCCACAATTTTTTTAAATAGAGAAATAACTTTCTAATAGATTTAACTATTTTTCTAGGGCATCTGCATCTATCTGACCTTCAAATATGGGAATATCAAAATTAACTTGTACCTTGAAGGGAGAGGTTCCTCCAAAATGGTCGCTTGATGAAGATGTGCATGTTTCTATTGACATGTGTTGAAGGATGTGTGCAAAATTCTCCATCATTTCGTCCCTCTGTCATGTGAGAGATTGCTCAAGCAACATGTTAATAGAATCTTTTGCTTTGTCATTTTTCTTTTTTACCTCCATCGAGGGTTTCTTGGGTGTGTGAGGGTGATTGTCCTCAAGAGAGACAAACTTGAGACCCAACTGGCTATACTCGGACCTCGTCTAGGACATGCGCTAAAAAACGATCAAGAGCAGCCTGCTCTAATACCACTTATCCAGATTATTTTTGGAATGAAATGAAAGAAGAGATATTATAATGAAATACTCATGAAAATTGCCAGAAACAGGGAAATATAGCAAATATTGATTTCTGTTAGTGAAAGAATTGTAAAGAGACTGTAAAAATGCAGAGTGCAAGACTTGCTAGAATGGTAGTAACTTTATCTCTAAGAAGAGATGTGACGGCTACACTCATTCGCAGGAAGATCATTACAATGAGGCTCTGAAAGAATTTTTATGATAAACATGAATGCCAAAACCCTAGACATCCAAAAACCTAACCCTAGGAGATGAAACACCAAAATTCATATGGGTCCCGTTTGTGTAAGTTAGTACATTAACTTCCTGGGGTTGTAACTTTTGCATACGATCTTCGTTTTAGGTGCGTGATAGCCCATTGGAAAGGTCTTTTCGAGAACTATACATTACGCCGTCAAACTCTAAGTTTGTCTACAATTTGATTGTAGCGACCCAAAAAAACATTTTTTAGTGCCCCAAAACGGCCCTGGAAGTACAACAAGATGTGCTGACATGAAAACATACAAAATAAGTGAGTTGGATTAAGTGGGAGGCCACCCGTATCACTTGGAGATGTGTAGGGCTTCAGACAACCCTAGAAGTGTAGAATCAACAATCACAAAGAAGTACAAAAGAACATGTTGTACTAAAAACTAATAAGAGGAGCCAATTGGAACAGGTGGGTGGCCACCAATATCCACCTGGATCAACTAAAATCTGCCATTTCTATATTTGAAAAAACTCATGTATTGTTGCTTGCATATAATCTTCCAGTCTTCTCTTCTCCTTCTAGAATCTCTACCCAGTGTCGAGCCCTTTGGATTTTGTCCCAATCTGCCACAAGGTGCTTAATATACTTCAGATTATCCAAAAACTACACCATTGTAGACTCTACCGAATTCAAGAGAAAAGGAATCCAACTTCCCTAAGCTATCCTTTGAAATTCCTCTTCCTGTAGCCAAGCATAATTGAATTTAAAAGGCCCATAGGCTTGTTATTCTTGGAATCAATATGTAATGAATCAGAGTGATATTTAATTGTGGTCTAATGACCCTCCTGTACCTATCCAAATCTTGTACCAATCACACACCTCTACAAGAACTTCTGCTAGAAAGAACCTATCCAATATCTTGGATACACCTGACAATCCACTTCTTCTATTTCTCCATATCAGAGCTAATGGAACTAGTTCCACACCCATTAATTTTGAAGACTCAAACGGATAAATGAAATATGGAGCGAGAGGATCCATCATGGATGACCCCCCCCACACTTCTTTGTTAGAGAGGGTCAAATTCAGGTCCCCACCTTAAGTAAGATTCGACTCATTTAATAACCCCTATGCATATAGAGTCCCAAAAACCTTTTTTGTCTGCATATGGACCATAACAATTCAAAAGTTTGGCAGTCCTCCCTATCTCCTTGACTTCCCCTTCCACCAGAATACCTACATCACAAACATTAGAATTTAACACATCAAAAAAGTCATTCGAGGAAGTGGCTAAGCCCCTTGACATACCCTCAAAATCAGAGGCACTAAAACTCCAATTGGGCAGGATTTTGGATATAATGTCTATTTCCCTATCCTCGAAAACTAGAGTTTCCTGAAACAATACAAAATCCATTTTTTTACAAATCCATCATTCTACGAAGGGCTCTTTGTTTCGGGGCATCCCCAACCCCACACATGTTCGGAGAAAGGAAAATCATTTGGGAACCCCACCCAAGGGCTTCGATGATCTAAGTGCCCTATCAATAACTTATTGTTTCCCTTGAATAACCTCCCTTGAAACCTTGATTTTTTCTTTTGAAATATATGATTTGTGACATAGGGGTCCTAGCACCTCTGGAATTTGTGTTAAACCCCCTACAACAATTCCGAGTTCTTCCCAACCTTTTAATTCCAAAAACCTAATATCGTCTCCAGGAGGATTAGAAACATAACCACAAATGATCCAAGGACCACGCCTGAAGATAGATAATCAACCAATTCTACATCCCTCTTTTCAACATACGACTCCATACATTCCATCCCCCAACCCAAACTACAACCCTTATCCCCTTCGAGCACAAACATAATTGGAGAGGCCATTGAATTTAACTCTATTCTCAATTCATATAGGCGACAAGTAGTTTCAATACACAAATCTTTATAGTTCGAGCCGAAGGCAATGACCAACTCGGCATGACATCCCTTATCCTCGAACTTACCTCTTACAAATCCTTGAGCCGAATACTCGTGCCATTTTTTGACCTCTTTGCCCAGCACCATTCTAACACGATCATAGCGTGCGTTCATGCATTTCTGTTTACGGCGTAGTTTGGCTCTGTCTCTAGGTTGTTCACTTGACATCGACAACTGCACCTGCTTTTGGATCGAGAATAAAATCTTACCCTCCTTGAAAGCTGGCATGGGAGAATACGACCATGTTTGAAACTCTACTGGTTTTCCCTCCCTTTCACACTTGCGAGAACACAACACCGTATCTGGCCCAATAGACTGTCTCCCTGCCAATATTCGTAGAGAAATCTCTAGCACATCTAAGGATCTCTCAGAATTCCTCGTCGGTATGGAATATGGTTGGGGAGGACTAGGTGTTCCCCTCCCCATGATCCACATGTTCTTCCTCCATAAAAGGCCCACCTACCTACTGAAGCTCTCCCAGCAAACGTCACCGGAAAAATTTCACTCCTCTGCGGGAATCCTACATAGCCTTAACCACGCACCCAAGGTAACCTCTCTTATTATTTCTATGGTAATGGGTATTATGCTTTTCTATTTGAAAAAAAGGAATATAGAGATCTCATTTTTCATAATGGACAATATTTTGTGGGTTCAATAGGGATGTACCTACATTGTTGGATGCCAGATTTTGGCTTGGAAGTGGTTGTGCCTTCAACAATACTATACTATATGAATCTTGTCCCATTTTTCTTTTCATTGTTGAAATGATGATTCTTTAGCAACTATTGACTTTTTTGGGGTAAGTACATAGATAAAACTGAACTTAAAGCAATGATGTTCACCTATGTTAAAGTATGTGTGAAAGTAGATTTGGAAAAAGGATTTTTAGAGAAAATTAATCTATTTATGGACAACTATTCTCATATGTAGAAACTAGACTATGAACAATTCTCATTCAAATGCAAAGCCTGTCATAAATATGATCGCTTTGAAAAATATTGCAATACGACTTTGGTCCAGGGCCCACTAGAGAAAAAAGATCAATGGAAACATGCAAGAAAGGGTTCAAGTAGTGTGGATGTTGCTCCATACTGCAATATTAACCCATCTCCGTCTAATGTCCCTAAAAGGAATCTAGCCCCTTTGGTGAATAGATTTGCAATATTATCTCAAGTTGACCAGGAGTTGGTCATCCCTATGTTGATGCCCCCTCAACCTTAAACCATTCCTTCTCCCTCTTAGCCGGTGGTCTCCTCAATTCTTACTCCTTGGAACTTTGTTCCTCCCATATACTCTAAATCTCAAAAGGATATTCAAAATACCCCAAAGGATTTGGTATCTCCAATAATAATTGAATATTATCAAGAAATAGTATGAGAGAAACCCTCCATGTAGCCAAGTGAAGTGCTTACAAGGAAAAAGGCCCAACAACATCAAGGGGACAAGGAAAAAGATCCCAAAGAGGAAAGGCTTTTGAAGAAGCTAAGGAAAAATCATATAAAGAAAAGAGAGAAACAATGATGGTAAAAGAAAAATATTTAGGGATTAAAACTTCTAGTGATATTTCTTTTGGAAGTGAAGTAAAATATATCTTTGTAAAAGTCTTGGAAAGAAGATGTCATATAAAGGCTTCAAAGGTAGTAGTTCAAAACTCTCAAATCTAAAATAATGGAAATAGTCTCATGGAATATTAGGGGAATGGGAAACATGTATAAGGTAGATTCATTGTGTGATTATATGCAATAAAAAAAACTAGTTCATATTCTTCTTGAGGAGAATAATCTTGAATAAATTGAGATCGTAGAGATAAGCAACAAACATTAGAGAACAAGTCAAGGTAAAATGGTAAGCACTAGAGGAGCTTTAAGGAGAATTGTCACTCTTTGGGACATGCAAGTTTTTGAGATCGCTCACTCCAAAACCACTCAACATTAGCTTCTAGTAACTTGTGTTGATCAATCCTAGGGGAAAGGGTCTAGGTATTAAGTGTTTACCTTCCTATTCACTATAGAAAAAAGAACGAATGTTTAATATTTTTTTTTAGTGGACCCAACTCCTTATCATCTTCCCTATTTTTCCACCTATTCCATTATATTTCCCTTCTCGCCTTGATCGTCGTGGTACCTATCACTTATAAGTCCCTTTTTGTGGTCCCACCCACCCATTTTTCCTTATCCACACTTCCCCTCTCCAAACAGCCACCACTCGCAACCAAGACTTGCAAGCTTCCATTAATCAAGCCCAGGAATCCATCCAACATATGACATATGAGATTGGCTCTACCAATTCCCACCTTGCACAATTCAAGACCCAAGTCGAACACAAATTTGACACAATGGAAGCCGAATTCATGAACCAATTTAACACCCTCCAGTCTGTTGTCAACTAGTTGTTGAACCTCCCTTCGGGTCCTTCCTCCTCGAACCAATCAGATGTTGTCAATTCCTCTCATTCTTTTCATTTTCAATCCAACTCCTTTCAATGTGACCCCCGTCTTCCCCACGTCGAGGTCAATAAATTTGATGGCTCCGATCCTACGGGTTGGGTCACTCAAATGGAGCATTATTTTTCTTTGCATGGTATTACTAATGAGTTGGCCAAACTTCGTTATGCTTTCCTTTATATAGATCATGAACGATGGAAACGGTGGCAATGGCATAAAAATTCGCATCAGGGGTATATTGCCTAGACGTAGTTTGTTGCAGAGCTAGATGACCGCTTTGACACTGATACCCACTTTCTCAGTCGTTTGACCAAGTTGAAACAATGAGGCACAATGGAATACTTTATAACTGCTTTTGAGCATTTGGCCTTTCGAGCCGAGGGCATGTCATATGCTTTCTTCCATGAATGATTTATCAGTGGCCTAAAGGATGAAATCCGATCCCAGGTTTTCATGGCCTGCCCTCAGACTTGGTTGGAAGCTACTAAATGTGCTAAAGAGGCCCAACAAGTTGTTTTTTCCTAGAACAAAAAACCCTCTTTTGTTCCTCACCCTCGACCCACTAATCCAAATCCCCCTATCACTCCCCTCAAGGTCCAGAAATTAACTAGGGTTGAAATGCATGAACGCCACCTAAAGGGTCTTTGCTATAATTGTGATGAAAAATATTTTTCGGGGCATAAGTGTAAGAAAAAAAAAAAAATTATGGCCATTTTCCGAAGATGTTCCTGAAGAATATGTGACAGTTCCACTTGTTGAGGAGCCCTCCCTTCCCGATGCTACCTAGGAGCCCATTGACCCACTCATTTCCTTGCATGCCCTCACTGGCTTCTTTGCTCCACAAACCCTCAAGCTCATTGGCTATATTAAGCATAGGAAGGTCATCATCCTTGTTGACAATGGTAGAACCCACAATTTTATTCATCGTCGCATTGCCCAGGAAACCAATAGCTATATTCGTCCTGTCAATAGTTTTCAAATCATGATAGCCAATGGTGGGTCCATGAAATGTGGTGGGCATTATGACAATGTACGTCTTCAAATTGGACATTAACACTTGAAATATCATATGTTTTCCATTGAAATGGGCAGTTGTGACATTGTGCTAGGTGTTGAATGGTTATGCACTTTGGGTCCCATTCTTATGGATTTTAAGGAATTAAGCATGTAATTCCACCAGGAGGGACAAAGGTATCACTTCGAAGGTCTCACAGCTAGTTCTCCTGAGATCATCAGTTCCCATTGCATGGAAAATCTCCTTAAGAAAGGCCACTCTGGTATTATTGCTCAACTCCATTCTAGTCAAGCGGTTGAGACACCCTCTGTGCATCCTGACCTCCAAGCTATTCTCTCCAAACACCAAACTATTTTTTCCACTCCTTAGGGACTTCTGCCTCCTCATGGTGTTCATGATCATTCCATATCCCTTGTTCCTGGTAATATTCCTCCCAATGTTCTCCCTTATCGTCATCCCTTTTCCCAAAAGAATGAAATTGAGAGAATAATGTAGGAATTGCTCCAAGCAAGTGTTATCTGCCCCAATACCAACCCTTATTCTTCTCTTGTGGTCACAGCCCTTAAGAAAGAAGGTACTTGGCGCATGTGTCCTGACTTTCGTTCCCTCAATAAACTTGCCATCAAGGACAAGTTTCCCATTCCTGTCATTGATGATCTCTTGGATGAGTTGAGTGGTGCTCAATACTTCACTAAACTTGATCTGTGTTCTGGATACCACCAAATACGTATGCAACACGCTGACATACCCAAGACTGCCTTTCAAACTCATGAGGGTCACTATGAGTTCTTGGTCATGCCCTTTGGCCTGTGTAATGCCCCCTCCACCTTCCAAAGCCTCATGAATCATGTCTTCCATCCTTTTCTCAGTCATTTTGTCTTAGTCTTCTTTGATGATATTCTCATTTATAATAAAACTTAGCAATCACATCTTGCCCATGTGGATCAAGTTCTCCATCTACTCTCTCAGCATCAACTTTTCCTCAAACACTCTAAATGTGCCTTTGGCGCCTTACAAGTTGAGTACTTGGGTCATATTGTTGGAAAGGCTGGTGTCCGGGTGGATCCTAAGAAGATTGAAGCAATGTAGGATTGGACTCGCCCCAAGACTATCAAAAGATTGCATGGTTTTCTGGGTTTAACAAGCTATTATCACAAGTTTGTTCAAAATTATGGAAAGATTACAGCGCCTCTCACTACTCTCCTTAAAAATAATTCTTTCACTTGGACTTCCATAGCTGATCAGGCCTTTCAAGCATTGAAGGAGACTATGTGCACTACTCCGGTCTTGGCCCTTCTTGAATTCACAAAGACCTTTGTCCTAGAATGTAATGCCTCCGGGAGAGGAATTGGAGCAGTCCTTATGCAAGAGAGCAGACCTTTGGCCTTTACCATCAAACAATTGTCAGAACACCATTTGGGCCAATCAATCTATAAAAAGGAAATGCTGGCTATTTTACATGTAGTGGATCTCTGGTGCCCTTATCTCTCGGGGAAACACTTCCAAATTAAGACAGATCATCAAAGCCTCTTTTCTGGAGCAATGATCTTCCTCTCCAAAGAAACAAAATTGGGTAACTAATCTTTTTGGATATGATTATGAGATCATTTACAAGAAGTTGAAGATGAAAAAGATGAAGGGTCCCTTTTCTCCCTATCCTTCATTGTACCGGATTGGCTCCAAGTTGTTCTCCAGGAATGGTACAAGATCCTAAAATTTCGCATGTGATCCAACAATTACAAGACAATTCTCCAGTTTCCCCAGGGTACTCTTGGCACAATGACGAGCTTCGCTACAAAGGTCATTTGTATTTAAGTAAACAGTCACAACTTAAATCCACCGTGCTTTCTAAGCTTCATGCTACACCCACAACTGGGCACTCAGGAAATGCTTTGAGTCTAGTGTTGATTGTGGATCTAGGAGACTCTTTCTCAGTCCTTTAGAATTTTGTTGTTGAATCAAGGAGGGTTCCTTTGTGTTTTCCCATGGTCTATATCCTCAACTTTGTGGATAATTGATGAACGTTTGGGTTCTATTTATTTATATCTTTATGAGCCCCACAAAGCAATTAGTTTCAAGCTCATTCAATGTTATAGATATGTGGGGTTGCCATTAGACAAAGATGAATTGTCAAAATCACTCTAAGTGATGTGTCTTATGTAATTCCTCCAACTCGTGTCATGCACAAAGGAGAAGTGAACATCTCCAATCAAATTAAGGTTCATAATGCTAAGTGTGTAGAAATCTTAGAGGTTGTGGCTTGTCATAGCAGGAAAAGCAATAAATTGGAAGCATAGTGTATTATGTTGTATGAATTGGTCTTGGGTCTTACTAGGAATTTTAATTCCTAGGTCTCTCATCGAAAGGAATCAATTGGTTCTATTCATATTGTGTTCCAGGATGAGGAGGCTCTCTAGTAAGCACCTAAAGATTTGGAGATGGAGAATGTTGAAATAGGTATCGACTATAGGAAGGCATCAAGTAGGAAGCTCCTATTGATAATTTCTTTCTTTATTCTTAGGTTTTAAAATGATTTATAAGGTAGTATTTCTCTTAGATTATTATGTTAAGGTTTATACTAGTCAACTTCCTTGCTGGGCTGGATTGGCACTGTCTGTGCATTAGATTGTAAATGAATTTATATATAATATAAATTTGAGCTAATTTTTTTTGAAAAAAAAAAAAAACTTCCTAGCTAGACTATTATAACATGTAATCTTTTATGCATTAATTTTATAACTTTGGGAGTTCTTGGAAATCAGACTTGTGATATATATATATATATAGTTCTTCCTTGAGATTAGACCTCGTAATCAGGCTGGTGATTTACCTCGTTTACCATCCACAAAGTGGAGAAATACTCAGATTTCCTGTGTTATTATATGTGTTTTTAATATATATATATATATATATATATAATTTTTACCATAATATCAATAAACATGTGGGACGACTTATTATAATGTCTAATAAAAAAACCAAGTAAATATTAATTTTACTTATTTTATTTAAACAATTATAAATAATTAATATAGGTTAATTAAATCAATAAAGTCTATTATATAAATAAATAAAATTAAAATGAGAATATTTATTTTTCAAAATTTTATTTATTATATTTAAATATGATGGAAATTAATACTTATATTGTATCAATTTCTAACATGGTCTTTTTTTATGTTTATATGGTGAAAGTGAATGCATTAATGTCATTATGATTTTTTATGTTTATATGGTGAAAGTGAATGCATTAATGTCATTATGATTAATAAGTTAATAAAAAAGTTTTCAAATTTTACAAATTTGTTCATTCCAAGATATTTCTAGGTTACTCTAGTAAACAATTTTACTATCTAGATAGTGATATTAATAATATTAATAGCACTATTTTTTTTCTTTAAGATCTTAATGTTAGAAAAATAATTATAATCAACTAAATTAATATTATAAATATTTGTAATATTTTAACTCTTTATTAATGATTTTATTAATTTTTTTTTATGGAAATTGGGTAATTTGTATAATAAAAAATGGTAGTAGTATAGCTAATAACACTCTTTAAGCATACACATTTTTTTCTTGTAAAGATAAAAAAAAATAATACAAAGTTGACTAATATCCTCTTGCAAAAGTTCTCAATTTTTACTACCATATTATATCCTATAGAAGATACCTAAGATACTTATAACTTTGAAAAACATAAGCTAATGAAAGGCGTGATGACTTGCTTCCTCTTCTAAGTTTATAACAATGTTAATTGTCTCCTACTCTCTATTTTCATGTCTTCTATTAGTTAGATCATTGTATCCTCTTCCATGTGTTCTCTTTGTCCTAACAACCACATATTGGAGACCACCATTTGTGCATTTTTACTCGGATTCTCAACTGTTTTTTTTAAGAAATTGCATTCTACCTCAAGAATGACCATTTGTTTCTTAACTTGTACCAAATTTCCCACAACCTTTGCAATTTTTGAGACGAATTGTTGCTCACATTCATGGAATTTCGAGATAAGAGTGAGAATGGATGCTTTGTTGCCTTGGATAATTTCTTCACGTGTCCTTAATATCCCCCAAGTTCTTATAAATCATGATGGTCCATAATGTGTGGTTCACCTTTTGTTTGTAGTAGAGAAAATAAACACTTATTGTTGGAAGGTACCCACAATATTGAATCAAAATAAAATTGTTGAGATTCAACAAAACATTCAAGGGGTATTTCCCAAGTATCGTGCATTCATGATTCAAAGAAGAGACAATCATGACTTGAAAGTGGAATAAAGGGATTTTTACTCACTACAAAAGTGCTCAAAGAACTCCTCCCCAAATATTCAGAGACCAATTTGCACTCCCAATATTTAGAGACCAATTTGCACTCCCAATAAAATGAAGTATTATTTCTATTAACCACCACTACTAGTATACATTCCAAATTCAACAAACTGAAGGTGAGTTGAGAGATAACTATACCAAATGTCATCTTGGGATTCAATACTAAGTTATGACGTAAAGTAATTGAATAATATTATTTGAAACCAGTAATAAAAAACCATAGCTTAACACATACAATAAGTAATCCCATAATACGCTTCTTCAGATGTTCAATTTCAATACCAAAATAAAAAAAACTAGAGATAACTCTAAAGCTAAATGTCAATGCTTGAACATTATCCAAACTTAGCAAAGAAAGAACATACATGATGAAAACATGTCCAATCGCCAACCTAATTTTCAACATTGATTACATATGATGTCCAAAGAAATAGAGCAGCTTGCCTTCCTCCCATCGAGAAGGGAATAAACTAGCCATTACCCCACCTTGTCCAAGGCTAATTGAATATAGCACACCCAACCCCATAGTTAACTTTTAAGAGAACGAGGTATTAAAATTTAGTTTCCCTTAACCAACTCAAAACTTCCTTTCGATGGCACCATCGTCTTCTTCTCGTCAAGATCATTCCAACGACTATAATTATGCCAAAAACTGAGCTCTGGATCGAAAGTTATGGCTTCTCAAAGTTATGGCCACCTCACTGCCACGAGTCACCCACGTGGAACTCTATCACACTTGTACTCCTATGTGGTACTGATGTGTATTTCTTGGTACACACACCATACTTCATGGAGCAGACATGTCGCATCTTAGCCAACGTTTATTGGACAATTCTTGTCGTCTTTCGTAGTTATTGGGATCCTCCGATCAGAGTGTTCCCACAACGGTTTATTTTGCACCCTCCGATTACTTAGTCCGAAGGAATCGCTCCTCCGACAGATCATACGGTTCGAGAGACTTGGTGATAGACAACTAAGATTTCATTGGAGATCTTCGACCATGCCTCATACTCTTCGCACGTAACACCATCCCTATAGGACACATGGCATTATTTCCACCAAACATGTGGCACTCATAATTTCCATAGAAGTTCACCTATAGGTGCTAAATCGCCATGCCATGTGGAACCTTTTATTCTCGACACGTGGCACTACCTACGTCATGACACGTGGCACCATCCATGTCACCTATTTAAATCTTCAAATGAAAATCGACGGTCTAGGCCAACTGCGGGGTTTCTCAGACCTTGGTAGATCAACGGTTTGGATTTCATCTCAGAGATTCCCCATCGGAGTATAACTTCCTAATTCATTCCACAAAATGCCTTGCGAGGGATGGATGTGATCTTCTCTTAGAGCTCCTTCGAGTTCAACGGATCAATGGCCAGGGTCTCCTCTCAGAGCTTCTCCATCGAGGTGTATGTCCATGATTCCTCTGAAAGGATCCTTATGATGGATGGTTAGGATCTCCTCCCCGGAGATCTAACAACTAGGATTCAAGTGAGTACATAAGGTTTTCAAATACTCTTCTCGTATGACCCTTGATAGCGGGCCACTCCTAGGGAGACACTTGTCACCCCCAAGACATGTTGGCAAGACACGTGGCACTCATATCGTGTCACGACCATCCCCTTACTATGAAAAAAGACCACGACACGTGGCATCACCATCGTTCAACACGTGGACCCCATGTGGACTTGACGTGGTGTACATGTCATCACGGGTGTGCTCGGCTTGTCTAGTAAGGTGTTGATACCTATCCTATCGGTGACACACTAACCTCTAGGCTAGCTCCTCCGTTAGTCTGACACCACTTCCCTTTTGTAAAATTAGTCACGGGAAGTGGTAAGGTCCATGACAAATCAATGACCAACATTCCTTGCAGCCACCCTCCAATCAACAAGCCTGATTTTACCTTGGAGTACTCCCATCGAAATCAATCCATTCTCGGTATCCGCAGTCACTTCAACTAGCCTCCTCGAAGGACAATCGAGATTGATCTTTCTCATTGACCAGACAGTTCATATGTGACAAAACCTATCCCAAGGTATGATCCGAGAAAGAATCCCCCTCTATCCTTCCTCCAGTCACAGGCTAACACACATTACCCTATGAACACGTTAGCGGTCCTTGTCATGATGAAACGTCGGCCTGATGTCATCCCTTCTCTTAGTACTATTTAAACGAGACCCACAATGATCTACAACAAAGGTTATTCTGGGGTTCTACCTTGATGGATGACCCAGATTATTCCTCGGAATTTCCCTTTCGGAGCGCCTCCACTTTGGGCCTCCCGAGCTACTCCGACCATGGGACTCCGATAATGCTTTCCCTCATGATCTACGATGAGAACCAATTTCCATGCCATATCCAATGGTTGTGAGGACACTAGGTCTTATGTGTCCTCATACTCCAAACGTGTCCGCCATGATGGATCCAATGGTCCACAATCCACCGTAGCCACCCTTCGATGAATCAACGATCCTCGTTGATTTTGGGTGCATACTCTATGGGTTTCATGACCAGCACCAATGGAGGGTCAGTGTAGTGTCCCCAAGGCCAAGCCCCATTGTAAACCATGTTCTAAAAGGAATTGTAATTATGTTTTATAGGCTGGTGAGCCAAGTTTTTTATAAGCTGGAGGCTTATGTGTTTGTTAGGCCAGGGAGCCTGAGTGTTGAAGGCCAGGAGCCTGCTGTTGTATATGTAATCACGCAAGAACAATTAATAAAATATAAACACCGCCATGTGCAGACCGACCACAATGAATGAGTGAAGGGGGACTAAGCATCCATAGAGTGGGCAAGGAATTAGGGACTGGAAGGTGGGAAAAGGGGCTAAGTGTTGAGCCTAGGGGGCTTAAGCCTGGGAATAATATTTTAATATTATTCCAAAAGACATGTGCATTTTATGTTTTATCCTAAGTTTCTGGCAAGGGGAGAACATACATGGGAGATGCGTACTGGTGGAACGCATGAAGTTTCATGGGTGACAAGTGTCAACCCTGACGCATGCGAATAAAACGGCCAGGGTGAGCCGTGAGAAGGGTTCCTCCTCCATTCTACCTAATCATCTGAACGCGTACAGATCCCTGGATTGTACTACCAACCCGACTCCTGCATAGAACCTTCATGCGTCCCTGTGATTCGAAAAGTTTGTGTCTGGCTCTGAGAAAACCGATGTGTATATTCCTTGAACGAGAGGCCTGCGTGAATTTCGGAAAAGAGTCTGTGTTTGTTCTGGAAAGTTGGTATACCCCTTCTCTGTTCTAAATCGGGGAGTCCGAATCGACCCCTACGTGGACGACTCGTCACGCATCCCTGAGAATCCAAAGTGTGAGTCTATTCCGTGTTGCCAAATTGAGAAAACAAAAGTGTCTCGTCCCTGCTAAGCCTGGTTATACTGTTGCATCAGTCTGGAGCTGCCCTGGGGTGTTCGTGTTTGGATTCCCGTGGATTGTGGTGGACGTGTAGTGTTTGATCCTATGTGGCTTGTTGGCCAGTTTCCACAACACTCTCTCTAGGTGAGAGAGGTGGTTGAAGATTGGAAGAACAGGTTGTTGGACCTGTGAGCGACTCCCTCTAGGTGAGAGAGTGCGTAGAGGAAGGAGAGAACTCCTTGAAGGAACCTTGTAGCTGCCATAGAGCCCAGAGACTTCTGGTCCGGCCTGTTCCTGTAACCCAAGGCAAGGGAGATTAGCAGCCGAAGGACTGTCCAGGTGACAGAGAAGGTGTATACTCTTGGGGTGGAACAGGCATGTGGGGAATGAGGGTCTGTGGGCAGTGAGCATGGGAGGTTCCTTGGAGAGAATTCCTTCCTTGTGGTTGTGTGTTGTTTTCCCTGTAACCTCAGCCTAGCCTAGGATTCCTTGTCTTGGGGTGGAGCTTAGTCCCAGCTCGGGGGTGACCCACTGCTGAGCTGATGAGCAGTGTGGTCTAAGGCTGGGAGGTTCGTGGAAGGCATGCACTTGGTTGGTGGAATCTACCACTATTAAAAGATAAGTATCTGATTATGTTTTAATCATGTTTTGCATGACTCTACTGCTTACGTATCATGATTTCCGCTGTGTATATGAATTAGTATGAAATGCTATTGATTGTTAATTATGGCAGTAACTCATATGAATACTCTGTGTAGAATGTGTTTATTTGTTTAAATGCATGGTATTTATAATACCTGTATGAGTTATGTACAAAGAGGTGTTATAGTAACCTTTTAATAGCGTTTAAACCTTGGTAGCCAGAAAAGGTGCGCTATAGCTTGGTATCAGAGCCAAGGTTTCGGCACTGAGCCTAGATGGGCCAGTGGAGTGGTATTTGGACCGAGAATGCGAGGGGAAATTGGGTCTGGAAGGCCAATTTTGGACCCTGGTTTGCTCCAAAGTGTCAAGGAGTTACTAGACAAGTTTTTAAGCTTGAGAGGTATAGCGGCGTTATGAAACCACAACCAGTGTGGTATAAGTCCACAGGGAGAGAGGACTCCACACCAGAAGTGTAGGAGCTTTAGGATCTATTCGGGAGGGGAGGTGAACCCTCATGACCGTTAGATCTGGAAAGTGTGCACGGGGTTTAAAGCTCTCTGAAATTGCACAAGAGTGTGGAAATCGCGATACGCAAAAACCCGAATTAATTAGGAACCATCTGAGCCGTCAGATCTCGGCCGGAAAACCCGACAGCTGTTGGATCTGTCAGGAGATATCCGAGTGTTAAAACCCCAGTGAATAGGGGCGAAAGCCCTGAAATATATCTAGACCGTCCGAATGACGGAGGCCACGTGTCATGAGATTACCCATTTCGGGAAATCAGGAATCACGAGATCGGGAGTCCTGATGACAAGAGATCGAGACTTTCCATGGTGGAAATCTCGGGATAGATCTGGACCGACTGATTTAAGGAGGCGATGTGTCGAGAGATTACCCGTTTCGGGAAATCGGCGATCAGGGATTCGGGAGTTCCGTTGACAAGAACTTAGGTTCTTGCCTTGATAAATCCCGACCCATAATGTCAAGACGATAGCATGTGGCTAAGTCCCGATGAACGGATGAGATTCCTTCAGGGAATCTCAGGGTCTGTAACGACCATCCGATGTGAGGAAGAGATGTCGGCTTTAAGTTGGGGTGCGAATGCGGATTAAGGTAAGTAGCGAGAAGATCTGGACGACCAGAGTCCACCTGCCCAGATCTACAGCTGAGGCCTCATTTCGGGACCCCCTTGCCATTCTGTCGTTAATCGGGGGGGGCGGGGGGGTCCGAAATTGGACGCGCAACTCTCGAACGGTCGAGATTATTTCACGTTGATCAACGGTGCTCAGTTGGATTCTGGACCCCCTTGCCATTTTGCCTTTAATGAGGGGGGGGGTCCGGAATAGTGTGGCGTGCGAAGTGGGGCCCCCTCCTGTCTTGTCGTCTATCGTGTCACATTCCCCCTCTGAGACCTGTACTCCACTTAACCGTGCGACGGGGCCTATTTTCATTGGCTGTTCTCTAGCCCTGTTGGGATCTGTCCCTATTGGCCAGACGCTAGCCCTGTTGGGGTTCAACGGTTGCAGAGCCGAACGAGAGCTCATAAAACTTATTTGAATCAAAATGTCTTTTGTTCTTGTTTGTATTGGCTTATAAATGTTATGGATTGTTCCTGAAAGTTTAATGGCCTGAAAACTTCGAATTTAATTGCACAGTGCATGTGCAGAGTTCAACGGAGGTCAGGACTCCAATTAACCAACGTCGAGTATGGAGTGGGGAAAGGTGCGGATTACCCCCGAAACAGAAAACGAACAGGAAGGAAAGGATGTTAACCTGGGAGTCGAAGGATTGAACTCCAATGGGCATGGAAAAGAGAAGGATAAGGAAGGACACATAATGAAAATCATTGAAGGATTGCAAAGAGAGGCCAAAGCTCGTCGAGCTGATAGCTGAAAGCTTATGAAAGTCAGGGATCGACAGGGTGAATTAAACTTAAAATTTTTGAAGAGCCTGGAAAGAATAGAGAAGAAACTCGAGAAGGGAAGAGACTCAAGTATGGCGGAGAGTCGCAGAACCCATGGGAGAAGAAGTAGGTCGAGGAGTGGTAGCTGATATCTTAGTCGCTCCTAAAGACATTCTGACAGGGAGACACATAGTAGTTCAAGCCCATCCCCTACCGGAAAACATCGAAAATCTGGAAAGGAGGAATTGAAAGGGGAGATGAACAAGATTAAGCCTCCAACAT
>JASDQU010102318.1:324866-338229 GCA_032191745.1 Picea mariana | reverse complement strand
TTATCCTTTCCTTCTTTGGATCTCTTTTGTGTGACTTCAATTTTCTGTCTTTCCTATTTGTCTAGGATGTATATGTTATTTGGTCTTCTTGTTGTTGTTGCAACCAATCTGCTTGATTCTTCTTCTCTGATTTCACATCTTCGAGATTCAAACATAATATTGTATCCTTGATCACATATTTCATTGACACTACAGAGATTATTCTTCAATTTTTCAACCAATAATCCATTTTCTAATTTTACATTTTCACTTCCAAGACTCACTACACCTTTTCCAAGTATTTTGATAGAGGAGTCATTTCCAAATGCCACTTTGCCACTTTTTTCTTTCTTTAGGTTGATGAATTTGTTTTGTTCCCCATCCATGTGTGTTGAGAACCCACTATCTATGTGTCATTCATCTTATTTATCTTTAGCAATCAGTGCTAATCTACAATTTTCCTTGTTTGGATTCTCTTTCCTTTTCCATATTGTGGTAGGCATAGGAGGATCTTCTTTCGTATCTCTACAATCTGGTGCTTTGTGACCAAGATTATTGCATTTGTAGCATACATAGTTTTATCCATTAGTGGATCAAATGGATTTTAATATCTTTTTATATATCCATAAGCATTTCCAGATCTACTGTTTACATGATTGTCCCTTTGATATCCATAATCATTTATATTTCTCATATACTTGTTTCTTGCATTGATTTTACAGTGAATTGATTTGTGTCCAAAGTTTCTACAAGTATAACAATAACCAAGAAAAATATTCTCACACATGGTAGGGAAGGACCTTGGTGTCTCACCCCTTCTGAATTTTGATCTTTTGTTCTAGCTGGAGGTGTCATGTTCCTACTATTCTTCAACCCCCTTTTGATTGTTGATTCCACTTCTTAAGGTATTTGCATAGTTTTTAGAATTTCCTTCATATTTCTTGTCCTTTTTATCTATGTTTGTTGTGTTCAAACCAATATTGTATCCAAGTCCTGTATTATCGGTAGGTGATCTCTGATTGCTAAGAATTTCATCTAAATTTTCAATACTTCATTTAAATTTCTCCAATTTTTCCATTGTCAATGTTATCTCCTTTCTTGTGTGATCCAATTATGCTTTAAATTTCTCATAATCTTCAATATTCATATCTAACTGGTCCTTCAATCTATTAATTGTATTTTAAATATCATGATTCTCTTCTTTGCAACTATTCAATTCATTTTTTAATTCTCTATTTTTGTTTCTGAGCTTGTTATTTTCTTTTTCATCATGCTTCAATTTTTCCATATTCTCATCATCTTCATGTTCACTTTTTTTGAAGGCTTTGCCTCCACAGAAAGGCTCTACTTTTATTTCTTCGGTCTCTTCATTAGACTCTTTTCTAGAATAAATTTCATGGTCATCATTCTAAGTTTCTTGAGTTATGAATAGAACTTCCCTTGCATCCCTTTCTTCTCCATCTCTTTCATTTGAAGAACAATTGTCCTCCTTGGAGTCTTTTTCTTGTGGAAGATTTTATTTTCTTCAAAAGGACATTTCTTAGCATAGTGTCTTATTCTACCACAATTGAAGCATTTAAAAGGTAACTTACCTTTTTATTTTTCGGTTCCCCTCTTGAGCTTCCTTACGAAATGTGTTTCTTCTTCATCTGATTCACAGCCTGAATTTTCTTCTACCTTTTGTTCTTTGTTCCTTGTTTTCATGGCTTTGAAATATGCTTCTCTGTTAGGCTGACCATTTTATGTCTTTGTTCTCATTTCATATGCTATGAGGATCCCATGTAGCTCATCCATTTCCATTTTGGTCAAATCCCTAGTTTCTTCAATGGTCGAGACCTTGGAATCATATCTAAAAGGAAGTGATCTCAACACTTTATGTACAACCAAGGATTCTTTGAATTCTTCTCCTAATCATATGATGGCATTGACAACTTCATCTACTATGAGTAAATATGTTGCAATATCTTCTTTTTTATCCATTTTCATATTTTCAAACTATGCTCTGTGTTGTTGGAGCTTGACCCTTGACTTTAGGATTGTCTTCATAAATGTTTGTAAGTTTGTCCCAAACCTCTTTAGTTGTGTTTCAACCCATCACCTTACTAGAAAAATTCGGTGTCAATCCACTCATGATAACATGCCTAGCCTTTGAATTACATCTCATTAATTTATTCTCATCTCGATCGGTTGGAGTGTTTTCATAACTTTATATCCATTGACAATTGGGAGCCAAATATTTACTCCTAAAGCTATCAAGTAAGTTTGCATTATGTTGCTCCAGTATGCATAATTCTTTCCATCAAATGGTGGAACTCCATTTGGAATGTGGCCTTCCATTTTTTCTCATGATCTTCCTTCTAGTGATTAGATTTTTTTGAAGGTAACCTTCTCTGATACAAATTGTTGATACTAAGGGAGGGAGTGAATCAATATCAAGTGCAATTTAGAAATTTTTACAACTCTGCTTTTCAATCAAATAATGTATCTAATATAAAATAGGAGAAGAATAAAAAATACACAGTGCACAATAGATTTACGTGGAAATCCATGGAATGGTTTTATTATATAATAAAAAGATTACATTCAAAGGAAGCTACAACTTCTAATATGTTCCAGCACCCACTAGAAGAAGGCACCAACCCCCTAGTTTACAGGCTCCAACCTGAAGATAGCTACAAATACCTAGATTATCTAGCTCCAACTGGAAGGAGGCTCCCCTTTCCTTGCCCCTTCCTTACACCCTTAAATATGGATACAAAAGAATCAACCAGTCATAGCCAAGTTCCAAGACTCCCTTGGTCTACTATATATTCACCTAAACAATTTGTCGATGCCACTTATCATCTTGTACCTGCCTAAAACATAGATCCGCGCTTTACTCTTGATCCAGGTGGAAATCTTTGGCCACCCACCTATTCCACTGGCTCAAAACAAGGTTTCCACCTTGGCAATTTTTCTACATCTTTTCGGGTCCTAAAATTTTGGGGTCGTTTTGAGTCCCTAAACATCGTTTTATGGGCCCACCATAGTCACACTATAGGATTTGGCCAAAGTGTGATGTAAAAATGTTTATTACTCGGATAGACCTTTCAAACAAAACTATTTTGTGCCCGAAACAGAGATCATATGAAAAATTTACACCCTTGGGAAGTTGACGTGCCGACTACCCCCATCGGGGCACGCAAACCTTTTGGCGTTTCATCTTCCAGAGTTAGGTTTTTTCATATTATTTATGATAAAAACATATTCTATAGCCTCACTGTAATAATCATCTTCTTCTTGTGAACGAGCGTAGTCATCACATCTCTTCTCAGAGATAAGCTACCACCTTTCTAGCAAGTCATTCACTCTATAATTTTATAGTTTCTGTACATTCTCTCATTAATAAAAAAAATGTGCATTAATGTATCTCTATGTTTATTTCACTATTTATGTTCATCTCACAATATCTATGTATATTTCATTATTATATCATTGCCTTCATTTCCTTCTCAAAATAATCCGGATCAATGGTATCAGAGCAGGCTACTCCTTTTCATTTCCTTTGCATGTCCTTGATGAGGTCAGAATATAGAGAGTTGGGTATTGAGCTAGTTTCCCTTGAGGATAAATTCTCTCTCCAACCCAAGTGGCCTCCCATGGCAGAATAGAAGAGGAACAAGGGAGCTAAATATCCAATCAAGTTGTTGCTTGTGGAAGCCCTCACACAACAAAGGAATAAGATGTTGGAGAATTGTTTCCAAATCCTTCAACGATTATCGACAATAATAGGTGCATCCTCATAAAGTAGTCTCTTTGGAGACACTACTCTATTAAAGGTACAAGTTAATATTGATATTCCCATATTCGAAGGTCATATCAATGCGGATGCTTTGGAAAAATGGTTAAATTTTCCAGAAGGTTATTTCTATGTTCACAATTTTTCCAATAGAGAAAATATCACATTTACACTCCTCAAGGCTCTCCCCCATGTCAAACATTGGTGGGAAACTTACTTGGAGCAAAATTCCATAGAGTCTGGAATATTTGGGGTCGATCCCACTTGGGATTTTTTTATGGATGCGGTCAAGGATCAATATTACCCTGTGCGAAACTATGATGACCAGTACATGAGATGGACCATGATGCATAAAAAGTGGTGTCAAAGAGTGTCAGAGTTCACAAATACCTTCCATACCTTGCGCACCACGATGGGTATAAATGACTCTAAGCAGCATCTGCTTCTGAAATAATGTGACTCTCTACACATGTACATCCAAACTGAAATGGAGTTTCTAGACATCTCATTACTGGGAGCAGCTTATAGATATGTTGTCAAAATCGAGAAAAACTTCAAGCAGCAGAACAAGAAGGAATTTGGATCTGCAAATATGCAAGAACCAAAGTATAGTAAAGGTAGCCCTAAATCATAGAATATCCAACCTCAAGGAAACCATTCCAATCCACGGGAAGAGAAGAGAAATGGGAATACAAAGAAGGACACTTAGAAGTGGTGTGACTTCCACAAAATCCCTTGGCACAACATTGATGAATGTCGCTCGAAACAGTCATTGGTGGTTGAGCTCAAAGAAATAGAGTTGAGGCCTGAATCAGACTTTGATTTAGAAAACAATAAAAGGATACAGATAATTGATGCAGAGCACATTTCTACTATTGTGACTGCAACAATCCAACCAGACGAACTAGAGGATCCTAAGGAGGGGGAGCATATTTTCCATTCACATGTTTGAGTTAAGGGGACCCCGTTGCATTTTATTGTTGATATCAAAAGCTATAAGAACCCCATATCAGCATAGGTCATCAAGCATTTGGATTTTCCAACAACACCAAACCCGCAACCATACAAACATCTAATGGCTTCACCAGGGACGATATCTTTGTGTCGGCCAACAATGTCAGTTATCATACAACATCAAGCCCTTAAGATATGAGGTACTATGTGATGTTTCCCCACTGGAAGTATTTGTTGTTCTGTTAGGCCATCCATATATGTGGAGATGTCATTTTTTTTATGAGTCTCAACCCTGTAGCGTCATTTTTATTTTGGGGGGTTAGTCCTACAGGATACCAGAGATAGTTCCAACTACTATCTTGACAAAACAATTCCACAAAGTAATCTCTCATACCGCACAATTTATCCTCTTCACAATCTGTTCAGGAGAGAAGGAAACTACAACCACTGCATCCTATACCCTTCTATCTAGTATAAGAATATCAACAAGATAGTATAAGACCACCAAGATATTCCTACTTCACCTACCGGGGTGCCTCCACATTTCCCAATCAAACTAAGTTATGAAAAATCCCTTCATGTTCTACATTTTGCACCTTCACCGATAGAGTCCTCCCATACTCAGGAAGATTATGTAGTCGGATTGGTTAAACAGAGCCAACCCCTCCAACAACAGGTTCATAAAATCCTTCAAAAAGCTAAGCATGGCAGCTTCTCCTACAAGGAAAACAACTCACCAAGGTTTAGATTCAGTAAAATATTACCCAGGGACCTAATGCAATGGAGTGCATTGCTTCCTAATGGGGGAGGATTGATCTAGGTGGAAATTGGTGGCCACCAATCTATTCCACTGGCTCAAAACAAGGTTTTCCACCTTGACAGTTTTTCTACAGCTTTTCGGGCCCTAAACTTCTGGGTTTTTTTGAGGCCCTAAACAAAATTTTATGTGTAGTCCTTGAATAGACCTTTCAAATGGGTTATCTTTCACCCCAAACGAATGTCGTATGCAAAAGTTACGCCTTTGGGAAGTTGACGTACGAACTACCCCCATCGAGGCCTGCAAACCTTTTGGCATTTCATCTTCTGGGGTTAGGGTTTTGGATTTTCTTTATGATAAAAAGGCCACTAGAGCCTCAGTGTCATCTTTTTTTGAATGAGCATAGTCATCACATCTCTTCTCAAAGATAAGCTGCAACCATTCTAGAGAGTCATTCACTCTATAATTTTATAGTTTATGTACATTCTCTCATAAATAAAAATTGTGCATCATTGTACCTCTATGTTTATTGCAATATTTCTATGTATATCGCAATATCTCTGTATATTTCATTGTTATATCTCTACCTTAATTTCATTCTCAAAATAATCTGGATCAGTGGTATCACAACAAGATACTCATTTTTGTTTCTTGTGCATGTCCCTAATGATGTCAAGATATAGAGAGTTGGGTCTCAAGCTAGTTTCCCTTGAGGATAACCACTCTCGATAGCCCAAGCGACCTCCCATGGTGGAAGATAAGAGGAATGAGGGAGAAGAGAATCCCATCAATTTGTTTCTCGCATAATCCCTCATGCAACAGAGGAACGATATGTTGGAGGATTTTTCCCAAATCCTTCAATGAATGCCGACAATAACAAGCATGTCTTCATCAAGCAGTCACTTTGGATATGCTACTCCATTCAAGGTACAATTTAATTTTGATATTCCTGTATTCGAAGGTCATATCAATGAGGATTCTTTGGAAAAATGGTTAAAATTTCCATAAGGTTATTTCTCTGTTCACAATTTTTCCAACAGAGAAAAGATCACCTTTGCACTCCTCAAGGCTCTCCCCCATGTCAAGCATTGGTGAGAAAATTATTGGGAGAAAAATCCCATATAGGAGTCTGGAATATTTGGGGTCGAGCCCATTTGGGATTTTTTTACGGATGTGGTCAAGGAGCAATATTACCCTGTGGGAAACTATGATGACCAATACATGAGATGGACCATGCTGCATCAAAAGCGGGACCAAACAGTGTCAGAGTTCACAAATACCTTCCATAACTTGCACACCATGTTGTATATCAAAGACTCTGAGTGTCATCTAGTTCTGAAATATCGCGGGGCTCTACACAGGTACATCCAAATTGAAATGGAGTTTCTAGACATCTCATCATTAGGAGTCACTTATAGATATTTTTTTGAAATTGAGAAGAAATTCAAACAACAAAACAAGCAGGAATTTGTATATGAAAATCCGCAACAACCAAAGTATCGTAAAGGAATCCCTAAATCACAGAATAGACAACCTCAAGACAACCAGTCCAATCCATAGGAAAAGAATACCAATGGGAAGACGGAGAAGGACACTAGGAAGTGGTGCGACTTCCAAAAAATCCCTTGGCACAACACTGATGAATGTCACTCGAAACAATCATTGGTGGTCAAGCTCAAAGAAACAAAGTTGATCCCCAACTTAGACTCTGATTCATATAACAATAAAAGGAGACAGATAATTGATGTAGAACCCACTGTTAATGTCGTGACCACAACAATCCAACTAGAAGAACCAGAGGATATTAAGGAGGGGAAGCACCTTTTCCATTCACATATGTGGGTGAAGGGGACCCCGCTACATTTTATTATTGATAGTAGAAGCCAGAAGAACCTCATATTAGAATAGGTCTTCAAGCAGTTGGATTTGATGAAAACACCACACATGTATCAATACAACATATAATGGCTTCACTAGGGATGATATCTTCGTGTCATCCAACAATGTCAGTTGTCATACGACATCAGGCCCTTCAAGGATGAGGTACTATGTGATGTTTTCCCACTGGAAGTCTATGATGTTTTGTTAGGCTAGCCATATTTTTGGAGGATTCATGTTGTTTATGAGTCTCAATCTTGTGGCATCATTATTACTCTGGGGTGTCAGTCCTACAGGATACCAGAAGTAGTTATGACTACTATCCCGACTAAACAGTGTTGCAAAGTCATCTCTCATACCACAAAATTTAACCTCTTCACAATATTTTCAGAAGAGAAAAACACTGCAACCACTGCAGCCTCATCCCAATACCCTTCTATCTAGTAGAAGCAGATCAACAATATTGTATAAGAGCACCAATATATTCCTACTGCACCTACAGGGGTGCCTCAACTCTTCCCAATCAAACCAAGTTATGACAAATCCCTTAATGTTCTTCATACTTCACCTTCATTGACAAAGTCCTCCAACACTCAGGTAGATTATGCAGTCGGATTGGTTAAACAGATCCAACCCCTCCAACAACAAGTTCATAATATCCTTCAACAAGCTAAGCAAGGCAGCTTCTCCAGCAAGACAAACAACTCACCAAGGTTCAAATTCAGTAAAAGATTTCTCGGGGACTTGACACAACATAGACCATTTCTTCCTAATAGGGGAGGATTGATCCAATTGGAAATCAGTGGCCAACCACCTATTCCACTAGCTCAAAACAAGGGTTTCCACCTTGGTAGTTTTTTCTACATTTTTTCAAGTCCTAAACTTCTGGGGTCGTTTTAAGGCCCTAAACAATGTTTTCTAGGAGCGCCACATTCACACTATAGGATTTATCTAGAGTGTGATGCCAAAATGTGTAGTCTTTGGATAGACCTTTCAAAATATCTTTCGTGTGCCCCAAAGATAGATCGTATGAAAAATTTACTCCCTTGGGAAGTTGGTGTACCAACTACCCCCATCGGGGTCCGCAAACCTTTTGGTGTTTCATCTTCCGAGGTTAGGGTTTCATATTTTATTTATGATAAAAAGGACTCTAGAGCCTCATTTTAATCATCATCATATTCTTGTGAATGAGTGTATCCATCACATCTCTTCTCAGAGATAAGAAGCCACCATTTTAGTGAGTCAATCACTCTGTAATTTTTTTTTTGTACATTCTCTCAATAATAAAAATTGTGCATTACTGTATCTTTGTGTTTATTGCACTAGTTTTGTGTATCTCGCAATATCTATGTATATTTTATTTTTGTATCTCCGCCTTCATTTCGTTCTCAAAATAATCTGGATAAGTGGTATCAAAGCAGGCTACTCCTTTTCATTTCTTGTGCATTTCCCTGACGAGATCGGGATATAGAGAGTTGGGTCTTGAGCTAATTTCCCTTGAGGATAATGGCTCTCGCTTTCCCAATAAACCTCCCATGACAGAAGAGAAGAGGAACAAGGGAGAAAAATATCCCATCAAGCCATTGCTCACAGAATCTCTTGCACAACAGAGGAACGAGATGTTGGAGAATTTTTCTTAAATCCTTCAATGATTGCCAATAATAACTGATGCATCTTTGTCAAGCAGTCTCTTTGGAGACGCTAATCCATTCAAGGTACAAGTTAATTTTGATATTCCTATATTCGAAGGTCAGATCGATGCGGATGATTTGGAAAAATGGTTAAATTTTCTAGAAGGTTATTTCTCTGTTCACAATTTTTCCGACAGAGAAAAGATCACCTTTGTGCTCCTTAAGGCTCTCCCCCATGTCAAACATTTGTGGAAAAATTTCTAGGAGAAAAATTCCATAGAGGAGGATTCTAGAATATTTGGGGACGATCCCACTTGGGATTTATTTATGGATGCAGTCAAAGATAAATATAACCTTGTGGGAAACTATGATGACTAGTACATGATATGGTACATAGATACATCAAAAGAGGGAGCAAACAATGTCATAGTTCACAAATACCTTCCATACCTTTCGCACCAATATGGGTATCAAAGGATCTAAGCGAAATATGGTTACGAAATATCGCAGGTCTCTATAGAGGTACATCCAAACCGAAATGGATTTTATTTACATCTCATCACTAAGAGTCGCTTATAGATATGTTGTTAAAATCGAGCAGAAATTCAAACAATAGAACAAGTGGGAATTTGGATCCGCAAATCCGCAACAACCAAAGTATGGTAAAGGAAGACCCAAATCATATAATACCCAACCTCGAGACAACCATTCCAAGCCCCATGAAAATAATAGCAATGGGAAGACGAAGAAGGACAATGGGAAGTGGTGCGACTTCCACAAAATCCCTTGGCACAACACTAATGAATGTCGCTCAAAACAATCATTTTTGGTTGATCTCAAAGAAATAGAGCAGAGCCCCATTTGAGACTCTGATTTATACAACAATAAAAGGAGACAAATAATTGACGCATAACCCACCACTACTATCATGACCGAAATAGTAACACTAGAGGATCCTGAGGAGAGGGAGCACCTTTTCCATTCACAAATGTGGGTAAATGGGACCCCACTGCATTTTATTGTTGATAACGGAAGCCAGAAGAACCCCATCTCAGAAAATGTCATCAAGCAGTTGGATTTTTTGATAACACCACACTCTCATCCATACAACATTGGATGGCTTCACCAGGGATGAGATCTCCATGACATCCAGTAGTTTATCCTATCATACGACATCAATCCCTTCAAGGATGACATACTGTTTGATGTTTCCCCACTGGAAGATTGTGATGTTCTGTTAGGAAAACCATATATTTGGATGTGTCATGTTTTTTATGAGTCTCAACCCCATAGATTCATTGTTACTTTGGAGGGTCATTCCTACATGATACTAGAGTTAGTTATGACTACTGTTTCGAAAAAAAAGTGTTACAAAGTCATCTCTCATACTGCAAAATTTATCCTCTTCACAATTTTTTTATAAGAGAAGGACACTACAACCACTACAGCCTCGGCCCAATACCCTTCTATCCAGTAGAAGCATATCAAAAATATTGTAGAAGAGCACAAAGATATTCCTATTGCACCTACGAGGATGCCTCCACACTGCCCAGTCAAACCAAGTTATGACAAATTCCTTCATGTTATTCATGTTGCACCTTCATCGAAAAATTCCTCCCACACTCAGGAATATTATGCAATTGGATTGGTTAAACAAATCCAACCCCTCCAACAACAGGTTCATAACAGCCTTCAACAAGCTGAGTAGGGAAGATTTTCCAGCAAGGAAAACGACTCACGAAGGTCCAGATTAAGAAAAATATTTCCCAAGGACCTGACGCAATGGATACCATTGCTTCCTAATGGGGTAGGATTGATCCAAGATAAAATCAGTGGCTACTCACCTATTCCACTGGATCAAAACAAGGGTTTCCACCTTGACAATTTTCTACATCTTTTCGAGTCCTAAACTTCTAGGGTTGTTTTGAGGCCCTAAACAACGTTTTATGGGCCCGCCACAGTCACACTGTAGGCTTTGGCCAAAGTGTTATGCCAAAATATGTAGTCCTCGGATATACCTTTCAAACAATATATCGTGTGCCCAAAATTGAGATCGTATGCAAACGTTATGTCCACGAGAAGTTGACGTACCAACTATCCCCATCAGGGCCCGCAAACCTTTTGGCGTTTCATCTTCCGGGGTTAGGGTTTTGGTTTTTATTTATGATAAAAAGGCCTCTAGAGCCTTATTTTAATCATCATCATATTCTTTCCAATAAGCGTAGCCATCACATCTCTTCTCATAGATAAGTTGCCACCATTCTAGCAAGTCATTCACTCTGCAATTTTACAGTTTCTATACATTCTCTCATTAAAACAAATTGTGAATTATTATATCTCTATGTTTATTGCCCTATTTCTGTGTATCTCACAATATCTCTATATATTTCATTTTTATATCGTAGCCTTCATTTCGCTCTCAAAATATTCTAGATCAGTGGTATCAGAGGAGGCCACTCCTTTTCATTTCTTGTGCATGTCCCTGACGAGGTCAGGATATAGAGATTTGTGTCTCGAGCTATCTTCTTTTGAGAATAACCTCTCTCGCCATCCCAAGCAGCCTCCCATGGTGGAAGAGAAGAAGAATGAGGGAGAAGAAGATTCCATCAAGTTGTTTCTAGAAGAAGCCCTCGTGCAACGGAGGAACGAGATGTTGGAGAATTTTTCCCAAATCCTTCAATGATTGCCAACAATAACAAGTACGTCTTCGTCAAGTAGTCGCTTTGGACATACTACTTCATTAATGGTACAAGTTAATTTTGATATTCGCATCTTCGAAGGTCCGATCGATGCAAATTCTTTGGAAAAATGGTTAAATTTGCTAGAAGGTTATTTCTTTGTTCACAAATTTTCCGACATAGGGGGGTGAATCAGTGACACAATAATTTTATCATTTTCTTTTATTTATGAAAATAGAATTTTGACACAATATTTTATCATGGAACCTAATTGGGAAAAACCACAAACGCTTTACTATTAACTGCAAAAATTGTTTTACATGTTACATAGAAGGAATATATTCTTCCTTTTCGATCAACACCAACTGATCACGATGCACCCATATCCTTGTTCACTAGAACTAACTGGTAGGAGGCTACGAACCCCTATTTAGTCAGCTACAACTGACAAGGAAGCACCAACTCCCTCTGCAGGCACCAACCTGCCCTTGCACCACCCAACAACCCTTATTTTTTGAATATGGAAAAAACTTTTGTATCAAGTATTTACTGCATCTTTCTCTGCTCCTGTGATTTAATATATCTTCTGATTCGAACTACAGAGACACTTCTCACCACTCTTTCTCGTTTATATATTCTTCACAATGGCGTGAGTGTTATACATTGTGTCCCTTTATTTGGACCATCGCACCTCTTCGTTTAACTGAACCATAATCATTGTTTTAACATTTTTATTGTGAAGGATTTTTCGTAAATTTATCACAGTTATCGATCAATTTCGTCCTTTTAACTTGATACCAAATCTATGCATTTATTTGCAGAAATCGAGTTCTGTAAAGGCGCTTCCTTCAAACCATTACATGTGACTGAGTGATACAAAACCACAGGCTTATAAATTTAGTGACGTATTATATCTTGCCTTTTTAATCTCTTATTCCATATGACCAATGGCGGTGACCAGACGCTAGGCCAAACAAGTGCTTGAGTTCTTATCAAATCAAGGATCACGATTTAATCCCCTGATGATATGGACAACATTCAAGACTTTGGGACTTCATCAAACAGATCGGATGGTTCACATTTATTTCCCATAACCAGATCAATGGTCATGTTCGATCCTTACACTTATCCTTTCATTTATTAATACGATGGTTGGGACTTAATCAAGCATTTAGATGGATGGCCACCATTTACTCCGGGACTTCGTCTATTCTACTTACACTATCCTTCCACTCTAATATGATCAATGGTTGAGAATACACCCAAAATTATCTTCAGATCAGATGAATCGTGTCCACTTCGGGACTTCAGCATTCGATACTTCAGGACTTAAGGCATCTGCTAGTGGTGAAACTCCCGAAGTAAAACTCCCAGAGTGACGTAACTTTCTTATGTCACTTGATGACATGGCATGAGCTGAGTGTATATCACATGTCACTCTGATTATTGATTTGCTCGTACTTGAAATGTTGATTTCAACTTGACACTTGTCATTATCTGACTGTGCCACGTGTCCTTGCTTACATGGTTTGTCAATGTGGTTTGTCACATGTCCTTGCTGACGGGGTATACTTGTTGGATCATGTTGTCATTGATGCCAATGGTTTGATTGATTGATGTCATTGATTGATTTCAAGTGATTTATTGATGTCAAAGGATTGATTGATTGATGATCGATGTAATCTAATACGTATTGTCCTTGATGAGA
>JASDQU010102318.1:304179-324259 GCA_032191745.1 Picea mariana | reverse complement strand
CTGGGAATAATATTTTAATATTATCCCAAAAGACATGTTCATTTTATGTTTTATCCTAAGTTTCTGGCAAGGGGAGAACATACAAGGGAGATGCGTGCTGGTGGAACGCATGCAGTTTCATGGGTGACAAGTGTCAACCCTGACGCATGCGAATAAAATGGCCAGGGTGAGCCGTGAGAAGGGTTCCTCCTCGATTATACCCGATTGTCTGAACATGTACAGAGCCCTGGATAGTACTACCAACCCGACTCCTGCAGAGAACTTTCGTGCGTCCCTGTGATTCGAAAATTCTGTGTCTGGCTCTGAGAAAAACGATGTGTATATTCTGTGAATGAGAACCCTGCGTGGATTTGGGAAAGAGTCTGTGTTTGTTCTGGAAACTTGGTATACCCTTCTCTGTTCTAAATCGGGGAGTCTGAATCGACACCTACGTGGACGACTCGTCACGCATCCTTGAGAATCCAGAGTGTGAGTCTATTCCATGTTGCCAAATTCAGAAAATAGGAGTGTCTCGTCCCTGCTAAGCCTGGTTATACTGTTGCACCTGTCTGGAGCTGCCCTGGGGTGTTCGTGTATGGATTCCCGTGGATTGTGGTGGACGTGTATTTTTTGATCCTGTCTGGCTTGTTGGTCAGTTTGTACAACACTCTCTCCAGGTGAGAGAGGTGGTTGAATATTGGAAGAACAGGTTGTTGGACCTGTGAGTGACTCCCTACAGGTGAGAGAGTGTGTAGAGGAAGAAGAGAACTCCTGGAAGGAAGCCTGTAGCTTCCACAGAGCCCGGAGACTTTCAGTCCGGCCTATTCCTGTAACCCAAGGCAAGGGAGATTAGCAACCAAAGGACTATCTAGGTGACAGAGACGGTGTATACTCCTGGGGTGGAACAGGCATGTGGGGAATGTGGGTCTGTGGGCAGTGAGCATGGGAGGTTCCTTGGAGAGAATCCTTTCCTTGTGGTTGTGTGTTGTTTTCCCTGTAACCTCAGCCTAGCCTAGGATTCCTTGTCTTGGGGTGGAGCTTAGTCCTATCTTGGGGGTGACCCACTGTTGAACCAATAAGCAGTGTGGTCTAAGGCTGGGAGGTTCGTGTAAGGCCTGCACTTGGTTGGTGGATTCTACCACTGTTAAAATATAAGTATCTGATTATGTTTTAATCATGTCTTGCATGACTCTACTGCTTATGTTATCATGATTTCCACTGTGTATATGAATTAGTATGAAATGCTATTGATTGTTAATTATGGTAGTAACTCATATGAATACTCTGTGTAGAATGTGTTTATTTGTTTAAATGCATGGGATTTATAATACATGTATGAGTTATGTACAAAGTGGTGTTATAGTCTTCTTTTAATAGCATTTAAACCTTGGTAGCCAGAAATGGTGCGCTACACTTCGCCTTCATTTCATTCTCAAAATAATCTGGATAAGTGGTATCAAAGAAGGCTACTCCTTTTCATTTCTTGTGCATTTCCCTGACGAGATTGGGATATAGAGAGTTGGGTCTTGAGCTGATTTCCCTTGAGGATAACGGCTCTCGCTTTCCCAAAAAACCTCCCATGACAGAAGAGAAGAGGAACAAGGGAGAAAAATATCCCATCAAGCCATTGCTCACAGAATCTCTTGCACAACAGAGGAACGAGATGTTGGAGAATTTTTCTTAAATCCTTCAACGATTGCCAATAATAACTGACGCATCTTTGTCAAGCAGTCTCTTTGGAGACGCTAATCCATTCAAGGTACAAGTTAATTTTGATATTCCTATATTCGAAGGTCAGATCGATGCAGATGATTTGGAAAAATGGTTAAATTTTCTAGAAGGTTATTTCTCTGTTCACAATTTTTTCGACAGAGAAAAGATCACCTTTGTGCTCCTCAAGGCTCTCCCCCATGTCAAACATTTGTGGAAAAATTTCCAGGAGAAAAATTCCATAGAGGATTATAGAATATTTGGGGATGATCCCACTTGGGATTTATTTATGGATGAATTCAAAGATAAATATAACCTTGTGGGAAACTATGATGACTAGTACATGATATGGTACATAGATACATCAAAAGAGGAAGCAAACAATGTCATAGTTCACAAATACCTTCCATACCTTTCGCACCAAGATGGGTATCAAAGGATCTGAGTGAAATATGGTTACGAAATATCGCGGGGCTCTACAGAGGTACATCCAAACCGAAATGGAGTTTATTTGCATCTCATCACTATGAGTCGCTTATAGATATGTTGTTAAAATCGAGCAGAAATTCAAACAACAGAACAAGTGGGAATTTGGATTGGCAAATATGCAACAACCAAAGTATGGTAAAGGAAGACCCAAATCATATAATTCCCAACCTAAAGACAACCATTCCAAGCCCCATGAAAATAATAGCTATGGGAAGACAAGGACAATGGGAAGTGGTGCGGCTTCCACAAAATCCCTTGGCACAACACTGATGAATGTCACTTGAAACAATAATTTTTGGTTGATATCAAAGAAATAGAGCCAATCCCCATTTGAGACTCTGATTTATACAACAATAAAAGGAGACAAAAAATTGACGCATAACCCACCGCTACTTTCATGACCGAAATAGTAACACTAGAGGATCCTGAGGAGAGGGAGCACCTTTTCCATTCACAAATGTGGGTAAAGGGGACCCCACTGCATTTTATTGTTGATAACGAAAGCCAGAAGAACCCCATCTCAGCAAATGTCATCAAGCAGTTGGATTTTCCGATAACACCACGCTCTCATCCATACAACATCAGATGGCTTCGCCAAGGATGAGATCTCCATGACATCCAGCAGTTTCGCCTATCATACGACATCAATCCCTTCAAGGATGACATACTGTCTGATGTTTCCCCACTGGAAGATTGTGATGTTTTGTTAGGAAAACCATATATTTGTATGCATCATGTTGTTTATGATCTCGACCCCATAGAGTCATTGTTACTCTAGAGGGTCATTCCTACATGATACTAGAGGTAGTTATAACTACTGTTTCGAAAAAAAAGTGTTGCAATGTCATCTCTCATACTGCAAAATTTATCCTCTTCACAATTTTTTTATAAGAGAAGGACACTACAACCACTGCAACCTCGGCCCAATACCCTTCTATCCAGCAGAAGCATATCAAAAATATTGTAGAAGAGCACAAAGATATTCCTACTACACCTACAAGGGTGCCTCCACACTGCCCAGTCAAACCAAGTTATGAAAAATCCCTTCATGTTATTCATGTTGCACCTTCATTGACAAATTCCTCCCACACTCAGGAAGATTATGCAATTGGATTGGTTAAACAAATATAACCCCTCCAACAATAGGTTCATAACAGCCTTCAACAAGCTAAGCAGGGAAGATTTTCCAGCAAGGAAAACAACTCACCAAGGTACAGATTAAGAAAAATATTTCCCAAGGACCTGATGTAATGGATACCATTGCTTCCTAATGGGGTAGGATTGATCCAATATAAAATCAGTGGCCACCCACGGATTCCATTGGATCAAAACAAGGGTTTCCACCTTGACAATTTTCTACATCTTTTCGAGTCCTAAACTTCTAGGGTCGTTTTGAGGCCATAAACAATGTTTTCTGGGCCCGCCATAGTCATACTATAGGCTTTGGCCAAAGTGTTATGCCAAAATATGTATTCCTCGGATATACCTTTCAAACAAGATATCGTGTGCCCAAAATTGAGATCGTATGCAAATGTTATGCCCACGGGAAGTTGACATACCAACTATACCCATCGAGGCCGCAACCCGCAAACCTTTTGGCGTTTCATCTTCCGGGGTTAGGGTTTTTGATTTTATTTATGATAAAAAGGCCTCTAGAGCCTCATTTTAATCATCATAATATTCTTTCCAATAAGCATAGCCATCACATCTCTTCTCATAGATAAGTTGCCACCATTCTAGCAAGTCATTCACTCTGCAATTTTACAGTTTCTATACATTCTCTCATTAAAACAAATTATGAATTATTATATCTCTATGTTTATTGCCCTATTTCTGTGTATCTCACAATATCTCTATATATTTCATTTTTATATCGTGGCCTTCATTTCGCTCTCAAAATATTCTAGATCAGTGGTATCAGAGGAGGCTACTCCTTTTCATTTCTTGTGCATGTCCCTGACGAGGTCAGGATATAGAGATTTGGGTCTCGAGCTATCTTCCCTTCAGAATAACCTCTCTCGCCATACCAAGCGGCCTCCCATGGTGAAAGAGAAGAGGAATGAGGGAGAAGAAGATCCCATCAAGTTGTTTCTAGAAGAAGCCCTCGCGCAACAAAGGAACGAGATGTTGGAGAATTTTTCCCAAATCCTTCAATGGTTGCCAACAATAACAAGTACGTCTTCGTCAAGTAGTCGCTTTGGACATACTACTTCATTAAAGGTACAAGTTAATTTTGATATTCCCATCTTCGAAGGTCCGATCGATGTAGATTCTTTGGAAAAATGGTTAAATTTTCTAGAAGGTTATTTCTTTGTTCACAATTTTTCTGACATAGGGGGGTGAATCAGGGACACAATAATTTTATCTTTTTCTTTTATTTATGAAAATAGAATTTTGACACAATATTTTATCATGGAACCCAATTGGGAAAAACCACAAATGCTTTACTATTAACTGCAAAATGTTTTTTACATGTTACATAGAAGGAATATATTATTCCTTTTCGATCAACACCAACTGATCACGATGCACCCATATCCTTGTTCACTAGAACTAACTGGTAGGAGGCTAAGAACCCCTATTTAGTCAGCTACAACTGACAAGGAAGCACCAACTCCCTCTGTAGGCACCAACCTGCCCTTGCACCACCCAACCACCCTTATTTTTTGAATATGGAAAAAACTTTTGTATCAAGTATTTACTGCATCTTTCTCTGCTCCTGTGATTTAATATATCTTCTGATTCGAACTACAGAGACACTTCTCACCACTCTTTCTCGTTTATATATTCTTCACAATGGCGTGAGTGTTATACATTGCGTCCCTTTATTTGGACCATCACACCTCTTTGTTTAACTTAACCATAATCATTGTTTTAACATTTTTATTGTGAAGGATTTTTCATAAATTTATCATAGTTATGGATCAATTTCGTCCTTTTAACTTGATAGAAAATATATGCATTTATTTGCAGAAAACGAGTTCTGCAAAGGCGCTTCCTTCAAACTATTACATGTGACTGAGTGATACAAAACCATAGGCTTATAAATTTAGCGACGTATTATACCTTGCCTTTTTAATCTCTTATTCCATATGACCAATGGCGGTGACCAGACGCTAGGCCAAACAAGTGTTTGAGTGCTTATCAAATCAACGATCACGATTTAATCCCCTGATGATATGGACGACAGTCAGGACTTTGGGACTTTGTCAAACAGATCGGACGGTTCACATTTATTTCCCATAACCAGATCAATGGTCATGTTCAATCCTTACACTTATCCTTTCATTTATTAATACGATGGATGGGACTTAATCAAGCATTTAGATGGATGGCCACCATTTACTCCAGGACTTCATCTATTATACTTACACTATCCTTCCACTGTAATATGATCAATGGTTGAGAATACATCCAAAATGATCTTCAGATCAGACGAATCGTGTCCACTTTGGGACTTCAGCATTCGATACTTCAGGACTTAGGGCATCTACTGGTGGTGAAACTCCCGAAGTAAAACTCTCGGAGTGACATAACTAGCTTACACCACTTGATGACATGGCATGAGCCGAGTGTATATAACGTGTCACTCTGATTCTTGATTTTCTCATACTTGAAATGTCGATTTCAACTTGACACTTGTCATTATCTGACTGTGCCACATGTCCTTGCTTACATGGTCTGTCAATGTGGTTTGTCACATGTCCTTGCTGACGTGGTCTGTTGACATAGATCTCCCGATGTGACACATATTCATCTCCTTGATCTAATGGTCAGAATAACGTTCGAAGGGTATCTCAGATCAACGGTTGAGAGTGACTTCGAAATTTTGGCTTTTGAGACTTTGGGTATTTCGATATCTTGATTTCACAAATATTTCGAAGTGATATTCCCGAAGCGTAACCTCCTCACATATTTAGTCCTGAAGTGAATTATGCTCATTTGATCAAGATCTTAGATCGACGACTCGATCTGTCTACGATGCTTCTTTGCCTTGGCTTAAGTCTAACGACCCTCCATCTTTTCTTATCCTATCCTTCCACGTAAAGTGATCTAACGGCTAACAGATATTTGGATAATCGAATTCTCAATCGTTTTTCTCTGCTTATCTTATCCTTCCATTTAAGGTGATCCAACAGTCGTGAAGACTCTCGAAGCAGATTAACAATCAAGGATGATTTCATAACCACAACTTGTGAGTGATTTAACTCGTCACCCAAACTCCGTAATTTGAATTTTTGCTTTGTTGGTGAGTCAACCACAATCATCGATCTTCGAAGATATAAGATCCGACGTTCCTAACTGATTGTGGGATTGGAAATAGCATGATATTTAATTCTCCTTTTGATATCCGCAATCTATTCCTGTCGTTGATCTGGTGATTGTGCATCCGATGTTCACGATTTAATCTGACTTAATCTGATCGTTTGTTGGATCAACCACAGTCATCGATATTTGATTTTATGAGATCTGATGATCTAGACCATTTGCGGTATTATAACTAGAGAGTCATTTAATTCTTCTTTCGTTGTCTACAATTCATCGCGCCATCTCTTATGAAATTTGATCTTTATTCTCTAACCCTCCTGAGTTTTTATCTCTGCACATCGTCCAACTGTTTGACATCAACCATAATACTATTGATATCAATGACAATTCATCATACCAATTTATCATCACATCAATGAAACTATGTCCAACAATCTCCCCCTTTTTCATTGATGGCAACAAACCAACTTTATACACAGTCTCCCCCTGTGATGATGCTTCTCTCTTCAGGAATTATTCTCTCCCTTTGACATCAATGGAAAATGGTTTCTTCCTCTATTGTAAATCTCTGTCTGTCTGTATACTTCTGATTAGAATATGAACATGGGTAACTTATCCTCCAATCATACTTTTCTTGTCATAACTGAATGACTCTTTCTGATTTTGATTAATGCCTCCCCCTGATTTGGTGCCAATTGATGCATTATTTTCTTGAGAGATTTAGGTTGGAAGAGGGATTACTCCCAATTTATGCATGAGATATTCAAATACATCTATGCTTAAGGGTTTTGTGAAAATATCTGCCACATGTTCTTGTGTCGGGACATATTCCAATTTAATGTTCTTATTTTCCTCCTCATCTCATAGATAATGGTATTTTATGGGAATATGTTTTGATTTGGAGTGCTGGATAGGATTCTTGGAGAGACTTATAGCGCTTGTATTATCACAGTGGATAATAGTAGGTTCTTCAAATACTATTTTGATGTATTGTAAGGTTTATTTCATCCATTCCACTTGTGTGCAAGATTCTATTGATGCAATATACTCAACTTCAGTTCTAGATAAAGAATTGAGGATTGTTTTTTACTTATCCAAGCTACCAATGCTTCTCCCAAAAATAATGCTCCTCCACTTGTACTTTTTCTGTCATCGACACTACCTGCCCAATCAGCATCTAAATAGGCTTTTAATGTGAATGAATACTTGCTAGGGTACCACAAACCAAAAGATTCATTTTACATCTTGAACATGGCTCTCCTCTGGTGTTTCTTGGAATCTAGCCACCATCCCAACAACTTGCTTGGCATCAGGTTTGGAAGTTGTTACATAGAGTAAACTCCCAATCATTGATCTGTAGTGTTTTGGATCTACAACTTTGTACTCATCTTCCTTGCTTAGTTTGCATCCAACTGTCATAGGTGTACTAACAGGTTTGCAATCCTTTAACTAGAATATATTAATCATATCTTTAACATACTTAGACTGATGGATAAAGACTCCTCTTTTGGACTGTATTATTTGTAATCCAAGAAAGAAATTTAGTTCATCAAGTAAAGACATTTCAAATTCTTGCTGCATCATCCTAACAAAGTCATTACTTATTTTTTCATCATCACTTCCAAATATAATATCATCAACATATACTTCCACAATCATCATGTTATTACCATCAATTTTACAATAAAGATTGTTGTCTATTGATCCCCTTTTGAGGCCTTGTTTTTGTAAGTAAGAATCTATCCTTGCATACCAAGCTCTAGGTGCTTGTTTTAGCTCATAGAGTGCTTTATTTAGTTTAAAGACATAGTCTCCTTTGCTAGTTAATTTAAACCCTTCTGGTTGCTCAATATAGACTTATTCTTCTAAGTTTCCATTGAGAAATGATGAACTGACATCCATTTGGTATACTTTAAATTTTTTGTAGCTGGAGAAGGCTAGGAACATCCTAATTGCCTCTAATCTGACCACAAGTGCAAAGGTTTCTTCATAGTATACTCCTTCAACTTGATCATATCCTTTACATACCAATTTGGATTTGTTCCTGATTACTTGCCCATTCTCATTCATTTTGTTTTTATACACCCATTTAGTTCCAATGACATTTTTGTTTTTTGGTCTTGGAACTAGTTCCCAGGTTTGATTTTTTTCAATCTGGTCCAATTCTTCATTCATAGCATTGACCCAATTCTCATCTTTACATGCCTCTTTGATTGAGTTGGGCTCAATATGTGACAAAAGTGTTATTTCTGTTTGATACAATAGTTGTCTTCTTGTGTTCACTCCATCACTCTTATTTCCAATAATCAGTTCTTAAGGATGATTCTTTTGAGTCATTCTAGAGGGTGTCTTTGTGTCTCTTCTTGGGGATTATTCTCTTATCTCTTCTTATTGAATATCCTCTTCTTCTTCACTAGTATCAATATCATCCTCTTCCCTTTCTTCTTTACCCTCTTCTACTTCTTCTGCTTGTGTACCAACTGACTCATTGTTGTCCCTTGGGTATGGAATCAAGCGAAGATCAAGGAAGAAGAGGTAAAATGTGAACTTCGCGGGAGACACAGTGACTGTTACTGGGTCGAAGTAAGAAAAAGATAAGAAAATAAGGAGAGAAGCCCAAGAAAGCTATATGTTGGATGAGGAGACCAGGGATGATAGATAAGAAAGGTATATGGATCGAGGACAACTCAAATAGCAGGAAAAGCCAACGTTAGCACCGCGCGGGAAGAAAGGAGAGACAAGCTGGCGAAGCCTGGGAAAAGAGGGTCAAGTTGACCTAGGGTTTGTATATCTAGGGTTTTGACACCTAGGTCTCGACCTAAGGCTGTCAGTGAGGGACTATATTGTATAAATAGAGGTCGAGAGGAACTAGGTCGGGTTGGTACTGTTGTTGAACATTGTTATTGATTGTTGTTCATTTTGTATTGTGAGTGAGAGAAGTGTTGAGAGTAAGAGCCTTATGGTATTGTAAGATCTTCAGCTGGGTGCAAAGATCAAGTCCTATAGTTGGGTGTGCAGGAGGGGGAGAGAAAGCGAGAAGAAGAAGAAGACCTGCTAGCAGAGAGCACAAACAAGAAATGTAAGCTTTACCTTAATATTTCATAAGCACAGTTCTATGGACGTAGCCATAGGGAGAGGGTGAACCACGTCTATATGGTGTTATGTGTGTATGATTGATGCTTTATCTTTCTCTTTGATATACTATTAGTGCATTATTATATTAGATCATACCTATAGAATTTTAAGTAGATTTTAGTGATAAGTGAGCTAGGTATACTGTGTTGTATTGTGTTAAGTTCCACTTGATATTCCCCTGGTTGTAGACATCCCTTTCCTGCAACCCCCCATAGCTACTTCGGGTGATACTGCATTTGCTTCACAGGTGTTGTCGAAAGGGCCGGTAGTTAGGGCTTTGTCGGTGCGCTCTTGAGCATTGAACCCTGGGTCTTCCCCTGTGCTAACAAATGGTTCCATTGTTGGGACCAAAATATTTCTGAGGGAATGTCAAGGTGGTGCCCATCGAAGATAGAGATTCAAAATTGGATAGAAGATCAAGAGAGGGACTTCACTGAAGCCCAAAACAAGAACCCTAAGCCGAGTACTGAAGATATGCTACAAAGATACATTTTCACTGACATCCACGAGATCTTCTTTGGAGGAATCCATCAGGAGTTGTTTGAGTGGTTGGCTAGGTTAGTTGATACCCAATTCGAGATAATATCTAGACCCCATGTGGTTTGGACACCGATGTTGATCCAGAAGGTTAAAAGAGTTGTCAATGCTGTATCCAGAGCAGTAGATCATTGGTTTGATAATACCATTGGAGGGTATATCACCGAATTTTCTGTCGACAGAGTAGAATCATATATCCAAGCCGAGAGATACTTTTTCAAAGGACCCAGAGGGAAATTTTTTCATTTTCTGAAGCTGAGAATCAATATGCTCTTGCATGAGAAGAACATTCTAATGATACAGTAGATTGGTTGAAACCAGAAAATATAATGTTCAAAAATCCGGACAACGACAACGACACAAAAGTTGGACATACGCGTAGTGGGAGAGCGTTTAGAGGGGTTCACATTGAGAACCTGTTCAAGAAAAACTATGAAGAAGAAGGTTTCTACAGTGGAGAAGAGGCAGATCTAATAGACGAAGAACGTCCAGAACCCTCTAGGCTAGAGGAAGGAGCAATTGAAGAACTTCACCAGGATGAGCTAGAAAACTCAAGAACTGTGTAAACTGCTGAAGAAAGTAGCATTAACCCTCCTATTGTTTCAATAGAACTAGGCAATCAGATTCATCATAGTCCTCAGAGTGTTACTACTAGTAGTTCAGCATCTACTCAGATAGAAAACCCAGGTAGCTCTATGGAAGATGAGATGAGGTCCCCTATCTTTAGAGGGGATGGATCTGAAGACCCATATCAACACTAGTTCCTATGTGAAGTTGTGTGGAATATTAAGAATGTCGCTGATGAGGCCGTCAAAAGAACCCAGTTCAACACTACTCTTATAGATCGTGCACTGAGTTGGTACGTGAATCTTTTCCAAGGACTTGCACAACCCCAACCATTCAACGAGATCAAGAACACACCGATTGCAAAATTCAAGAACCCAAATCAGAGTCACAATGTATTACAGAGTTGAAGGAGATCAAACAGAAGTTTGTCGAACCTGTCTGGGAATTCGATCAGAGATTCAAGACCTTAACAGGCCGATTAACTTTTAAGATCCCAGATGAACAGAACAAAGAATGGTTCATCGTTGCGTTGTTACCACACATCAGAGTTCCTCTGATGCAACAAAAAATTGTTTCACAGTCCGAGGCACTGGAGATCGCCATGAAGCTTGAATCATCTCCTATGGGAGAATCCAGCTCAGGTATGAGCCAGATCTTGAGCCAGCTGACCAGTTTGTCTTTATAGGTCGAAGACATAAAAAAGGTTAAGGGAAAGGACAAAAGAGAAGACGTCTGGTGTGTTAGATGCAGATCAGAGGGCCATGATAAGGAACATTGCCTTGTATTTCATGAATATTTGGCCTCAGGAGCTCTGAGCCCCTTGAAGCAAGTCACATTACCCTGGTGTGAAGTATGCAGAAACCGACATCGCCCTGATGAGTGCTATTACCTGCAGAAGTATGTTCAGACACCTGCAAAGCTATTTTTTACCTTCTATAAGTCAGTAGGGCATGATGATAGATAATGTAGGGCCTATGACCTCATGCATCAAAGGTCAAGAGATGTATACAATATCCAAGGCGAAGTACAACAAGAAGGAAACTCTATGCAGTACAACTCCTCGGGAAGAGGAAGCTTCAATCCTCGTAGTGGATACAGAGGACAAGGACGGGGAGGAGGAATGGGCTGAGGCCGAGGATATATAATTTGTTATAACTGCACGCAGCCATGACATCTAGCAAGGGATTGTCAGAACCCTTGTACTACTTGCAATTATTGCAATTCTTTTGAGTATGTTATAGAAGATCGCCCTATGCTGCTAGCTAAGCTTCAAGAAATATGAGGACCTCAACAGAACCCACAAGTGTAGTTGATATATGCTGAACCTCATGAAGAAGACCCGAGAGTCATTGATATTACTTGAGGAGGCGCTATTACAAGAGAAGATAGAGTGACCCAGGGAAAGACTGCAAAAGACTTAGGAGTAAGAAAAGTTACGGAGAAGACTCAAAATTTTGATGCCAAGAAAGAAAGATGAACATTTGAAGATGCAAGAAAAGAATTCAGAAGATATCAAGGCTCATCATTAAGAACATGACTAGAAGTAAGAGAATATGGAATGCCACTGGTATTTGATCAGTCTGCTTCGCCGAGAGAGGAAAAAGAGGAAATCAAGCTCATGGAATTTCTATATAATTGTATTAAGATAATCCAGGATGAAAACACTGTAAGGGAACTTCAGAATTTAATCAAGCAATATGAGCTAGGAAATATAGACCTCTTGCTGAATAGGGAAGTACACCAAATTGGGAAAAGGAGAAGGACAAACAAACAATTACACTTGAATGCTTAGATGGGAGAGTATGAAATAGACTATGTGGTCCTTGACTTAGGGTCATAGGTTAATTTCATGACAAAGAAAACTTGGGCACTGATGGGAAAACTCAAACTAATCTATTCCCCTATCAGGCTTCGCATGGCCAATCAACAAGCTATCATCCCATTTGGACAATTGGAGCATGTCCTTGTGGACATCGATGGAGTTAGAACCTTTGCAAATTTTGAGGTAATTGAAATTGTTGATAACAGTTTTCCTTACCCTGCATTGTTAGGAATTGATTGGGCCTTCAACAACTCTACTGTTGTTGATTTGAAGAAAATACATATGACATTCGAAATATATGGCCTTAGGGTCATCACACCCTTAGATACAGATGAGGGTCAGCGTTACACAGAGCCCATTAGAGAAGAAGACCATGCATATGAATTGAAAAACATCTACAAAATGACAACCAGACCATATGATTACATCAACCCTACAACCGTTGGGAATCTGAGCTGGCGAAGTGACAGTGCATGTTCATCATACTCAAAAGAAGAGATGGAAAATTGGCAAAATCATATGTATGAAGTATCCACAAGAAGGTGTGCTAGGCTGACCAGAGAAGTTCATTGGATTGGTACAATGGTGAGCAACTTACCCACCTTTGATGGTTTGAATCCACTAGAGACCTTCTTGTTGGACTTTGAAGAAAGTGTACCAACACAACAGAGACTGTTGGCAATGGATGAGGCCCTGAAAGATACACCGGCAAGATGGTGGGGGATGCACAAAAGAAATATTACAGACTGGGTACAATGTCAAACCTTGATGACAGCACGGTTCTCATCCCAAGTAGAAAGATGTGAAGTAAGGTACACAGGTCGAAGCTGCCCAAAGGACCATGTGTGAAGCTGTGAAAAATCTTGGAGTGATATTCCACAAGATCAATGGGTGCAGAAATTCATCAACACACTGGACACCACACCTATCAACTAGTACCTTCAAGCGGAGCTGCGCCTCATCACCACAGATTGGAAAGGTATGACTCAGAATTTTGTAACTACATTTCTATTTGAAATTCAATATCCTTCAGTAGACTAGAAACTATAGATTGTGAGACAGAAAGTATTTGAAGAAGAATATATCCTCCCTTTGGAGCAAGAAGAGGACAAGTGGACTACGCCTCTCTAGAAACTGAAGGGCTGTTACAACATTAATGCATATGATGATGATGATCCAAGGAAGGCCAACATCGCTGAGACAGAAGGCCAAAGAGATGTGAAAGGACCAGGAGTTGAGATACCATTTATTGGTCAGCCAATCAAGATTACAAAAGTCAACATTGGCACAGAGGAAACACCGAAGCTTGCCAATGTCGAAGATTATTGGGATGCTTCTACCATTGACAAGATTACATATATGTTTCACGAATATCAAAACTTGTTTCCGACCAAGCTCACTGATATGAAGGGCATCAAGGGACCTATGGGGGAGATGAGGATACCTTTGAAACCAGATGTGAATCCAATCAAGAAAATACCCTATAGATTGAACCCAAAGTATAAGGAAAAAGTGAAGCTTGAGCTCAATAGAATGCTGGAAGCAGACATTATCGAACCTGTCGAAGAGTCCGAATGGATTATTCCTATGGTGGTGCAAGACAAGAAGACAAGAGAAATCAGGATCTGCATAGATCTCAAGAAGTTGAACGATGTTTGTCTGCATGACCCCTTCCCTACACCATTTACTGACGAAGTGCTATATAATGTGGGAGGCCAGCAGGTGTATTCTTTTACAGATATGGATGACACTCGAGTTGTTCAAGAGAGGCTTGCATAGTTTGTTGAACTGGAAGAAGACAGATTTATTGCAGGATTTCATTAGCAGGTTCAGAAGGACAAAGAGAAGGCCTACCATGACAGGCACATCAAGAAGAAGTCATTCAAGCAAGGTGACTTAGTACTGGTGTATGACAGTAAGTTTATAAAACACCTAGGGAAGTTCAGAATGCATTGGCTTGGACCATATGAGATCGCCTATGTTACAGAAAGAGGAGCTACGCAACTGAAGACACTGAACGAAGAATGGAAGGAAGGGTTGGTAAATGGGAGTTGGTTGAAGTTGTACTATGATAACCAGCTGCCTCGTAGCTCTTAGTATAAAAATTGAAGAAAAGGGTCTAGGTATCAGGTGTAGCTGAAATTGGGTATCAGACACAGAAAAGACAGTATGCACAGGGATGGAGAGGAGGCATAAAGAAGAAAGCAAAGAATGCACTGTGCTGTCCAAAGTCGAAGTAAAATAGAAGGATCAGATCTGAAGTGCCTTAGGACGAGTCACATGTGAGTGTTAGGGGCTTATTGGTCCTTTGGTATGGAATCAAGTGAAGATCAAGGAAGAAGAGGTAAAATGCGAACTTCGTGGGAGACACAATGACTATTACTGGGTCGAAGTAAGAAAAAAAGAAGAAAAGAAGAAGCGAATCCCAAGAAAGCTAGTCGTTGGATGAGGAGATCAAGGATGATAGATAAGCAAGGTATTTAGATCGAGGACAACTCAGATAGTGGGAAAAGCCACCCTTATCACCGTGAGGGAAGAAAGGAGAGACAGGTTGGTGAAGCCTGAGAAAAGAGGGTCAAGTTGACCTAGAGTTGTAGACACCTATGGTTTGTATATCTAGAGTTTTGACACCTAGGTCTCAACCTAAGGCTGTCAATGAGGGACTATATTGTATAAATAGAGGTCGAGAGGACCTAGTTTGGGTCAGTACTGTTGTTGAGCATTGTTATTGATTGTTGTTCATTGAGAGAATATCATATTGTGAGTGAGAGAAGTGCTGAGAGTAAGAGTCTTCTAGTATTGTAAGACCTTCAGCTGGGTGCAAAGATCAAGTCCTGCAGTTGGGTGTGTAGGAGGGGGAGAGAAAGTGAGAACACGAAGAAGATCTGCTAGAAGAGAGCCCAGACAAGAACTGTAATCTTTACCTTAATATATCATAAGCATAGTTCTGTGGACGTAGCCCTAGGGAGAGGGTGAACCACGTATATCTGGTGTTATGTGTGTATGATTGATGCTTTATCTTTGTCTTTGATATACTGTTATTTCATTATTGTATTAGATCAGACCTATAGAATGTGGAGTACATTTTAGTGATAAGTGAGCTAGGTATACTGTGTTGTATTGTGTTAAGATCCACTTGATATTCTCCTAGTTGTAGGCATTCCTGCTCTGCAACCCCCCATAGCTACTTCGGGTGAGACTGCATATGCTTCGTAGGTGTTGTCGAAAGGGCCTATAGTTAGGGCTTTGTTGGTGCGCTCTTGAGAGTTGAACCCTGAGTCTTCCCCTGTGCCAACAAATGGTTCCCTGGGTTTGCCCCTGTTCCAACACTCATCATCATCTTCATCTTCATTGTCAAGTATAGTCTCTTGATTTTTTATCCTTATCATTTTAAGATCATCCAGCTTGACATATGCACTCTCAACAATATTATGTAATCTAAGATTGTATTATATGTATGCCTTTTTGGTAGAGGCATATCCAAGAAAGATACCTTCATCATATCTAGCATCAAATTTTCCGAGATTCTCATCAAGCCTTTTGATGTAGCACTTACTTCCAAAGACCTTGAAGTATTTTACCGATGGATATCTTCCAAACCATAGTTCATAAGGGGTCTTATTACTATTAATAATTATCTGACCTTTGTTCAATATGTATACTGTTGTGCTCACAGCTTCCCTCCAATATCCATCAGACAATTTTGCTTCATTGAGCATAGTCCTTGCAACCTCCTAAACTATTCTATTCCTTCTGTCAACAATCCCGTTTTGCTGAGGTGTTCTGGCAGTAGAGAATTGTCTTTTTATTCCATGGGTTTCACATAAGAGATCAAACTCTTTTGAGGTGAACTCACCACCATTTTCTAATCTAAGACATTTGATTTTTGTCTCCTTTTAATTTTCAACAAAGGTTTTAAAGGCTTTGAATTTGTTAAGTTCTTCTAATTTTTCTTTGAGAAAACATATCCAACCCATTCTAGTAAAATCATCAATGAAAAACATAAAGTAGGACTCTCCTTGCAAACTCTTGGTCCTTGTAGGTCCACGTAGGTCAGTGTGAACAAGCTCTAAAGGTTTTGAGGTTGTGTATTCTTTTTCTTTGAACCTTATCCTAGTTTTCTTCCCTAGTTGACAGTGCCTACACATAGTATTTGAGGGCTTTATGATCTTTGACAAGTTTCTTACTGCACCGAAATTGCTGACTTTTACTAGATTTTCAAAGTTAATGTGCCCCAACCTTCTATGCCATAGCGAACTTTCATCTACTAGATTTATATGGCATTCCTCATTCAATTTTTCATCTAGTATATATACATTTTCGGGAGTTCTAGGAGCAGTACCGACCTATTTTCCTGTGTCTTCTCTCCTAATCTCACATTTCTGGGAATCAAAGATGTAGAAGTTCCCCTGATCACAGGTTTGGTTGGCACTTAATAGACTAGGTTTCATTTTTTCAACAAGCATCACATTTTTGGCTTTGTCTTTTCCCAAAATCACAGTGCCTTTCCCAAGTATGTTACCTGAAGCATTTTCACCAAATGTAACTTTACCATTTTGTTTCTTTAAGTCTAAAAAATTGTCCTTGTTACCTGTCATATGTTTTGAGCACCCATTGTCAACATACCCGAGGTCTTTTTTATCTTGGGATTTTAAGGCAATAAGACATTCCCTTTTTGATGTTTTTTCTCTCCAAAGTTTCTGTTGCTCTCTAATGAACTTTGGTTGTTCTAAAACTTCCATTAATATGCAATTAATAGCCTTATGTCCATAGTTATGACATCTGAAGAATTCTAGGTCCCCTTCTTGTAGAGGTGAAAAGGATTTATAGTTTCTACTTTTAACTCGATTTACTGCTTGTCTATCTTTAAGGTTATAGTTCTTAACCTTTAGATTTTTTCTTCTATATGCTCTACAATTCATATCTTTGTGTCTGAAATTAGAACATGAAAAGCAATAACCAAAGAAAATGCGAGGATACTTGTTTTGATAAACCTTCTTTGGTATTGTCTTGTTTTCCTTCTTGATGGGTTGAAGTAGTCCTCTGGAGTTCTGGTCATTACTTGTCTTCTCTTCATTTTTCTTCTTGAATGTACTTAGGAGAGCATCTGCATAATATTTTGAGTTGACTTGGATTTTTCCTTGAGAATAACCTATTCCATTTTTATTACCTAAATCCCTTTGTGTGGTAATAATCTTATTCAATATTTTAGAGCTATTCTTATATCTTGTTTGAATGAGTTTTGTATCAAGTTATTTTCTTAGGTGAACTATTTCTGCCTCCATTCTTTCACAGGTTATTTGTTTTTCTTTAAGAGACTTTTCTAGACTTTCTTCAATCCTATTTGCTTCTAGGATTTGGTTTTTTAGGTTGCTCACAAGTTTCTCCATCTCCTCTTCTTTTTGTTCATGTTTTTCCTTTTTTTCAATTACAAAACTTTTCAACTATCTATATCTGGTTTTGTATTTTCTTAATTCATCCAAGGCACTAAGAAGTTCTTCTTCCATATTAACTTATGCTTCATCTTCTGACTCTTTCTCATGTTTAATGTCTTCTATATCATTAGACTCTTCAATACCTAGAAAAAGGACTTCATCATCATCGTTGTCACTAGTCTCTGATGAATTGTTGTTTTCTTCTTTTGAGTAAAAGTTCTTTTTCCCTTTTTTAAACTTTTTCTTATAGTTGGGTTTTTCCTTTTTCTTGTAATGTTTGGTTTTGTTTTCTTCATATTCAGGGTCCTCCTTGGGATAGGGACACTTGGCTGAAAAATGGCCAAACTTGTCACAGTTAAAACATTTGAAAGGCAGTTTGCCTTTGTACTTCCCTGATCCTTTCTAAAGTTTTTTAATGAAATTTGCTTCTTCCACATCAGATTCTTCATCATAGCTGGATTGAAGTTTTTGTTTATGATTCTTTGTTTTCTTGAGTAGCTTGAAGGCTACCTCTCCTTGTGAGATATTATCATGACCTAATATTAACTCATAGGCTGTGAGGATTCCATACAATTCATCCATGGTGAGTTTATCTATATTTTCTCGATCTTCAAGGGCTGACACTTTAGGATTGTATAGAATAGGTAGTGTTCTTAGAATTTTTTCAACTAGATCATTGTCTGATACTTCTACTCCTAATACTTTGATTGAATTAATAATATTATCAACTCTTTCGAAGTACTCAAAGATATTTTCCTCATCTTTCATTTTAAGGCCTTCATATTGTACTTTGAGAGTCTGGAGTTTGGCCCTCTTAACCTTGGTATCTCCTGCATATATAGTTTCCAATTTATCCCAGAGATGTTTTGCATTATTACAGTTTAGTACCTTAGTAAGGATTTTCTTACTCAGTCTAGCTTGTAGTGTGTTTAAGGATTTTTCATGTTCCAAATTTTTTTTCCTGTCTTCTGCTTCTATGGGCATGGCTTTTGGAACATAATATCCCTTTTCAAATAATTTCCATACTTCCAGTCTAATGGACATTAGATAGATTTTCATTCTAATACTCTAGAAGACATAGTCTTCACCATTAAATAGGGGGATTTTTGATGACATATTCAACTGCTGATTCATTCTGATGTATATTCCTCTTCAAGTGATTTAAACCTTTTGTGAAGAGACCCGCTCTGATACCAATTGAAGGATCAGATCCTGTCACTGAGAGGGGGGGGGGGTGAATCAGTGACACAATAATTTTATCACTTTCTTTTATTTATGCAAACATAATTTTGACACAATATTTTATCGTGGAACCCAATTGGGAAAAACCACAAACGCTTTTCTATTAACTGCAAATTTTTTTTTACATGTTACATAGAAGGAAGGTATTCTTCCTTTTCTATCAGCACCAACTGATCAGGATGCACTGACACCCTTGTTCACCAGCACCAACTAGTAGGAGGCTATGACCCCCATTTTAGTCAGCTACAACTGACAAGGAAGCACCAACACCCTCTACAGGCACCAACCTACCCTTGCACCACCCAACCAACCTTATTTTCTGAATCTGAAAAAAAATTACGTATCAAGTCTTTACTGCATCTTTATATTCTCCTGTGATTTAATATATCTTCTGATTCGAACTACAGAGGCACTTTATTCTCACCACTCTTTATCGTTTATATATTCTCCAAAACGACGTGAGTGTTATACACCATGTCCCTTTATTTGTACCATCACACCTCTTTGTTTAACTTAACCATAATCATTGTTTTAAAATTTTTATCATGAATGCTTTTTCATAAATTGATCACAGTTATGGATCAATTTCATCCTTTTAACTCAATCCTAAATCTATGCATTTATTTGGAGAAACCGATTTCTACAGAGGTGCTTCCTTCAAACCATTACATGTGACCAAGTGATACAAAACCATAGGCTTTGTAGAATTCTTGGAGAAACCCCAATAGATCTAGAATTCTAGTTAAATTGAACACATGCAATTTGCTGATATTCAAGAGATGAGAGAAAGTTTTTTCTCCATAAATCAGAGAATTATATTAATAAAAAATGAATATACATGAGCAACCATTCTCAAAAAAGAATAGAGGAGGTGAATATATAGAATTTCCAACAT
>JASDQU010102318.1:277344-302914 GCA_032191745.1 Picea mariana | reverse complement strand
ATCAGGCTCCACAACCAACACCTTATACCTTTCCTTCATTTGGAAACTTTGGTCCTCCATATGTTGCCACACTGAGTTTTCCAGGACTCACTATTGGATTACCAGTTTGGTTGTTCCCCACTCCGGTGATCCCGAATCCTCCCAATGTTTCAGTTGCACCTAATACTTTGGATGTCAATACACCACCCACACATCAACCTCATGTCGAATTTTCGCCTTGTTCATCCATCAATTCTCCTTCCATTTATCCTTCTTCGCCTAGTCAAATCTCTAAAGCAAGTAACCAGGTTGATCAGAAGAAGAAGAAACGAAAAGAGAAGAAGAAGAAGAACCCGAGAAGGACAAATACCGCAACAACATCAGATGTTGGCTCTAAGAAACCAATTACTGTTAATAGTACTGGGAGTGTTGATGAGGTCAACAAGATTAAAATGAAGAATCCAAAACCCAAATTCCCTTGCAGCCTTTGCAAGGGTAACCACTTTCTGAGGGATTACCTCAGTCTTACCCAGGTCTTAGAAATGTGGTCCTCCACGTCATCGACCTCTGTCGGTCATGTCGATGATACCCTGTCAACTAGCGATGTTCAGGTTGGTAAGAAGAGGAAAACTGTCAAGTTCCCTTGCATGTTATGTAAAGGTAATCATTACTCTCACCTTTGTCCTCGCATGGACGAGGCTTCTTCTCTTTTGGAAAAACTTCAACTTCCAAAAGGTTATCGTAAGCTTTCCTCCGACCCATCATTGGTTGATGGACTGTTCAATCCGGTTCCATCCCCGGTCAGTCTGGTTGATCAGGTGGTCAATCTAGTTTCCTCCTGGATTGAACCACGAACCCAAGTAGTTGATCCAGTTACATCATCGATCAGCCCCACTCTTTATCAAAAGAGTGACACCAAAGCGGTCGATCCATTTCCACCCGTCGACCCCATTCTTCCCTTGGAGAATGAAACTCAAGTGGTCAATCTAGTTTCTCCATCGGTCGATCCCATTCCTCCATTGAGGAATGTCAAAGTGACTGATCCAGTCCCTTCCTCGGTCATTCCCACTGTTTCTCTGAAGAGTGCTAGAGTGGTCTATCCAAGTCCACCATTGGTTGATTTGATCCAATTATCGGTCGATCCTACTCCCCTTTTAGAGAGTAAACCCGATACTTCCCATGTTTTTCTTATTATTACAGACTCTACCATGTCGGGGGGCATTCCTCCTTCTCCTGCGAAATCCCCTCCGAGTAATGAGGCCATCCTTTTTATTGGGGTGTTCTAACTAGACCTTGTCTTCCCTCCCACATTCCTTTCTAGATTATAGTACAGGTTCCATGTCAGGATGTTCCTCAAATGCTGATAGATGAAGGTGTGTCAGTTAGTATTTTTTCTTTTGTTGCTTGGTACGCTTTGGGTTGTCCACATATTGCACCGGTTACACAGAATCTATTAGCTTTTAACAAAATAACTAGTCAACCTTTAGGGATCCTTCCTCAATTTCCTGTAACTTTGGGAGGGAAAACTGTATTTATCGATGTCATGGTAGTCTGAGACCCCTTGGATTTTTCTTTACTCCTTGGGTGGGATTATGTCTATGCTGTGAAAGCTCTTTTATCCACCCTTTTTCGGGTGATATCTTTCCCTCATGATGGAAGAATTGTGACTATTGATCAACTTTCATTCGTCAGCCCTGACTGGGTTACGCCCCTAAGTGGTTCTCATATGCAGATAGTATCACCACCGCCGCATGTCAATTATGTGGCATTGTCGCCCATGACCTCAAATTTCGATGATTTGGATCCAGTAATTGACATGGTGATCTCTTCGGTAGGGTTATTGGAGCCCAATCTCCGTCCTCCTATCGCGACCCTCGACGTGTGTCCCTTCTCGAGTGATTATCATCCATCCAGTGAAGATATCCTTGAGGCCATGACCACTTTTTATCCATTGACATGGTACCCTCCTCTTGGAATCCATGATCCAGACGAAACCATGAACATAGTTTCTCTTCTCTGGGGCAAGCTCATTAAAAAATGAAATAGAGGCCCTGAGCATAGTTCTTTTCCTAAGTCAAGCTCGTTAAAAAATGAAACAATCACCTCTCTTGAACCTTCTTTTCATCCACCCTTATCCTTCGGTGAATGAATCGAAGCTTGGAGGGCATGTCTCCAGCCTTTGGTGATCTTTCTGGAGTTAAGCCACTAGCTTTCAAGCTGTGGGCATACCGAGCTTAGTCTTTGTTCTTTCTCGTGCTTGTAAATACATGAGAATGCATCCAGGTAGAATTTTATCTCTTTTTCAAACCTATATGGATACATGAAAAAGGAACCCCCTGGAGTCTCCTTTAAACTCTTTCTAGACTCTCTAAACATGAAAAGATTCCCGAGTGATCTTGCTTCCATTCCCACTCGTTAAAAGGTTTGAAAGGGCGTCTTTAGAGTGATAATTTATCTCTTTTTCGGCCTCACGAGACTAACATTACGAAAAAGGACAACATTGGAGTCATCTTTAAGTCCTTTTTAGACTCTCTAAACATGAAAAGATTACCGAGAAACCTTGTTCTCTTCACGCTCGTTAAAGTATTTGAAGAAAGCGTCTGTTGAGTGATAATTTATCTCTTTTTCGGTCTCGTCAGACTACTTTATGAAAAAGGAACTGAGAGAGTTCTATTTTAATTGTTTTTCCGGACTCTATAATCATGAAAAACCTTCTAGTTTTCTATCTTTGGACTCGCTAAAACAAACATCGACAGGCCCGTACGGGACCGAACCCTTACTTCTTCCAGTTCGTTAAACAAAGGAAGAGGAACTTACCGAAGGTGAGTTATATAGAGCATGTGTTACCCTCCTTGAGCTCGTTAAATTAAAAAGAGGTACTCGTCTATCCGAATGGGGGAAAATTTGAAAGAAGCAAGACAAGCAGTCTCTTGAGAACATTACCAAGTAATTCTTAGAGTCGCCCTTCAACACGACACTTTGTCATTTGTACACATTATAATCTGCTGAACCTCTACACTAAGCCAATCCTTTGAGTTTCTTTCACTCCATTGGGTCACCTGACGTAAGTCACAACATCCACTGCATCATCAAGTTTTGGTCCATGTCATGTTTCTACTGTCATGCCTCAGTGTTCAAGGGAAGTATCCGCCTCGAGATCCAGCCATCACAAATATCTTGTCTCGATACCCGCGTCAATCCATGTTCATTTGATCTACCAATTACATCTCTGTGTTCGTTTCATGTCGTTGATGGGTTATACATCAAGGCCCTCCTTCGACGAGCCTATTCCTATCGACCTCAACACATTATCCAGGAATTCGGCTTAGAAACCAATTAGTACTTTGGGACCTACATGCCTCAATGGCAGGCCTCCTCACATTCGACAGTGGGTTTACATCATTGACCTCTGATTGGATGATTCCATGGATGTTCGACTCCATCTCATCCATTCACATTCGTCGAAATGTACTAGGGTACCTTGGGAATCATTGACATTAATGGTGATCTCCTCGTGCTTGTTAACGGTTTACACCATTGACTGGTAATCAAGTGGTTTCTGCCATGTTCGACATCAGGACATCTATTCACATGGTTAGATTCATACCACATTGGGATTGGTAAGAAGACCCTGGGTTGAGTGATCAATTTGATATGTATTTTTCCCAGGTTGCGACGAAGTTTCTTTTGAACAATGACACATATACTATTACATAGATCCACTTTGTATTGGTTGTGGCTATGTCTTGTCATCTAGTAGATCCACTGTGAATTCTTTGTGTCTACGATCAGTTTAGGTCATTGGAGTATAGATCCACAATGTATTTTCAGTGGCTATACCTTTTTATCAATGCAATTATGGATCCGTAGTGTATTTTATGGCGGCCATATTTTTCAAGTCTTGATCACCCAAGCATAGGTATGCCTGCCTTGGGTTTGAAACATGTCATAATATTTGTTGGATGTTTGTGTGCAACTTCTGTCAGGTTCTCTACATCTATACCCTTGCTTGAAAGTCTACAAAGCATTTCAGTTATCAGTTCTCATATTCTAACTTCATACTTTGGGGGGCAATCTATTACACATCGAAATTACTCACTTTTATAGTGTCGCAAGTGTCATCATTACAAAGGTCGCAAGTGTCACACTTTGCTCACAAGTGTCGCAAGTGTCAAAGAAAACATGCTGCCATGATGCCTATGTCGTGCCTATAACAACATGAGAAGGACACTTGAAACACCTCAAACATCTGATTTGGAAGAGGAGAAATGAGTTAGTAGGCTCATCAACCTTTTTCCATCTAAAAACACTAAAAAAAATAGGCTTTTGAAGGAGACCGCTCCCCTATACCTCTTCTGGGAGTGCTGGTGCTCCCCCTTACACTATTTGGGAGCATTATAAAGATCCTTTGGCCTTTTTGAGGGAGTTCTGGTGTCTTTAGGAGCACTAGCGCGCCCCTTAATCCTACTAGGGAGTGCTATAACACTCTGATGGCCCTTTTGAGGGAGCGCTACCTATTTTGGGCAGCAGTTGAGTTGTTGAGATGAATGGGGGAAGCATCCTTTCATTCTTGGAAGGCAGTTGGATTCAAATCCCTAGTCCAACCATGGTCTTAGGGTAGATCCTCAAATGAAGGAGGCAAATCCTCAACTTCCCCAAGGATATCTCAAGTGCTTAAAGCCTCTCCAAGGCTATATAAGCAAGATTTCTAATGGTGAAAGAAAGGACTAGAAAGGAAGAATCACACCAAACTTATGATCTCATAAGTGGTGCTGGAACAGAGATATTTTGGAAGCAAGAGACCTATGATCTCATAGGGAGAAAACGGTGAAGCTATCATCAGTTGGATCGTGGATCTTTTGAGCAAGGGGTAGACAAGGAGGACTTGACGAAACTACTGCAATCCATCTACAGTTGTAAGCATTGTGTTGTCCCCATTAATATAATTTGCTTGGCCTGTTTCTTTCTAATTCGTGTTCAATCTCACATGAATTTGTCTCTTTAGCAGATATACCTATTTCCATGGATGATTTTAGGGGCTAAATTTTGCTCATGAGCTAATTTTCCATGGTTTTTCCAAAAACAAGATTTGATATTTCAAAATTGATTCGTCCAAATTCTATAGGATAAAATTATTTTTCCTTAAAAATTGCCAAAATTTTATAAAGCCTATGTAAAATCCTTAGAAATTTGAATATTTTTACAAAAATATCGCCAAACATTTATAGTTGGTGTATGAAGGATTTGTAAGATTCGCCAAGGTTTCTACATTTTAAAATAAATTTCCATCCTTAAAATCATCCCTGCCTATTTCAGACTAATCTTGATAGAGTAGGAAGTGGTCGTACTTTGTTTGTCTACAGGATCCATCGAGGAGCGAAAGATTGGAGATCAACTCAGAGCGTGTAGGGACAAACACCGGTAAAAGGTACTTGTTTTCTCCTTCCTTCTCACACACTAGTCCACCTAGATCTAAAAGGAAGTTAGCGACCATGATAAGCACTTTCTGTCTTAGAGTTAAGAGTCTAGCTCTTTTAGGAGATCTACCTGTCCGGAGGGAGATTTTCCTTCAACAGAAATTAGCGACTCCACTGGGGATCGAATCAAACTTTTAGTTTTTGAACTTCCTCATAGACCTTGTATATTAACCTTTGTTGTTTTCATACCTTTTTCACCTCATATGTTAGATTTCGTTTGCTGATTGACTCTTTACCCCATCACACTCAGCTTGTTTGTCAAAATTTGACTGAAATTTAAGGTTTTTTGGACATTTCTGTGAGTTTTTGGGAGCCAGTGCTCCCCTGCCTTGTTAGCAGGGTGCCAGTGCTCACTTAGAGTGTTGGACAGAGGTTTATAATTCCCTAGTTTCCCTTACACTAGAGAACCAACCCCTGTTTTCACAAAATCCCTTCAAAAAATTGCATTTTTGAAGGTTAAAAACCCTGTTTCTTACTTGCTGAGCTGCTTTGTGATTCAATGATTCTTCCTTTGACCTTTGACATGCTTCCTCCTGAGAAGTAAAGAATTTTTTGTTCATATGTTATTCCCTTCTTTATTTTTGAGTTTTTTCTGTGGAGAGCTTGAAATGAATCCCCTGCTTTCTTCTCTCCTATCCGACTGAGCGGGAACTCTAGTGAAGGACATTTGAAGTTTGTAACTCTTCTCGTTTGGTTCTTTGAGGTCATATGATCCAATCTCTTTCTCCTTCATTTTGCGTTTTTGGTTTTATTTCTCTTGTTTGATTGCAAAAGGGTGTGTTGTTTGTGCGAAATCTGTGTTTTCTTTTCTGAATCTCCTTGATTTGAAAGGGTAGTTGGAAGGATAAATTTTGGATTGAATTGATTATCATTCACATACAAACGAAAAAAGTATATCTTAATGATTAGTTCTTATATTAGTTTTCATTTCTGAATTGTTGTAGCATCATATTTGATTTGATTGAGAACAAAGTTGATTGAGGGAATTCCTTATCAAGTGTTTGATAGTGAAAACGACTCTTCCTCTTTCCCTTAAATAGGTATTCATTGAAGAGAAACGATTGCTTATCATATTTCATGCATATTTTTGGGAATTGAGCCATCATTCCATCAGTTTCACTTTCGTACACCCTCTGAGTAAACAACAACCATTAAAATCAACGCTTAACCAAAATTTATCAGAATTTTTACATCTTTGTTAGCAAACCTACATTAGTTTAAGGTGTAGGGATTTGGAAGAAAGGATAACTTTCCAAAGCTATCAAACAAACTTAGTATCTTTTGGTAGGGAGAGTCAACTCCAATTGTCATATTGGCTTGCTGGGATCCCCCTCTCACACAGTGGTTATGCACGAGGTCGCATTCGGGTGAGTTACACACACACAGAGATGATTCTAGTTTATTAATGCTGATCAGCTAGAGTTTAGTCGATATATTATTTATTTAAGTTGTTTATATATGAGTGAATAGTGATTGCATTATTTAGACGTTAATTATATTTGTCTATTTTTTGTTATATCATCACAATCATGTTCATTCATTATTTACTAGTTTGATATTCAGATCATTAGAATAAGTTTTGTTTTACTTAATCTGGTTAAGGAACATTATGTCAAACAATCACTTTCACAAGACTTTGTTCAAACCTTGTAAGTTGTATATAATCATTATATATTAACATTCTTAGTTGAACATTTGTAATTAATGTGCAGATTGTTAGAATTGTATCTTTACTTAGTTTATTTCCTTTAGTTTTTTTTAGGATCCCAATTGGCTAACATATCCATAAAACCCATCAGGTTAGATCATACCAAATGACTTGGATTAAATAGAAAACCTTGGTTTAGGTATACCCTTCCCATTGACGGTGTGTTATAAATGCTTGTCAACAAATGGCGCTAGAAGGAGTGTTGAGTCAATTTAATGATTAAATGTTTTACCCCTCAGCCTGTCATAATTCTAGATTTATAAATTTTTCTTCTGTGTCATCTTGAAATGCACTAGAAGGAAGACTAGATTGATAAGTTGGGATTGCAAGAGTCTTTGTTTTGAATGTATTTAATTCCCCATGGCTCCCCAAATCATTGTGTTGGAACATGCTTTCCACTTCTCATTACCCGATATTCCCAAGGAGACAGTCTCTCACTTGTCCAAACTCACCTTTGATGGTGGGGGTGATGTGTCTGCAAAAGACCATCTTAAAAAGCTTTGGTGTAAATGCATCAAGCATGATATTTCTAATTTAAAGGTTTTATACAGATTGTTTGCTCTTACTTTCATGGGTCAAATTAAACATTGGTTTGAGTATTTTATAGCATATCACATTATTGATTTGTTTCAATTTGTAGAGGAATTTTTATATTCTTTTGAAATCTATGATTACAATCAAGTATGTGAAGAATTTTAGGCTCTAGTAATCAATGATGATTCATCTCCAGAAGGATTTTCAACAAGAATCCATGATGTTCTCTATAAATTTAACCTTGATGACATGTAATGTTTACTAAATATCCTTTGTGATGCTTGCGCCCCTTTCATCCAACCATTTTCAATCACAAATGATGAATCAATTACTAATCATATCACTTAATTGCGAGAAGAACTTTGTTTGCAGGATGGGAGGAATCCATCCGAAAATTTTGAACAACCAAGGGAGGTAGAATCTATTGAAAAGGTTCCTAGTAACAATCAAATTCATTTTTCCTCTGAATCATTGTATATTCTGTCCTCGACCATTGTGGAAGAAGATTTGATATTGGGTCAAGGTGAATGTCCATATTCTTCTAACTCTTGCCCTAATCAATACTTAAATTCAGTTATTGGAGAACACTTAGGTGATGAAAATGATCTTAAACATTCTAACATTCCTTTGAAACTGATTAGAAATGTAAATATGCAATTTGAAAAAGAAGCCTCAAATCTTCATCCACAAATCATACCTTATCCACAGGAGAGATTAGATGTTTGTCATGAAAGTTTCAAATTGTTTATCATACATGAGGGAAATTTGGATGATCATATTATGTTGAAGGATTTATCACCAAAACAGAGTGAAAGTTTGAAGGAAAGTGAAGCGGAATGTATTGAGAATACCATTGTTAAATATCATAGCTCAAGAGATTCTTTTCATGTGATGATTTTTTATTCCTTTTACTCTTTATATCCTGATTTCTTCTTAGATTCTGGTGGACATGATACTTTTCCCACGATATCTTACTCTTTTCCATCACAATCAAATCTTTTTGATATGCCAAGATTTGGTGAAATTAATTCCAAACATAACATTTATGAAGTCGGATTTGATGATCTTTCACTTTCATCACTCGCATGGAAAAAAAACATTTTGCAAGATGATTTTACACGATTTATTTTTGAAAAAAACAATGCACCCATTCGCATGGAGATCAAATATTCTACATTTCATATTCATTGTTTGATTAGTTCAAATTTTAATGCTTATGATTCACATTTTGAAATGATCAATCTCATCAAAGGAAGTGTTCAAACCAATAATCTAATTGTCATTATTCTTTTTATGATGTGTTCCCGATTGATATATCCATTTATGAAGGATTAGATCTTGTCACTGATAGGGGGGCGGGGGGTTGTTGAATCAGTGACACAATAATTATATCAATTTTTCTTTTGTTACTGCAAATAAAATTTTAACATAATATCTTATCATGGAACCCAATTGGGAAAACCACCAACGCTTTTCTATTAACTGCAAAATTTGTTTAACATGTTACATAGAAGGAATATATCCTTCCTTTTCGATCAACACCAATAGATCATGATGCACCCACACCCTTTGTTCACCAGCAACAACTGGTAGGAGGCTTTGAACCCCTGTTTAGTCAGCTACAACTGACAAGGAAGCACCAACTCCCTCAGCAGGCACCAACCTGCCCTTGCACCACCCAACCACCCTTATTTTCGGAATATGGAAAAAAAATTGTTTCAAGTATTTAATGCCTCTCTCTTTGCTTCTGTTATTTATATATCTTCTGATTCAGACTACAAAGACACTTTCTTCTCACCAATCTTTCTCATTTATATATTCTTCAAAACGACGTGAGTTTTATACATTGTGTCCCTTTGTTTGGACCATCACACCTCTTCATTTAACTTAAGAATAATCACTATTTTATCATTTTCACTGTGAATGATTTTCATAGATTGATCACAGTTATAGATCAATTTCATCCTTTTAACTCGATCCCAAATCTCTGCAATTATTGGCAGAAATTGAGTTCTGCAGAGGCACTTCCGTCAAACCATTACATGTGACTGAGTGATACAAAACCACAGGCTTATCAACTTAGTGACGTATTATATTCTTCCTTTTCAATCTCTTATTCCATATGACCAATGGAGATGACTAGACACTAGGCCAAACAAGTTCTTGAGTGCTCATCAAATAAACAGTCATGATTTAATCCCCTGATGGGATGAAAGATAGTCGGGACTTCGGGATTTCAACTTTTCAAATTTTCGAATTAGATCAGATGGTTTATTTTGAGGAACAAGATCAATGGTCAGATTTGATCCTTACACTCATCCTCTTATTTCTTAATCTAACGGATAGGACTTAATAAAGCGGCACTTTGACTATTTTACTTACGCTACCCTTCCATTTTATTTTGATCAACGGTTGAGAATGTACCTCAAGTGATCTTCAGATCGGATGACTCATTTCCACTTTGGGACCCTGGAATTCAGGACTCCAAGACTTAGGCCTTTGTTCTTGGTGAAAACTCCCGCAGTGACGTAAAATTGCTGATGTCACTTGATGACATGGTACGAGCTGAGTGGTAGCCACATGTCACTCAGATTCATGATTTACATGTACCTGATATGCCGATTTCATATTGACACTTGTCAGTATTTGATTGTGCCACGTGTCTTTGTTGACATGGAATCCTGACGTAGACCTCTAGATGTCACATATTTTCATCTTCTTGATATAACGGTCATAATAGTATCTGAAGGGTATCTCAGATCAACGACTGAGAGTGACTTCGAAAATTCGGCTTTCGGGACTTCGGGTATTCCGATATCTCGACTTCACTATTCTTATAAAGTGAGATTTCCGAAATGTAACCTCCTCATATAATTAGACCTGCAGTGAATGATGTTGGCTTGATCAAGATCTTAGATTGACAGCTCGATTTCTCTATGATGCTTCTTTTCCTTGGTTTAAATCCAATGACCCTCCATCATTTCTTATCTTATCCTTCCACTTAATTTTATCCAGCAACTGCGTGACCATCAACGGTCGATGTGGATTGTGGAACCACAACTTGTGAGTGGTTTAATTCATCACCAAAGCTCCGCAATTTATCCCTAGCATTGATCTGGTGCTTGTGTAACTGAAGGGCACTACTTAATATGACTTAATTTGATCGTTTGTTGGATCAACCATAGTCATCGATATTTGAGTTTATGATATCTAATGATCTATACCAATTGTGGGATTGGAACTAGCGAGTCATTTAATTCTCCTTTCACTCTTTGCAATTCATCCCTGTCGTTGATCTAGTGCATGTGTATCAATGGTCTTGATTTGATCTGATCATTGACTATTCCTCCAATGATCCTTCTGAGTTTCACCGTGCCATATCTTATGATCTTTTATATTCATTCGCTAACCCTCCTGAGATTTTATCTCTTCATATTGTCCAACCATTTGACATCAATCATTATATGCTAACTGTTATACTGTTGATATCAATGACAATTCATCATACCAACTTATTGTCACATCAACGACATCGACTGTTGACATCAATTACACTATGTCCAAAAATATCCCCCTTTGTCATGGATGGAAACATACCAACTTCATTCACAATCTCCCCGTGTAATGATGCTTCTCTCCTCTAAAGTTATTCTCCCCCTTTGACATCGATGCCAAATGGTTGCTTCCCTTATGGTAAAGCTCTGTTTTGAATAGAATCTGAACTCGGGTAATGCCTCCTGCAATCATACTTTTCTTGTCATACTGAATGAATCCTTCTTACTTTGATTGTCAACTCCCCCTGATTTGGTGCCAATTGATGCATTTTTTTTATTTTTATTTTTAATTTCATTTGAGAGATTTAGGTTGGAAGAAGGATTACTCCCAATTTTTTCCTGAGATATTCAAATACATCTCTGCTTAAGGGTTTTGTGAAAATATCTTCCACCTAATCTTGTGTTGGAACATATTCCAATTTAATGTTCTTATTTTCATCCCAATCTCTTAGAAAGTGGTATTTTATGGGAACGTGTTTTGATTTTGAGTGTTGAACAAGGTTCTTGGAGAGACTTATCGTGTTTGTATTATCACAATGGATAGTAGTAGGTTCTTCAAATACTATTTTGATGTCTTCTAAGGTTTGTTTCATCCACTCCACTTGTGTGCAACATTTTGCTGCTGCAATATACTCAGCTTCAGTGATAGATAGAGAAATTGAGAACTATTTATTTCTTATCCAAGCTACTAATGATTCTCCCAAAAAGAATGCTCCTCCACTTGTACTTTTTCTGTCACCTACACTACCTGCTCAATATGCATCTGAATAAGATTTTATAGTGAATTAATCCTTGATAGGGTACCACAAACCAAGATCTATGGTTCCTTTCAAATACCTAAAGATTCTTTTTACAACTTGAACATGGCTCTCCTTTGGTCCTGCTTGGAATCTAGTCACCATCCTAACTGCTTGCTTGACATTAGGTCTGGAAGCTGTTACATAGAGTAAAGTCTCAATCATTGATCTGTAGTATTTTGGATCTACAACTTTGGACTCATCATCCTTGCTTAGCTTGCATTCAACTGTCATAGGTTTACTAACAGGTTTGCAATCCTCTAACTGGAATCTCTTAAGCATATATTTAACATACTTAGACTGATGTATAAAGACTTCTCTTCTGGACTGTATTATTTCTAGTCCAAGAAAGAAATTTAGTTCACCAAGAAAAGACATTTCAAATTCTTGATGTATCCTCCTAGAAAAGTCCTTCCTCATTTTTTCATCATCACTGCCAAATATGATATCATCAACATATACTTCCACAATAGTCATGTTATTACCAACAATTTTACAATAGAGATTGTTGTATGTTGATCCTCTTTTGAGGCCTTGTTTTTGTAAATAAGACTCTAGCCTTGCATACCATGCTCTGGGTGCTTGTTTTATCCCATAGAGTTCTTTATTTAATTTACAGACATAGTATCCTTTGTTAGTTAATTTGAATGCTTCTAGTTTCTCAATATAAATTTCCTCTTCTAAGTTTCCATTGATAAATGCCGACTTGACATCCATTTGGTACACTTTAAATTTTTTGTAGCTGGAGAAAGCTAAGAGCATCCTAATTGCCTATAATCTAGCCACAGGTGCAAATGTTTCTTCATAATATACTCCTTCAACCTAATCATAACCTTTATATACTAATCTTTCTTTGTTCCTGATTACTTTCCCATTCTAATTCATTTTATTTTTATACACCCATTTAGTTCCAATGACATTTTTATTTTTTGGTCTTGGAACTAGTTCCCAAGTTTGAGTTTTTTCAATTTGGTTCAATTCTTCATTTGTAGCATTGACCCAATTCTCATCTTTACATGCCTCTTTGATTGAGATGGGCTCAATTTTTGACAAAAGTGTTATTTCTATTTGATACAACAATTGTCTTATTGTGTGTATTCCATCACTCGTATTTCCAATAATCAATTCTTCACGATGATTCTTTTGAGTTATTCTTGAGGGTGTTTTTGTGTCTATTCTTGGAGATTCTTATCTATCTCTTCTTCTCGAATATATTCTTCATCTTCACTAGTATCTAGATCATCCATATCCATTTCTTATTTATTCTTTGTTACTTCTTATGCTTGTGTACCAACTGACTCATCATCATCTTCATCTTCACTGTCAAGTATAGTTTCCTGATTTTTGATCCTTATCATTTTTAGATCATCCACCTTGACATTTGAACTCTCAACAATCTTGTGTAATCTAATACTGTAGCATTGTATTCTTTCTTGTTATAATCATATCCAAGAAAAATACCTTCATCATATTTGGCATCAAATTTTCTGAGATTCTCATCAAGCCTTTTGATGTAGCACTTACTTCCAAAGACCTTGAAGTATTTCACCGATGGATCTCTTCCAAACCATAGTTCATAAGAAGTCTTATTACTATTTATCCTAAGCTAACCTATATTTAATATGTATACTGTTGTTCTTACATATTCCCTGCAATATCCATCAGACAATTTTCCATCATTGAGCATAGTCATTGCAACCTCCTGAACTTTTCTATTCCTTCTCTCTGCAATCCCATTTTTCTGAGGTGTTATGGCATCATATAATTGTCTATTTATTCCATGGGTTTCACAAAATAGATCAAAATCTTTTCAAATTAACTCACCACCATTGTCTGATATATGACATTTTATTTTTATCTCCTATTCATTTTCAACAAGGGTTTTATAGGCTTTGAATTTGTTAAGTTCTTATGATTTTTATTTGAGAAAACATATCCATCCCATTCTAGTAAAATCATCAATGAACATCATAAAGTAGGACTCTCCTTGAAAACTCTTGGTCCTTGTAGGTCCATAGAGGTCAGTGTGAACTAGCTCTAAAGGTTTTGAGGTTGAGTATTCTTTTTATTTGAACCTTATTCTAGTTTGCTTCCCTAGTTGACATTGTCTACACATAGTATTTGAGGGCTTTATGACTTTTGGCAAGTTTCTTACTGCACCAAGATTGTTGACTTTCACTAGATTGTCAAAGTCAATATGCCACAACCTTATATTCCATAGCCAAATTTCATCTACTATATTTATATGACATTCCTCATTCAATTTTGCATCTAGTATATATACATTTTCAGGGGTTCTAGAAGCAGTACCAACCAGTTTTCTCATGCCTTCTCTCCTATTCTCACATTTCTGGGAATCGAAGATTGAAAAGTTCCCCTAATCATAGGTTTGGCTGACACTTAATAGGCTAGGTTTTAATTTTTCAACAAGCAGCACATTCTTATCTTTGTCTATTCCCAAACCTATAGTGCCTTTTACAAGTATGTTACCTGAAGMATTGTCACTAAATGTAACTTTACCTTTTMATTTCTTTAAGTTCAAAAACTTGTCCTTGTTTCTTGTCATATGTTTTGAGCACCCATTGTCAACATACCAAAGATCTTCTTTATCTTGGGATTTTAAGGCAATAAGACATTCCTTCTTTGGTGTTTTTTCTTTMCCAAGATTATTTTGATCTCTAATGAATCTTGGTTGTTCTGAGGCTTCCATTAATCTACAATCATTGGCCTTATGTCCATAGTTATAGCATATGCAACATTATAGGTCCAATTCTTATAGAGGTGCAAGGGAGTTATATTTTCTTCTTCTAACTTGATTCATTTCTTGTTTATCTTTACGGTTATAGTTCTTAACCCTCAAATACTTCCTTCTATATTCTCTATAATTCATAGCTTTGTGTCTGAAATTAGAGAATGCAAAGAAATAACCAAAGAATATGCCAGGATACCTGTTTTAATAGAACTTCTTTGGTATTGTCTTATCTTCCTTCTTGATGGGTGGAAGTGGTCCTCTGGAGTTCTGATAATTTCTTGTCTTCTCTTCATTTGTCTCCTTGAATGTACTGAGGGGAGTATCTGCATAAGATTTTGAATTAACTTGGATTTCTTCTTGAGAATAGCCTATTCCATTTTTATTACTTGAATCCTTTTGTGTGGTAATAATCTTATCTAATATTTTAGAGATATTTTCATATTTTGTTTGAATGAGTTTTGCATCAAGTTCTTCACTCAGGTGAACTATTTCTACCTCCATTCTTTCACAGATTTTTTTTTTCTTTAAGTGATTTGTCCAGACTTTCTTCGATCCTATTTTCTTCTAGGATTTGGTTTTTCAGTTTTCTCATGAGTTTCTCCATCTCGTTTTCCTTTTGTTCATGTTTTTCCTTTTGTTCAACTACAAAAATTTTCAGTTGTCTATATCTGGTTTTGTATTTTCTTAATTCATTTAAGGCACTGAGAAGTTCTTCTTCCATATTAACTTCTTCTTCATCTTCTGACTCTTTATAATGTTTAATTTTTTCTATCTCATTAGACTCTTCAATAACTAGAAAAAGGACTTCATCATCATCAGATTCATTAATGTCACTGGACTCTGATGAACTGCTGTTTTCTTCTTTTGAGTAGAAATTAATTTTCCCTTTGTAAAATTTTTTCTTGTAGTTGGGTTTTTGCTTCTTCTTGTATTGTTTACTTTAGTTTTCTTCATATTCAGGGTCCTCCTTGGGATAGGGACACTTGGCTGCAAAATGGCCAACCTTGCCATAATTAAAACATTTGAAAGGCAACTTGCCTTTGTACTTCCCTGCTCCTTTCTGAATTTTTCTAATAAAATTGGCTTCTTCCACATAAGATTCTTCATGATGGTTGGATTGAGGTTTTTTCTTCTGATCTTTTTTTTTCTTGAGCATATTAAAGGCTTCCTCTCCTTGTGGGAGGTTCTCCTGAAATAATATTAACTCATAGGCTATGAGGATTCCATAAAATTCATCCATGGTGAGTTTATCTAGATTTCCTTGATATTCAAGAGCGAACACTTTAGGATTGTATAGAATAGGTAGTGTTATTAGTAATTTTTCAACTAGCTCATTGTCTGACACTTATATTCCCAATACTATAATTATATTAACAATATTATCAACTCTTTCTAAGTACTTTGAAATATTTTCTTCATCCTTCATTTTCAGACTTTCGTATTGTACTCCGAGAGTCTGGAGTTTGTCCCTCATTACTTTGGAATATCCTGCATATATGGTTTCCAATTTATCCCAGAGTTGTTTTGCATTATTATAGTTTAGTACCTTAGCAAGGATTTTCTTACTTATTCTAGCTTGTAGTGTGTTTAAAGCCTTTTCATGTTCCCAAAAATATTTCTTGTCTTCTACTTATATGAGAGTGGATTTTGGAACATCATATCCCTTTTCAACTAATTTCCATACTTCTATTCCAATGGACATCATATATATTTTCATTCTAACACTCCAGAAGACATAGTCTTCACCATTAAATAGGGGGATTTTTGATGACATATTCAACTGCTGATCCATTCTAATGTATATTCCTCTTCAAGTGATTTAAACCTTTTGTGAAGAGACCCACTCTGATACCAATTGAAGGATCAGATCCTGTCACTGAGAGGGGTGGGGTGAATCAGTGACACAATATTATATCAATTTTTATTTTGTTAATGAAAACATAATTTTAACACAATATCTTATCGTGGAACCCAATTGGGAGAACCACCAACGGTTTTCTATTAACTGCAAAAATTTTTTTACATGTTACATAGAGGGAAGATATTCTCCCTTTTCAATCATCACCAACTGATCAGGATGCACCCACACCCTTTGTTCCCAATCACCAACTGGTAGGAGGCTTCAACACCCTGTTTAGTCAGCTACAACTAAAAAGGAAGCACTAACTCCCTCTACAGGCACCAACCTTCCCTTGCACCACCCAACCACCTTTATTTTCTGAATCTGGAAAACATTTTGTATCAAGTATTTACTGTATCTCTCTTTGCTTCTGTTATTTATATATCTTCTGATTCAGACAACATAGACACTTTATTCTCACCACTCTTTGTTGTTTATATATTCTTCAAAATGACGCGAGTGTTATACACTGTGTCCTTTTGTTTGGACCATCGCACCTCTTCATTTAACTTAACCATAATCATTGTTTTATCATTTTCACTGTGAATTCTTTCATAAATTGATCACAATTATAGATCGATTTAGTCCTTTTAACTCAATCTTGAATCTTTGCAATTATTTGTAGAAAATGATTTCTACAGAGGCTCTTCCTTCAAACTATTACATGTGACCAAGTGATACAAAACCATGGGATTATCAACTTAGAGACATATTATATTCTACCTTTTTAATCTCTTATTCCATATGACCAATGGMAATGACCAGACATTAGGCCAAACAATTTCTTTAGCACTCATCAAATCAACGGTCGTGATTTAATCCCCTGATGAGATGGAAGACAATCGAGACTTCGAGATTTCAGGATTTCAACTTTTCAATTTTTCGAATCAAATTGGATGGTTTATTTTGCGGAACCAGATAAATGGGCATATTTTATCCTTAAACTAATCCTTTCATTGCTTAATCCAATAGCTAGGACTTAATCAAGAATTGAGATGGATGGCCACCATTTAATTCGACACTTCAGCTATTTTACTTACGCTATCCTTCCACTGTAATTTGATCAACGGTTGAGAATGCACCCAAAGTGATCTTCATATCAGATGACTCATGTCCACTTCGGGGATATGGCATTCAGGACTACGGGACTTAGGCCTTTGCGAGTGGTGAAAACTACCAAAGTAAAAAATATTGAAGTGACATAAACTTGTTGACATCACTTGATGACATGGTATGGTCCGACTGGCAGTCATGTGTCACTCAAATTCATGATTTACATGTACCTGATCTGACGGTTTCATCTTGACACTTGTCACTATGTGAGTGTGCCATGTGTCTTTGCTGGTGCGGACTGCTGCCATAGATATCTAGATGTGACACATATTCATATCCTTGATCTAGTGGTTAGAATAGTATCCAAAGGGTATCTCAAATTGACGATTGAGAGTGACTTCGGAATTTCGGCTTTTGAGACTTCGGATAATTTGATATCTCGACTTCACAATTCTTCTGAAGTGATATTCACGAAGCGTAACCTCCTCACATATTTAGACCCAAAGTGAATGATGTTCATTTTATCAAGATATTAGATCAACGACTCGATCTGTTTGTGATGCTTCTTTGCCTTGGTTTAAATCCAACAGGCATACATCATTGCTTATCCTATCCTTCCACTTAATTTGACCCAATGGCTGAGTGACCATCGATGGTCGATGTGGATTGTGGAACCACAACTTGTGAGTGGTTTAATTCGTCACCAAATATCCGCAATTTATCCCTACCGTTGATTTGTTGCTTGCGTATCTGACGGTCATGACTTGATCTGACTTAATCTGATCGTTTGATGGATCAACCACAATCATTGATATTTAAGTTTATGATATCTGTTGATCTAGACCAATTGCGGGATTGGAACTAGTGAGTCGTTTGATTCTCCTTTTGTTCTCCGCAATTCATCCATGTTGTTGATCTAGCGCATGCATAGAAACAATATTTATTTGATCTCATTGTTGACTATTTGACACAGACCCCCGACCCTCAGGCCAAGATCCGCATAGGATCGATCTTCTTCGAATCCATAGAACTAAAATAGTTCTTTCGGGCCCTCACTGGAACCCCACAAATCCGATCCATAGGTCATTCACGAAAACCCCACTTGTACAACGTGCACCAAGCATGAGTCTTCACCTCCACACAACCACCAAATATGACCTCCAACAAAGCCAAGAGACGTTTTTCACATTTTGCGACTCAGTGATGCAAGAGAGTCGAGTCTTTTGACCCTTCAAACCCCAAAACCTGAAGTCGCTCCCTTAGACGAGGTCGACGACTATGAGCCTCCCTCAATCCAATGGTCCTGGCTGTATCAGGATTTTGGTAACCGGGAGTTTGAAATGCAGCGACCCCAACCACTAGTCACTCCATTCTCCGAACCACAAAATTTCTCCTTTGGCAATATCGGTGGTTGTGGGCCTACCTCAATCCAATGGATTATGTTCTTTCGGTATTTTCTCTAAATGTTGACCACTCCTTTGACTTCAGTCGTACATACCCTCTGAATGATACTTGGGACTCACCTTTTGGCATTTCTCTCTTCGTGATTTCAAGAGTTGTGTTGACCATGCAACTCTACCTCTTGAGTCCTGAAACCCCAAAACCTGATTGGGGTCCAATGGCTATTGTCCCTCAACCTTTCGGGAATTTTCCTTTCACTATTCGAGATTTTGTGAACCAGGAGTTTGAAACTCTCGATTCCAAAATTAGAGCCTCCTCTACTTCCCGAACCCCGAAATGTCAAAATGTCGAAATGGGCTCAACGACGATTTGCCCCTGACCAAATCTCAGTCTATGTGACTGCTTCCTCCGTGACCACAGTCCTACTCCAAAGACAAGTCGCATTTCATGACTTCGGGGTTTTCAGCATAAAGTGCGTCGTCTCCTTGTCATCGAAATTACCGAAATGTCAAACCCTGAAATGTCGAAATGCCGAAAATCCACTCCCAAGGGGGATCAACGAATCTTGTTTCTTCTCATCCAATGGTTGCTACCCATCCTATGCTTTTGAACACTAAAAGATGCTTGGTCTTAACTTCCTCATAGGTCTGTGAGATCTAACAGCCTACGGTATTTTGTACTTCTCCATGAAACGTCTCTACCGCCCATCTCAGCTCCTCTCCTGCTCGACCTCCCAGAGGTTAAACTCTATGCTCCTTCCTCCGGATCCGATGGCTATCAGTCCTTTGCACTAGATCTGATGGCCCATATATGTTTCTCTTCCTTGTGCACTTTCCTCCGTGTGTCTGGATGTAGACTTCAACGACCCATATCTAGCCTCTCCAGCTGATCTAATGGCAGCTGTGCTCTACCTTGAGCATGCCCTTCTTCCTTTCCCTTGGAATATTTATTTCTCAAAAAGGCCTCGGCCTTTGTCTCTATTGTGAATCCTATAACCTTGGTTGTCGCTTGTATTCTAAGAGGTGTTCCTCCTCTTGAGATTTATTTCTTTGAACCTCAAAGGCTCTGTCGAACTCTGCAACCTCTTGTAGGACCTTTGCATGAAAGGGTGTTATCTCTTCTGAGCTTATCTGTGGCTCTGACCTCAAAGTGTCTCTGTCCCTTTCTCTCCTTGAAGGGATGTAAGTGCCCTCTGGCAATTTTATGCTCAAGCACACTTTGTTGAGCCTGCGGGGTGTTAAGTAACCTTGTGGGTGTCTCCTCCTCTGACACTTCTCTTCTCTCTGAACTCAAACAAGAGTTCCTTCTATGCACACTTGTACCAAATCAATGCCCACCTGGAAGAGTTCTCCAGAATCCTTAGTGACTATGTCTTCTCACCGAACTCGAAATAGAGTTCTCCTCAATGCATCATGTGCATTTGCTCAATGCTCTCCTGGCAGAGCCTTAATAGAATTCTCAACAATTTTGCTTCTCCTCTATGTGCTCTCCTATGCACAGTTTCTCCTTCAAGGTGTTCAAAAAACTTGAGGCTTCATCCTTGAGTCAATGACTTTAGTTAGTGCACCCTCCTGGCACGTCCTTGTCTGAAATTCCATAGAATTCAAAAGTGCACTCCTGCACTAGTTTTTAGAGACCGCAGTACTCTGTCATGCACACTTGCATGAAACCAAAAAGAATCCAAACTTGAAGTCAAATAACTCTCAGATAGGAAAATCTATCTATCCCTGCAAATGCACATCTAACATACATCTACAACATATCATCAACATATAAAGACATTCATTCAAGAACTCACAAACACATGAACAACAACATGCAAGAAAAACTACTATGATTGTATTAATATGAAATGCCACTTTACAATGTGAGCTTGGACTACAACAGAGTTATGGATTCCTCTCTTCTCCCTATTCTTTTTTTATACTCTGCCTTACTGAAAAACAAAAGAAGATCTTTTTACAAAAGGGGGCTCCTCGAGTGATCCAGGGGATCAAATTTTGCTCAAAATTCAAAGTGCTCGGAATCACTTCAAATTGAACGAGAGTGTAGGCCTCGTCATTATGAACCCAACACAACTCCTTTGGGTTCAAACTAACATCCGGAGCGAGAGATATCACGTTCTGTTCAAAATGACAAATAGGCAAAAAAAGGAATGTTGACTGTACAGTCCATAAAGTCCATACGGCTACTGATATGGTAGTCCATACGACATGTGGCAGAGCTGAGTGGAAGACAGTTGGCAAATGTGAATGAATGACATTGCGACATGTGGCAGTATTTGGTTAATTGTACAGTGCCATGTGGCACCCTGTTATTGCTTTCTTGTACAAAATCTTATTGGAGTCCACTGGGTTCGACCCCGTGACCTCCACCCACGTATAACCTTTGCAAAGTTTTCATTGCCAACATACCACACCATATTCCTTGTTATATATATGTTCTCACATAAATTTAAGTTTGAGTTCGTTGTATGTTGTTGTGGGGGTCTGGGGTGGGGCTTAGCCCCAACCCCCGATCACATATTTTGTTGCCATATGACCATTTTTATATCGTGGCACGCGCGGGGGTATGCGTTTTGGTTTGGATTTAAATTCTTTTCAAACGGTTATATAAACTCTTGTCCCTTATTATTTAAATGTGTGGTCACATGGGTCATACGACCATAGCCTTAGCGGTTAGGGGCTAGGAGCGCCCGTAACTGTCCTACAGTTTGTACGGTTTGTGCGGTTGCGTCCAGTGCTAATTTTTAACGCTTAAATATGTGTGTGGTCTAGGTTAAGCCAACAAGGGTGCAATTTGTAGATGCAGAGACAAGAAGTTTGAAGGGGGACTTCTAGGAAGCCTATCTTCTTCAATTTTTGGCCAAACGAGGTGCCGAAAAAGCCCAGCTAGGGGTTTTTGGACGTTCTGAAGCCATTGGAGCTATCTATTTGGCATTTTGAGCATTGTAAAGCACATTTTTTTTATAAATTTGAGAAAATAATACAAAAGATCCATTGGAAGCTGGACCAGGAGATGTAGCGCAAGATAGGGGTTGAACTCCTTTATCATTTGTTGTGTTATGTGTTTTATATTCACTGTTTATGTTGTTGTTTATATGCATCTTGAATGAGTAAATTCTATTAAAATTGTGTTGCAAAGTTGATCCATTTTCATTTTAACACATAAAATTTAACTTGCAAATATTTTCAAGAATACAAGTCTTCTTCATTTTTAGATCAAGTTGGTATCAGAGCATAGGTTTTTGAAGACTTGATTATTTGCAAGTGTTTTGTTTTCTGATGCTCACAAGGTTGAAACTCACAAGAGGAGAAGGTCAACTTGTAGAGCCAAGTTCTCATCCTTCAAGGAGGAAGCTTATATCATCACCGCAAGTTTCAAGGAGGCATTCAACAAGTATGGCTCATGAAGAGAGTCATGAACATATTCCTACATAAGATGAAGATCTCAGAAAGGTTTTCATGGAAATGAGAGAGATGATGAAAATCTTCATGGAAAGGAATACAGGATTGCAAGGTGAAGGCTCCAACCCTTCAAAGCATAAGGGAGACAGTGGTGATAAAACTCCAAATGGAAATGGAGGGAATGGTGCTTCTCCACCACCCTCACCTCCATCTTCTTATTCTTCTACCAATTCAAGACCTCTTCCGAATTCTCCAAAAGGACATGGTAAAACTCCACAAATTCCTATGTTAAATCTTGATATTAAATTTGAATTGCCAATATACAATGGAGAAGTAAATGCTGAGAAATTAGATAATTGGATTCGTCAAATTGAGGTGTATTGTAGGATACAAAAAATTCAAAATGATGAAACTAAGATTCAACTTGCTTCTTTAAGATTGCATAGTGCAGCACTCATTTGGTAGGAATCCAAGACTCAGGAGGAAATGAAGAAACATGGTAAAATTTTAACCTCTTGGAATGATTTTATTGTTGCAATTAAAAGACAATTTTACCCATTGGCATATATGCAAAAAGCTACTATGGATTGGCAAAATTTCAGACAAGCTAAAGGACAAAATGTACAAATATTTACTCAAGAATTTAGGAGAAGAGATTTGGTTTTGCAAGTAGATTTGTATTCTCAAGAAACTTTACTCAAATACATTGAAGCTTTACATAGTTATTTGAGACATACTATACTCATGTTTAATCCTTCAAATCTAGATGAAGTTTGTGTTCAGGCCACTCATTTGGAAGCAAGAGGAAGGAACGAAACTCATGAGGGTAACAAGAAGCCTTTCAGCCATGGAGACAAAGGAAAGAAGAAGTTCAAGGGCAATGTCAAAAAGAATGTTGTTGTTAAGAAAGAGGGAGAAAAATTCACATGCAAACATTGTTCAAAAGATGGCCATGATGAAGACCATTGTTGGAAACTTCATCCTGAAAGAAGACCCAAAAAGTTTGGCAACAAAGGGAAGTCAAAGACTGTTGCAACCATACAACATGATTTAGGTTCTGATTTGGGTGAAGAAACAAAGATCACAACCATGGGTTATCAAGGTAATGGTTCTATTGCAAGTACTAGTTCTTCAAGTAATAATAATCTCAATGTAACTCAACAAGAAAAAGAGAGAATTGAACTTTTTCACATAAGGGTTGTTTCAAAGCATACCAAAATAGATACTCTATTTGATACTGGATCTTAAGCAAATCTTATATCTGAAGACACTATTAAAAAATTAAAATTGGGAACAATTCCACATCCTAAGCCATACCCTCTTGGTTGGATATGTGATAATGCTAAATTACAAGTGACAAGAAGGTGTAAACTTCGGTTTGCTATCACTGCAAATTTTGTTGATGAGGTAGAGATTGGTGTTATTCCTTTGGATATCTATGGTATTGTGTTGGGGAGCCCATATTTATATGATAGGAAAGCTATTTTTCATCGTCATGAGAATAAGTATCACTTGTTTGAGAATGGAGTTGAGTACATTGTTAGAGCCCATACAAAGAAGATGAATTTATCACTTGTAAATGCAAGACAAATGAAAAGATTAGTCAATGCTAGCAAGAATTTTGTTCTCTTAATGATTAAACCCAAAGATGATATTGAAAACAAACTTTTCCAGGGTTGTGATGCGAAGTTGAAATCTGATCTATATAAGGTTTTTAATCAATATTATTAAATGTTTAAGGAACCTAAGGGATTACCTCCAAAAAGAGGTATCCAACATGAAATTCAATTGCAACAAGATTGTCCTCTTCCAAACATTGGTATGTTCAAAATGTCGATCATGGAGAATGCCAAAATTAAAAAAAAAATCCAAGAGTTTCTCAACAAAGGGGTTATTGTACCAAGTTCATCACCATGCGGATCTCCAATTGTGTTAGTGCCAAAGAAAGATGGTACATGGCATATGTGTGTTGATTTCAGGGTTTGGAACAAAATTACGGTAAAAAATCGTTATCCTCTTCCTAGAATTGATGATTTGCTTGATAAATTGAAAGATGCTAAATATTTTACTCAGTTAGATTTGAGAAGCAGATATCATCAGATCAGGATTGCTGAAGGAGACACATGGAAGACAACTTTCAAAACAAAGCAAGGTCTATTTGAGTGGATGGTAATGCCTTTTGGACTTTGCAATGTACCTACTACTTTCATGAGGGTTATGAATGATGTCTTAAGGCACTTTCTTGATGATTGTGTTATTGTTTACTTGGATGATATTTTGATCTTCAGCAAATCTCGTGAAGAGCATGTTAAACATGTGAAACAAGTTTTGGATGTTTTGAGAAAGGAAAAGTTGTTTTTTAAGATGTCCAAATGTGAGTTTGGAAAGACTTCACTTATTTACTTAGGGAATATTGTTGGTGGAGGAGAATTAAAAATTGATCCCTCCAAGGTCAAAGTCATATTGGAATGGCCCAAGCCCAACAATGTGACAGAGGTAAGAATTTTTTTGGGAGCATCCCAATATTGGAAAAAGTTTATTGCTAATTTTTCTTCCATTATAGCTCCATTACATGTAGTGACAAGTGTCAAGCAAGTTTTCCAATGGGGAGGCAAGCAACAGAAGGCTTCTGATACTTTGAAAGAGAAGACCAGTTCAGCGCCAGTTCTTGCACTTCCAAATTTAAGACAATCTTTTGAAATCCAAATAGATGCAAGCAATTATGCAATGGGAGTAGTCTTGCTACAACATGGTAAGCCCATTTGTTTTCATTCTAAAACTTTTAATGGTGCCATGATTAACTATCCTACTTATGATAAGGAGTTGTATGCATTGGTACGAAGTGTGAAAAAATGGAAACATTATTTTTTGGGTAAAGAGACCATTGTCCACACAAATCATCAGCCACTGCAATACTTACAATCACAAACAAAGGCACAACAAGCTAGGCACTTCAGATGGATGGGTTTTCTACAATAGTTTCACTTGGTCATCAGGTATAAGAAGGG